>CM010615.1:9449102-9853302 GCA_003430845.1 Xanthoceras sorbifolium
TAAAAGAAATTAGAAAAATATATAAAAAAATATAATCGAATAAGTCCATAATTCAAATTCACCAATTCGAACAAAATATCGAGTCTAACATAGTTCTAATATACTAAGTTAACAAAATTATGTAATATTTAAAAGAAACCATATATATTTATATTTAGTTTATATGTGCATATTAACATTACTCGATCTATTCGGTAAGATTCATATCTGACCATATATATTCGATTTTTTTTTAATCGGATTGACTCATCTTAACAAAGTGACTCAACCTAAACCCGTATTTTTTAAATACACAACCTCATTAAGTGATAAGTTTTAATGCACCACCAACCCTCTTTTTTCTAAAACATACGAGCTAATCCTAATTATCTAAAGGATAGGAAGTTGTGTCACAAAATTGTGCAAGATTTTGGAGCTACGGTTCCTACCACTTCAAACACTTGTGTAGACCATTGTTCTTCAATAGACCCAACACGTATATGTATAAACTTGGACAATCCATATTAAAACAAACCAATTCTGCGTTGGGCCTAGACCATGACTAGCACTCCCGTGTACCCTCACAGATAACTAGCCCAAAGTTGCATGTTCAATATCACTATTTGACTGACAAAGTCAGCAGTATAACCCAATTTGAGAAACAAAAACCAAGTACTGAATTGAGAATACACTAGAAAAAATTATAATTTTATAATTTATTTATATGCTTCTATCAGAAAATGGGTATAAGATGCCTAACAATGGACATAGGCAGGAAAAGAAAAGGAGGATTTGTTTCTGTGGGTTACAGACAGTTGCCTTACCAATGGAGGAAAAGCATAATGATAGCAAATTTATGCTTTCTTCCTACTCATTATTTTGCCAGTACCTAAATCCATCAGTCTTCGTACTCCGTCTCCTCATCATCGTCCTCATTATTTTGCCCGTACCTAAATCCATCCTCAACATTGTCACGGTCTTCCTCAGTCTCTTCGCTATCTTCTTCCTCATAAATTTCTTCTTTGACAGGCCATTGTTTTCTCACAACAGTCAAAGTGGCAGGAGATGGACTTGAACCTTTGCGCTGTGTGATTTTCGAAGGAGGCATCTTCAAGTTTGGCTTTGGCCTGCTTTGTTTTTGACTTTTGCCATTCGAACGCTTTCCAGCAAAGACATCTTGGTCACTGCCTTCATCCATCTCATTATCAGCATTTGGTGTTGCATTCTCAGCAACCTCATCTGGTGTATGGCCAGGATGCTCTCTTTTCAGATGGAGTTTAAGTTTGTACTCATGGATGTAAGCCTTTTCACACCCTTCATAAGGACAAGCATAAGGTCGATCAGATGATGCGGAGCCATAAACAGCTGTTGAAGGCTTCGGTGCTTTGGATATCCTCTCAGGAGGGATAGCATATTTGGGGATCTCCATAGTCCCATTCTGAGAAATTAATGGAGAAAATAAGAAGCATACTTAACATCTCAATGTCAACAAAACCATATACATACTTGCCCTTCATCACTGACATTGCCTATAAAACAGAGAATCCCCACTAGAATAGCACAATTGAATTGAACCTCAGCAATTCAGCACCACACCAGAGTATCAAGAAATGACAGCACAGTCACTTACGTACCGTGTCATTTTATGATAACAACAACCTAATTTAATGTGTCGATTTCCACACGAACAATTACTCTCTTTAGAAGTTTAATGTCTTTCAAAAGAATTGGTTATTTAAAGACTGCAATACGATCAGAACATCCAAATCAAGCCATCATTACATAGGACAACTTCAGGAAAGAAACATGCAGGCAAATACCCCAATGCATTATTGATATCTTGTAAGTTCCAAGCACGAAGGTATTTTACAAGCCCATAAGTTATGACCCAGGATGCAACAAAATAGTTCAAAATAGAAAAGCAGAAACCACAAAATTGTTGGATACAGTAACAGATAGAAAATAGTAACTAACCTTTTCATGATGTGATGCAATGTGGTTCTTTAACTTGTACTCATGAGCATATCTCTTTCCACATTCTGGGTATGGACAAATATGATAATTTTCTTGTGAATGTGTTTTCATGTGAGACCTAAGGTTGAAATCTAGAGAGAACGCCTGCAGTTGAGTAGTTGACAACTAGTTATAAAAGAAAGTTAAGTAGAATCAAAAGCATGACCACAAGCACAAACATATAATATTTCCGATCAAATAAACACAAGCATACAATAAAAGAAATTCCAAAGCAAAAACAGCAAACTCAAGGAAATTTTAGCACAATGAAACAAACCAAAATCAAGAATCTTCCATGTGCATTTCAACCCATTGCCACAAGGTTGGGAAATTGTAATCCTACTTATTAGTAATCAATCAAACATATAAAAACTCTTAATCAGGAGGCATTCCCAAAAACAAAAGGTCTTAGCAGGGGATTAAAAGATAGTCATGCCTTCTTGTTTTTTTTTTCTTCTGCTTTTTAGCCTGAGAATTACCATTAGTGGTCCCTTCCCAATTAAATACATTAAATCTTAAAACCAAGCACCAATCACAGTGTCACACAAAATGAGCCATGATATCCTGAAGCAGTATTCATGTACTACAAACCACAGTTCTCTTTCAAAATATTTTTAAAACATTGCATTTGCAACTTGAATTTGATTGTACAACATAAATGGAAAAAATTCTATACCAGACATACCCTAACATGACAAAAATCATTACTAGAAAGCCAGAAAAGGAAAATGATTACAGCCTTGGAAAATATGATAAAACTTTTCAGAATGGATAGTGTAATCACCTTGCCACAACCTTCATGAGGACATACAAAATCTCTTTCTCCAGTGTGAATGAGAAAGTGTCTTTTCAACTTTGAACTATCCAAAAATTTCTGCAGCAGCAGCATAAAAACAAAATATTTCAAACACTTTTATACAAATCCAAAAAAAGGTTATCAATAAATAAATTTCACTAAGAAGCCAAAAAAAGAAAATTGAAATGATGATAACAATCAGAAGAAAAATTACATATGAGGATGATTAAAAAGAACTGCACATCAACCAGGCTCAACCACCATTGCACCTCAGCCAGACCTAACAAAATCACCTCATTAGCACTTTGTTTTATCTCTTCACTATAAAATTTGCTCAGTTTGTTTATTCTTATTGTAGTCCTGCACTTGAAGTTCCCCAAAATTTTACACCATCTGAACTCCTCAAACATCTCAGTCTCCCTTAATCAACATATCCCACACTAATATTTACTAGGTGCATCTAACTAACATCTTCTATGTATATAAAAATGATCATAAATAAAAAGCATTACTTTGAAAGTCAGATCACATAATCAACACAATGAACTAAATTTGTAAGAGTTCTATCTTTCCAGTTTTTTGAAAAGTAAAAGATGCAGATTTGTTTATTAAATGTCAAGTAGATGCGTTAGGTTTGTGAGAGTTTCTATGTGATGTTGTTCTCAGATAAACACAAGTGAATGAATTTATTGAAGCATTAACGCGAGATACAAGGTTATACCCAAAGGAATTACAAAGAATTTCTAGTAAGCCTAACCAAATCTGAATCGATTACCTAGTTCACAAAAATTAAATTTTTTTGGAAAAAATAATTAACTATGTAAGAACTAAAGTTTGCAAAAAGTTCTCTTTTTCTTCTAAATGCACAAAAACATGTCATGTCAAAACACAACATTTGTCTATGATTTGCATATCGTTAACTTCAAAAGTAAAGTGAACTATCATAATTCTAGAGCAGAGTATAAAATAAACCCTGAATGATAATCAAACCAATATAAATATATGAGTTACCTTTCCACATCCCTCATAGTGACAAACATATTGTCTCTCACCATGGATGTGAGAGTGCTTTCTCAATGCACCAGCATCAATAAAGGTCTTTCCGCAACCTTCATAACTGCAAAGAAATAGAACTTCAGTAGTAGGTTCTGGTTCTGGCTCCGGTGCCTCTGGCTCTTTTTCCTTCTCCTTCAAAGCCTTCAAAGTGTTCTCTAAACAGAAAGGATTAAAAATTCATTAAGTTAAGAAAACTCACACGGGAAATTTACCAACGAAAACTGACACAAAAGCCTTTTATAGCTTCATCCTCTTACACCACTCTTTAGATGACACCTCGAATCTTATGGTAATCAAGAAAATATAAAGGAAAAACTTATAATAATGGGTCCAAAATGAATTAAAAGACTGAAACACATCAAATGAAGCATATTGCTGACCAATAACTAAGAATCTATAACTTATAAACTAATAAAAATTCCAAACTATGGATTGAGACAACAACAAAACCTGGTAGTCAATTATCAGAAAATATTGACATCGATACTCGTGGAACACAACAGTTTGCCTTAAAAAGAGTGCAAGCCACAGAGTTACATAGCATTGAGCAATAAAGAACACAAATGGGGCAAATCAACACTCTTCAAACACAATCAGTTAAACAAATCAACTTTTTGATAGCATGTTAAAATGATTCACTGCCTTTGTGTTTATATTCATAAACATCACCTAAATTTTAATATACACGATTCTCGAAGATTTTCAATCCTCAAAACATCCAAAACGAAAGCAGAAACACAATAACAAAAAATTACAACTTCCACCTCTCCAAATTGGAATAGCTCATCAAGTATTCTTTTTGACATTGGTACAATATGAGTCAAGTACTTAAATGAAATAAAACGATTATTAATGACACAAAGAACCACAGCTTAAAGAAAAACAGTGAAATTGGTAGAATATGAGCCAAGTATAATCACTTACCATTTACCCATCTCAAAATTTGGCACTTCCCACCAGTGGCCACAACATCTTGGGGCACCCTACCATACAAAATATTTCAAGTAAAAATAAATAAATAAAACCACTACAACACTTAAAAGGGCTTGTAAATTGACAACAAACAGTGATCCAAACCAAAAAAAAAAAAATTAAAAAAGAGAAATATTTGTGAAAATTAAGATATAGGTAGTGGTTGATATTGTACCATTCTTTGACCCATTTAACGGCGGGAGTCTTGGATCTGATAATGGGTCGTCTCTCGAAGAAACTGTGAGGATAATGAGTCTCCATCTCGCTCTTTTTATGTCTCTGTCTCTCTTGTATCTCCCTCGCTACTGAATTTTTCTTCTTTTTGCGTATTTGAATCGAGCTCTAGTATTTTGATTGAGATTTTTGTGGACGAGGTTTCAATTTTTCAAATTAGGGTTTCAAGAGAGAGATTTGGGAATTATTGTTTTTTATTATTATTATTTTTTTCCAAGTGAAAGAGTTTCAGTTCATTGTGTTGTGTCTGTTGGGAGGTGCATAATGGACCGTTTTGGATGGGCTTAAAGCATTTTAAGTTGTCCAGTTTTGGGATTTCGGGTCGCATCGCATGTTACGGTCGTTGCATTATTAGCGGTTCAGATTATATTGGATCTTAGGATACGTTTGGTGTATGACATTATTGGACTATTTTTATAGAATTTAATAGAATAAAATTAATTATTATTATTAAGTATTTGGGCAGTATATAATTAAATTAAAAATAATTACAGTATATCCCTTGTTTGGTCGTATAGGATTGAAAAAAAGGAATTGTGTTGATATTTGATATGGGATGAGAATAATATTAGATTAAATTAATTTTTAAATAAATAAAATTATTTAAAATTAATTCTAAAAAAATTAAATTTGGTTAAAAATCTAAATTAAATTATTACGTGTAACATGACATTATTTAATTTTTTTAAAAGGTATTAATATATTTAATTAACTTTTAAAGTGTATAAAATAAATGAGAGAGAGAGATGAAAAATAAAATAAAAATAAATAAAAAAGTGGGAGAGTATGATAAATTAGTGGTCCTGTTCTATATTGGTTAAATTTAACCTATGTCAATGGGATAAAATAAAGGAATTGGACTAAATAGGTCGAGTTACTTGGATTGTTAAACATGGTATTGAACTAAAAATAGTCTAATCCATACTAAACTCAAGTAACAAACAGGCCCTTAAATCGTTATTATAATCGTGTTACACGTCGTAATCTTCTTGTACATAATTATGGTTGCATCATTTGTAGCATTTGTCATGTGTTATCAAGGTTGCATTATTCATAGTTCAAATTTTATTAAATTGTAAAGTGTTATTATGATTCACATTACACGTTATGGTCCTTTAGTACGTTATTATCGTTGCATCACATGTTATCAGGATTACATTATTAATAGTTCAGATTTTATTGAATCTTAAATTGTTATCATGATCACATTACACGTTATGATACTCTTGTACATTATTATAATTACATCATTCTTATCCATATTGCGCCATATCAAATATATGAAAGATTATCAATGGTTGGAACTCTCTTTTTATCTACTTTTTAGACCCAACACTAATAATAGTATTTTATCTTATTTTTTAAATCGACGACCAAACAATTATACTTTTAATGATTCTTATAACTATGAGTATACAAACATTTTAATAAAAATCATAAACTCTTCATTACTAATGTTGGGTCTCTAAATGTAAGAATGACTTGCAAAAGACAACACAATGGATTAAGATGGATGGCAATTAAAATGTTAAGCACTCAACTACCATCTCTACATGACTTCAACGATTGGTAGACAACCTTTCAAGAAAATATTTGTAGATCTAAGAAAGAGAGAAGTAGTTGTTGATTGTGAAGAAGGTTGTGTTTATGTTATTTATTTGGGTATACAAGTAATTGTGTTATAAATTATTTTAGTAAAAATATTTTAAGAAGAAATTGAGGAGAACGTTTTTATGGGTGGCATTAATTAAAGTCAACCTGCACTCTTCTGAACTCATTCTCCCAAACTAGCTTTCAACCTTTAAAGACACCCTATAACTCAACCTCAAGTACACTACCAGCACGTCTCTTCAAAGCAAAACCATTCACCCAGTTACTATTATGATCTCTCAGGACACCTCCAACTGATAACATACCCAAAACAATGCATCTACTACCATTCATATTCAATTTAACTCAACCCAAAGCCTAAGGCACCCAAGAAAATCTCCTAGAAGCCTTTACTTTCTCCTTAAACCCACACAAATTAGCTTACAGCCACTCTTTTTTGTACCTAAAGATGACCAGATGAGGAACTAAAAGAGTAACGAAATCAACATCAATCACAACATTATACCTCCACTTCTAAATAAATCACAAGAATAAAGCGAAGAGAGCAGCCATCTTCCAAGTAATTATTGGACAGGTTAGACTCAAGCCAAACCTCCAAATCACTCTTGAACAAGTTCGCAGAGGTAACACCCATCTTACAACCTTCCCAAATAGCCACAGAAGCTCTAACACCTCGAAATAGATTATCAATTTCCTTATACACTTATTTACACCTAGGACACGAAGAATTGCAAGTAAGACCTCTCACAACACGTTGAGAATTAGACCAGCCAAAGAAAGAATTTAACTTTGGAAGATAACCTAAGCTTCCAAACAAACTTCCACCTCCACTGATCCCCATCAACATTCACCTCAAAAGTCGTTTTAACCGAGAACTCACCATTATCAGACAGCCCCCAAATCCTTTTATCAATACCATTATAACCTCTACCTGCATGAATACTGATAATTTTGTGCGCAATATGCCAAGGTAAGATAACATTAAGCTTATCCACATTCCAATCTTCATTAGTGAAATAACTATAAACCTTCTCATTGCACATGTCTTCAGTAATGTTAATAGTGGCAAAATGAAGCAACACACCAACATCTGAAACCCAATTATCATTCCAAAAGCAAACCTGACTACCACACCCAATCCTTTATTTCAGACCTCTAGCAATGAGGCCAGACCCAAAAGAAACAGAGCAGCCCTCATTCTTACTATCATTCTCAAACATAAAAATACGCCTACTCATGTATTTACTTCTAGGCATGTCTCCCCAAAAATTTCCCTCTTTATTAAGTAATCTCTATCCTATTTTAGCCAGCAGTGCTTGATTAATATCTTCTTTTAATACCCAAACTTTCACATCTACTAGGAGTGATAATGAAACTGAGAATTATATTACACAGACTGATTGTTGATTACAATTGGAAACCTATTTATAGATGGAAATACTAATATAATAATATACATGGAAATACTATAATAATATAATATAGTAACTACACTATATATTATATTAACATCCCCCCACAAACTCAAGATGGTAAGATAGAAACAAGCTTGAGTTTGGAAATCAAATCGCGAAAACGTCCAGGATAAAGAGCTTTGGTGAAGATATCAGCAGGCTGATTAATGGAGGAGACGAAAAGGAGCTTAACAGTACCTTGAGTGACATGCTGGCGAACAAAGTGACAATCAATTTCAATATGTTTAGTACGTTCATGAAAAATATCATTGTGAGTGATCTGAATAGCACTACGATTGTCACAGTGAAGAGGAGTAGCAGTGGACTGTTTGACTCCCAGATCACCAAGTAACCAACGTAACCAGAGAAGTTCTTGAGTAGCATCAGCAATTGCACGATATTCAGCCTCAGTACTAGAACGTGCAGTAACAGTTTGCTTCTTACTACGCCAAGAAATGAGAGAGTCTCCAAGAAAGAAACAGAATCCAGTAGTAGATCATCGATCAGTAGGATCACCGGCCCAGTCAGCATCTCAGTACGCTTGTAAATCTAGAGATGAGTGAGCAGAGAAATGAAGACCATGAAACATAGTGCCTTTGAGATACCGGAGAATATGAAGAACAGCTGCAAAATGAGTGGAGTGTAGAGCGGTCATGAACTGACTGACCACATGTACAGCATATGCAATATCCGATCTAGTCACTGTTAAATAAACAAGACTACCAACAAGTTGACGATAAAGAGTAGGATCACGGAGCGGTGTACCCTCCAAGGGTGTTAGTTTGATATTGGCCTCCAAGGGATTTGTAGTAGTCTTACTATCAGTCAAACCTGCTTGAGCAAGGAGATCAGAGACATATTTGGCTTGAGAAAGATAAAAACCATTAGAATCAGAAGAAACTTCAAGTCCAAGAAAAAAACTAAGATGTCCAAGATCTTTCATTTCAAAGTGTTGCCGAATAAAGTCTTTGAGATCAGAAATACCAGTAATGTCATCTCTTGTGATAATCATGTCATCCACATAAAGTAACAAGAAAATGTAACCATGATTAGTCTTGCGGATAAATAATGCAGAATCATAAGAGCTAGAGAGAAAACCAAATTGCTGGATTGTAGTGGAAAGTTTGGCAAACCAGGCCCGAGGGGCTTGCTTAAGGCCATATAATGCACGTCGAAGTCGGCACACCTTATTTGGAGGAGAATCATACCCTGGGGGAGGCTTCATGTAAACTTCTTCAGTAAGGTCACCATTAAGAAATGCATTTTTCACATCCATCTGAAATAAGTTCCATCGTCGAACTACAGCAACAGCTAGTAAGCTGCGAACAGATGTAAGTCTAGCAACTGGTGCGAATGTTTCTTCATAATCAATCCCATACTCCTGTATAAAGCCTTTTGCAATAAGGCGGGCTTTATATCGTTCAACGGAGCCATCAGACTTAGTTTTGATCTTATATACCCATTTGCATCCCACTGCAGTCTTATTTGAAGGAAGATCAACCATATCCCAAGTATGAGTTTTGTCAAGAGCCTGTAATTCTTCTGCCTATAGCTTGCTGCCAAACAGGATTAGAGCTGGCCTCCTTATATGATTGAGGCTCATGCAAGGAAATAATAGTAGAGAAGCAATGAAAATCTCGAAGTTTAACAGATGGTGTTCTTACCCGATTAGATTGACGAACATGAGGGACAGAATGATGGGAAGACTCTGGTACAGGATCAGCAAGCGGTTCAGATAACTCGGGAGTTGGCAGAGTACAATCAGGAGCACTTGTTTGAGTCTCATGGAATGTATCTGGGTCAATGTCATCTGGGAATAAGGGAATAGTGGGATCGATGAAAAAATTTAAAGATGCATTATGTGAAACATGAAATTTTGACATAGTAGAAAATATTTTATGCTCCCAAAAAACAACATGACGAGATATGCGAAGACGATTCGAAATGGAATCCCAGCATCGATAACCTTTGTGTTCAATACCATAGCCAAGAAAACAGCGCAAACGAGACCGGGGTTCTAACTTGGTATGCTCATGAGGTTGAAGGAGAACGAAACAGGAACATCCAAAAACTTTAAGATTTTGATAAGTTGGTGGAGTACCGTAAAGACGTTCATAAGGAGTCTGATTATCGATGACAGGAGAGGGGACTCGATTGATAGTATATACTGTAGTTAATGCAGCTTCCCCCCAAAAACGTTCAGGACATGCGGAAGAGATAAGAAGGGCACGAACAGTTTCAAGAATGTGTCTATGTTTGCGTTCTGCACGTCCATTTTGTTGGGACGTCCCTGGGCATGACCTATGACAAATGGTGCCAATCTGATGCAGGAAATTTAAAAAAGATGCATCCTTATATTCCATAGCATTATCAGTACGAAAATTTTTGATAGTTTTAGAGAACTGAGTTTTAATCATATTAGCAAAGTCAAAGTAAGTTTTAGATAACTCAGATCTACTATACAAAAGATAAAGCCATGTATATCGAGAATAATCATCCACAAAGATAACAAAATATTTGGATCCCCCACGGTAGTGGTGGGTGAGGGTCCCCAAATATCAGAATGGATCAAATCAAAAGGTGCATGTGAAGTTGAATCACTGTTATTGAAAGGCAGAGCATGTTGTTTTGCTAATTGACAAGAAATACAATCAAAATGTTCATCTGTGACAGAACCCAAGTGTCCACTAGATATTAGAGAGCGCAAACGACTAAAGGAAACATGACCTAACCGTGAGTGCCAAAGACTCAATGAGGATAATACAGAAGCAGCAGATTGATGTGGGGAAAGGTCCTGAGAGGGCAGATGAAGACTAATAAGCTCAAACAAGCGTCCAACTTTACGACCTATCCCAAGCGTCTTTCCTGTTTGCGGGTCCTGCATACGACAACCAGAAGAGGAAAAAAGAACATCAAGACCAAGATCACATAATTGACCCACAGAAAGAAGATTTAATGTAAGTTGAGGAATGAAATAAGCATTAGACAATGAGAGATTATTGGTAGAAATGTGACCAACAGTCTGAACATTCATCGACAAGCCATCGGCAGTTTAAATGACAGGTAACGGGGGATTAGATGATTTTGTCAAAAATAAAGAAGGATCAGAAGTCATATGATTATAACAAGTAGAATCAAAGTACCAAGAATGAGTACCTGCAGATACTGATGAAGCAGAAATGGAGGAATTACCAGACTTTGAGATAATTTGATGCACCATGGATTCAAGATCATGAATGAAAAATGAAGATTGTTCTGGATCATGATCAGCAGTACCGTGTGTGTTAGCAGCAGTGGCAGCAGAGAATTGTTGACTGTTTTTGAAGTTCTTGAAAGGAACACCTTTGGGTTTGGTAGAAACACCTCTCTTATCAGGATTGCTGGGACAATCATCAATATAATGGCCTGGTCTAAGCTTATGACAATGTTTACAACGTCTGGTGGGACAATGCAGAACTGAATGTTCTGGCTCTCGACAATATCGACAAAAGAGTTTCTGTTTGAATGACTGCTTAGAGTGTGTAACTAAAGCAGCATCCGTGTGTTGACTCTGAAGTGTGGCAAGACGAGTTTCCACAGAAATTAGCTCAGAAACAGCTTACTCAAGAGTAGGCAGGGGATGTCGATGAAGGAGAGATGCACGAGTAGGCTCAAATGTGTCATGTAGAGCCATAAGGAACTGTATCAAGTGCTGCTGATCTTTGTAAGTTGTGAACTTAATAGCATCTGTAGTATCCGTCTAAGTAGGCTCCGAAAGGGCTAGTTGATCCCAGATAAACTGCATTTTAGAGTGGAAGTCGGAAATAGACTGACCAGGTTCCTGTCGCAGTTGATGAATAGTGCGTAATAATTGATACTGATGAGAAAGATCAGAGGCAGTGTACCTTGTAGCTAAGAAGTCCCAAAGAGATGTGACGGTTTCAAATCGACCAAACCGGAGATTGATAGATTGAACCGAGGTATTACGAAACCAGGTAATAATTTGATGATGTTTGCTATCCCAATCATCAAGACGCTCAAAACATTTGGCATCAGTCTCAGTGGTTGTTCTAACGGGTTTTGGAATATCTCCAGTGACATAACGCCATTATTTTCGTCCTTTAAGAAAACTCTACATTGCTTGAGCCCATAAAATATAATTGGGTCCATCTAAAATAACTTGAATAGGCTGAGACACATCCATTTTCCAAGAATTTTTCATAAATAATGAAAAATAGTCAAGTAATGTGGAAATAATAAAATAAGGGAATAATCAAGCAATGTAGGAAATTATAGGGGCTGATGCGGTAAGAAACCAAATCAGGGCAGTACCGTAATTAACCAGTTGTTAAAGGGTTGAGACTGTAATTTACCGTCAAGGGGATGAGACTGTAATTTGCGGACTGAAGTGGTGGAATGGCCAACAGCAGTCTCAGCGGCGGTGGTGGAGCCACGGGGAAGGAGGGTGGCCTCAAAGAAGACCAGATCCAGGAAGCTCGTCGGCCGGTGAGTCTGAAAGTGCCGGCGGTGAGGAACAAATCGCAGGAGAACGGCGGGATCGGGCGAAAAAAGGGAGAGAGACGTGGCCCTGGTGAACACCGCGCGTGGAGCTTCTGCGGTGCCCCGATGGCGGAGTTTTTGGTGGTGGCGGAATCGGAAGAGGACGATGATCCAGGCGGAAGTGGTGGTGAGCCGAGAAAGAGAAGCTAAGGCGGCGAAGTAGGGAAGACAGTGGCGCCGAGCGGGGAAGGCAGTGGTGAGGGAGAGATGATCTGGCGTGGGCAGGTGCGTAGTAGACCTGCGAGGTACCGGGAAGACAGAGCGGATTGTGAGCACTAATAGACAGAGCGGATTGTGAGCACCAATAGACAGATTTGATGAGTGCAGCAACAATGAACAGTGCCAGATCGGATCTGTGAATGAGATCCGGAAGAGAGATCGCCGGAAAAAAAATTAGAATTTAGATTACCATAGCTCTGATACCATGATAATGAAACTGAGAATTATATTACACAGACTGATTGTTGATTACAATTGGAAACCTATTTATAGATGGAAATACTAATATAATAATATACATGGAAATACTATAATAATATAATATAGTAACTACACTATATATTATATTAACAAGGAGAACAAACAGTATCCCATTTCACCAAGTGCACAACAATTTTCTCTCTAGTATGACCCCAAATAAAGTTTCTATTAAGTTTATCCAAAGACTTACAAACACTTCCAGGAAGCGTAACAGATTGTATCGTGTACACAGGCAAAGCAGGAGCAACGGCTTTAACTACAGCAACCCTGCATGTCATAGTAAGAGAGTGGCATTTTTCCAAGCTGATAACCGAAGCTGAGTTTTTTCAATTAACTCGTTATAGGTGTGTTTAGTAATCCTCTCATAAATTAGAGAGCCACAAACATCAGCAATCATCTTGGCCTCCTGCTCAGGAATGTTCTAGGAATAATAAATTCTTGATTTATCATAGCTTATCTGCTGCCTAGAAATATTACAAAATAAGTCCAAACAATCCTTCATAATCTTAGTTTGAAACGGATAAGGTTATCAGTAAAAAAAAGATAAGAAATATCAGGCTCCTCCTCTCGACACTTTGATAGCTTTCTAATTTCCATGAACTAACTTATGGTTATTATAAAACACTTTTAATTAGTCAGAGTGAGTTTTCTTTTCTCAAAATTTGGCCAAAGTTTTAGGCTTAACCCGACTTGGGGTCCCGATATAGACCAGACTTTTAAAGTTTTTTGTTAGGCCATACCTTATCATGAGTTTTGTACCCAAAACAGGGTTTGTCTATACAAGTTTAGGCAGGTCCGATGAACTTTAATTTATTTTGTATGTAATCTTATTTATTTGTATACTTTGAGTTCGGTTCTCTGGGCCCATGAACCTTGATATTTTATCTCGACTTACTCCACCATAGGGGTCTCAACACAGGTCAAGCATTAATTTTATGGACCATGCTTGTTGCGGCCCATTTGACACGTCTATTTATACCCTTCAGATAATATTACCCCTCAAACATTCATCTTAAACATAATAAGTTTAATAAACGTTATTATCTATCATCTCCTCATTTAAACTTATGTCTCTTTAATGGTGTGCAAAACTTAAAGAGATATGGTGTGTAGGTCATCCAATGTCATACCTGGGATCAGTTCAAACTTATGTCTCTTTAATGGTATGCGAGTGCATTTGGTCATCCAATCTCATACTAGGATCAATTCAAACTTATGTCCCTTTAACATTATGCAAAACTTAGAGGGAATGGTGTGGTCATGTAATCTCATACCGGAATCAGATCACATAGCGTGCTATAAGTGCGCACTCATCTCACCCTTCTTTTTTTCCTCCAAATTATCTTTTGACACACCAATTTTACAATTCACCTTATTGCATCATAATGGCTACATGTTACCCAAACACAAAAATATCCAAGCGAAAATTCTTAGATGAGGGATGTAGAACACCATTTTGTACAAGATCCTGAATTCGTGACATGCAAAATTACTCACTAAAACATAAAATTATCTTTTACTAGTTTACAACGATACAATTTCAGAATCCTACACAATATTATACACGGAATCCTCTCCCGATCATTATTAAGCATGTTAATTTTCACAAATTTTAACAACCTAACATACTGCCCTCTGTGCTTAGGTTTTCTTCCTTACTTTCAAAACCAACAAAGTTTAAACGACTTTAAAAAAATTCTAGCCATTCTTAATACATGAATATTTGTAGCAAGAAAGCTTAGTCACCGCCATGAAGACATTCAAAGATAGAGTTCCTTATAGATAGTGACAAAACCGAGCAGCTAGCTACTATTCGTTGTCGCACTTAACTTTTTGTTTGAACATTTTCTCAGTACGGTACAATGTAGTCAAAGTTTTTGCCATTTGGCATTTGATCATTTTGTCACCTCAAAAATTAGTGTTAATTTTATTATCCAATTTTGATATAATAGTAGTCAATTAATTAACTTGATTTGATTATTTATTAATTTATAGTTTTGTAATTAATCTTTTGATTACATCACCCGACAACAAGTATTACATACCACCTTATCTTAAAGAATGGAAAGTTGCAACGAAATATTTATGAATGATTTTGTTACTAAATTTTTATGTTCGAAATGAAGAACAACACTATCTCTCATTGCAATAACACATTGTTATAATTAAATTTGAAAAATTAATAATAAAAAGATACTTTAAAATTTAATAAAGACTGCCCTACTTCAAATAATTGTAATTTAAAACAAATTGATTTATCATTATATTAGATACAAACTAGTGTGCCAACCCGTATGATGTACAGATTTTGTTAAATAAAATTATTTAAAATATGCTATGCAATAAAATTTTGCATACTTAATGTTGAAAAGCGAACATGTTATATATAATAAACAGGTAATTTACCATCAATTATTCAAAGGAGAAAAAAAAATGCTATTAAATAATAATAATCTCAATAGGTATTCTTTTGTTGTTAGCAAGAATGAATGCTCCAATTCTGTTACTTTTAGAAAATCTTCACAACTTGATATATTGTTGATGGACCTATTTAATTAGTAGTTTATCTGGCAAACAATAACATAGAAATTTAAGTTTAAAAGATTTTATACTATTTTATGTGATTCAGCTCAATTTTTAAAATACTTAAATATAATTCTATTTCAAAATGAAGCAAATATTTATCAGTGATGATAACTTAATAGAATAGTAGATAAAGAAAATAAACAATAGATCTTCCTCAATTAAGTATATATTATATGCGTATGACAAATAGATACACATATTTGATTACCATCATTAATATATTGACGTACAAACATATAAAACTGGTGAGATGTCTGTACAAAACGCCTGTCATCTATAGCATAAAGGCGTCTTTCTCGTTCTATTATTAACAATAGCAAAGAATAGTCTGTCCAACTGAGAAAGATGAAAAATAATTTAAAAATCATATAGTATATATACATTCTGATTTAATTTAATTAATTAATTATAATTGTACTAATTTAATCAAAAAATATGAATGTATTAAATCAAACATACATTTTACTCCCTTAATCAATTGAGATTTAATATATACATTGAACTACCTAAAGGTTCATTGTGTTATACTAATATAATCAATTAAAAGTGGATTGATTTACTATATACATTTAATCAAGTAAAAATTAAATTCAGTGTACTTACCTATTTAATTAAATAAATTCATTGTAATTTTACTAATTTAATTAAAAGTATGCAATGTATTAAATTAAACATATATTTTACTTTTTTAATTAATTTAGATTCAATATTTACATTTAATCAACTAAAACTTCACTGTGTTATATTAATATATTAAATATAGATGAATTAATCTACTCAAAATACATTTAAATTAAAAATTAATTATAGTCACTATAAAAAAAGTAACATTTTATCGTGGAGGAAATATGTTGTAATCCACATTTAAGGATGTTGTAAATACCGTCGAAGTAAAAAGTTTTACCGTAGATAATAACTATTGTAAAAAAGATTTTGACTGCTGAGCATTTGCTGCAAAAAAACTTAAAATTTACAGGTAAATTGTTCAAAATTTGTAATATTTACCATGAATAAGTATCGGCAAATGTAATATTTTTTTTTTTTGTAATAAGCGTTGAATAGAGACACTTGACAGCTTCTAATCAAAAGAAGTTATTTTTAAAATAATATCATATTATATCATATCATATATTATATAAACTGCTTCTTTCCACCAGAAACTGCTAAGTGTACTCCTAATTTTAATAAGCTATTAAATTATTTTTTTTATTATAAAAATAGTTTCTTTTGACCGGAAACTGCCAAGTGCTCCTAATTATTATTGCAATTGATTTTATTTTTGGCTATTCAAATATATTTGAGTAGATTAATTCACCTTAATTAATTAGATTGATATAATATAATGAATCTTTAATTTGTTAAATATATACATTGAATCTATATTGATTAAATAAGTAAAATGTATGTTTAATTTAATACATTGCACACTTTCAATTAAATTAGTAAAATTATAATAAATTTAAATAATTAAATAGGTAAGTATATTGAATTTAATTTTTATTTAGTTAAATGTATACATTGAAGCTCAATTGATTAAAATAAGTAAAATGTATTATTAATTTTTAATTAAATTAATATAATTATAATTTATTTATTTAATTAAATAGGAATATAATTTGAATTTAATTTTCAGTTAGTTAAATGTATCTTTAATATATTGATGTTATATATAGCGGTATATACTATATGATTTTCATATTGTTTGTCATCTTTTCCAATTAGACGGACTATTCAATTCTATTATTCGAGGAGGAGGCCTTTCTGTTTATAGACGATATGTGTTTTCGTGCAGACATTTCATCTGCTTTATGTGTGTGCATGTTAACAGATTTTTGATGATAAATCAAATATGTGTATTATATGTCATATGCATTATAGTATTTACTTACACTTTAAGAAAGATCTATCGTTTATCTTTTTATTTATTGTTGCATTTTTATTTTTATTTTTAAAGAAGAATTGGATTAAAAATGGCTCAAAGAGCGCTCAGAATAAAACAAATTAATCTGACAATTGCTCAGGACCATATTCTCCACACAAAGAGAACAATCTTCTTAACCAAACAAACTCATTAATGAAAAAAAAACCAAACTTCGCAATACGGTGAGCCATCAAATTAGCCATCCTAGGGATAAAACCCACAGACAAACCATGGTTCAACTCGAGCAACCTAAGAATTTCCTCAATAAACATTTCAATCTCAGAAAGAGGAGTATTCTTAGTCGTAATAAGATTAACAATAACCTCTGCATCAAATTCCAACCAAGCAGGAACAAGGCCTGTAACACCCCCTGACTCAATCCGCTCGGACCGAATTAGGGAGCGCTATACTGTACGGAAAACTTAACTTTACTTTACTGTATAAAAATCATGTCCTTACAATTAAAATAAATAAATATTAAATAATGGTCCAAAAACATTTTCTGAAAATCTGGTCAAAGTATCCTCCGTTTTTCTGATTTATCCAAAACATGTTTTACAAATACTGTTTATACAAAATATAATATTTAAGTAATACACATTCAAAAGTAACAGAATCTATTTTTCCGACAAACATAATTATTACAGAAAATACATAAAACCAACATAATCCTTACAAATATTTACAAAATATTTTCGGTAGATACATGTACTTAAAACATAACTACTGTACACAAAATGTCTACCCAAATGTATAGGAACGATGTGACTCTGGCTCGGATCCTGTAGACTCTATTTTTCTCTGTCTTTGCCTTCTCTGGACCCTCTGTTACCTACGTGTGAGAAAAACTCAACACGCTAAGCATATAGCTTAATGGGTGTACATAAAACTATATTTACGCTTACACTATAATATCATTTAAATCAAAACATCAAAAATATACTGACAAATAAATAATCAATATGGGGCTCAATTCGAGTCAAATACAAGTCAAAGCTTATATTTACATTAAAAACAAGTCAAGTCAAATATTCATAAATCACTTCCCAATATAAAACACGTTTCAAATCAAATAACATTTCGAATATATATATTCATCGGAAAACTGAAACAAATATCATATCGAAGCAAATATCAATAAATCCATCAGAAATCAGAATAAATATCTTATGAAAACATAATAATACCAAATCAAATCATTTCTCATCTCAAATCATATACAGATCATATCACATTTCTAATTTCATTTAGGGCTCCTGATATACTAAACATATTTTTTGGACTGGATTATAGGCTATACAAAACAGAGTTGGATACCAACGAAGGACCCGCTGCGTATCCCATATACATATCAGAATTGGACACCAACGAAGGACCCGCTGCATATCCCATATACATATCAGAATCGGCATAGTACTACTCAGAAAACCCAATTGATATGTCAATCTCCTATATCCATATCTATGTTTACATATATCAGAGCCAAATCACTTTTCGAAAATCATATAATTCATTCAGAACAGAATCGTCAATTTAAATTCTGAAATCATATTCAAATCAGTAAACACATTTCCAGAATTCGAATCGCATCAATATACATATACAAGCAAATTACAAAATCGTTTCCAAAAATATTTCTGAATCCAGAAATCGCTTCAAATCACATTTAAAATCACATGCAATTATATATCGTAAATCCATAGTAAATCCAAATGCCCCGAATCACTTTCGAAGCAAATCACAAAACAATTTATACAAAATCGCTTTTAATAATATTCTCTGTAACATTACTATAATCAAAACATATCGAAAATCAATTCAGAATATTTTTCGTAAACAATATTACGGATCCAGAATATATTCCAAATATACGTAATCCAAAACGTCCCAAAATTAATTTCAAACAATATATCATAATCAATATAGCTCAAATAAACTAAAAACAATATAATATAACGATTCCGAAATATTCTGAAAAATCTGAAAAATACGAAAACGGTATCACCAAACCTGAAATGCTATTCTTTACACAAAACTCTTCTTGACCAACTTCACCTTCCTTCCTTCTTCTTCTTCTTCTAGCTCTTTCTCTCACTAGAATCTCTCTCTTTCTCTCTCTATTTCTTTTCTTTCTCTCTTATGGCCAAAATGTCTCTAGTTTCTTTGTTTTTGATTTTGCACAATTTGTTTGTTTGACTTTCAATATGTTAGTGGAATTCTCCACTAACATTATATATAAATATCTTCTCAATTTCAAATTGCTCCTTTAACTTCTACAAATCACAAAATGGCAATCCAATTTACAATTAATCACATTCCATCTCGATAATTATTCCAAACATATTCCACACTTATCCAATCACCAAATTGACTTCACCAATATTCAATTGGACCCATTATCATCCAAATGCACTATGAAAACAATATCTCTAATGGGATTTAACTCAGTTAAAATCACTATTTTTTTTTCAACCATATACCGAATATATATACTTTCCACCAATATAAATCACATACTTGACTGCTGTATGCTTAATAATAATTAATAATAATACTTTTCATAATTATGAAAAATTAGGGGCGTTACAAGGCCAGTTTCAATAGCCAAATTAAAACCACGAAGAATCGTAAGAGCTTCAGTAATTGGAGGGGAAAATAAAAAAATCCAAACCTTGAACACAAGATGCTATAATAAAATCTCGACAATCTCTAATAATCACACCAATTTTTGTACGACCATTAAGCGCATCAATACATGCATCAGTGTTGATTTTAAACCAACTTGCATTGGGAGGTCTCCATTTCACATCTTTACCCCTCTACACAAAAGGCACATCAGCAGAGGAAACAGCCACACGCAGCTCATCCATGTAAAAGGAGGCCCAAGTTACAATATTCAACAAACAAAGCTCTTCAACCGAATGAACGAAAGAGTTCATAGAAGACTACAATTGCCACCAAAGAATACAAATAATAACAAATACCGAAGGAGAAACCTGTTGCTAAAACCATAGAACCACCTCCAAAAAGCTCACATTTTCGTCCAAGGGATGAGCGACCTGGATCCCCAACAGCGCAGCATAATTCTCACGCATCCTTCCTAATGTCGAGCAACTCCACAAAGTATGCAGAGGTGACTCGAGCACAAGCTAGCAGCGTGTACAGACAGGGTCAACAGGAACTTTATGGGCAAGCAAATTAACCTTCGTTAGAAGCCAACCATTGCATGCTTTCCATAAGAAGATTTGAATCTTCAAAAATGGTTGCATCATCCAGAGAAAATTCCACTAAAAAACCAAGCCATTTTGACCAAAAAAGCTTAGGAAAGACGAATTATGTCGACCCAAGCGATAACCGCTCTTGACTGAATACGACCCATCTTTCTCATAATGCCATAATAACAAATCATCCAAAGACAAAAAAGACTAAGAAATTCTAAGAATCGGCTCGGCATCAGCAGGGAAGAAAGATTCTCTAATCAAATCCGAGTTCCAAGCTCCAGAATTTGAACGAAGAGCAGTAACCAATCAAGAAGATCCAATAATCGGAGGAGAAACCACTTGAAAGGAAATCGGACGAAGGAATCCATATGTCTTTACAGACCAAAACCGCCAAACATTACCAACCCTCCATCGAAGACCAGTCTGAAGCAACCCCCTACCCCAAATCAAACTCTTCCAAAGAGAAGAACCTGATATCGAGGATTTTACCTAAAAGAAATCAGACCAAAGGAAATAACAGCCCTTAAGAACTCTTGCAGCTAAAGAATTCGGCTTCCGAATAAAGTCTTATTAAATTTAGAGAAGTTTCGAAATCTAAGACCACCTCACATTTTGGCAAAGAGAGCCTATCCCGAAACACCATTGAAGCTTACGTGACTGCTTTGAACCACCCTACCGAAAACACACAAAGCCTATGTAGCTCTAAAATTAGAGTCTGAGCTATTTTGAACAGAGGTATAGCATACAAAGGAATGAATTGAACCACTGCCTTCAATCATTAAGTTGTTAAAAGAAGCATTAAATATGATATGTTGTAGCATTAAAAGAAGTTATATGTTTGGCACATTCACTTGTAGTAAAGTGGTTAGTGCACCTCTCTCCCACCTCAGTGGTGAGGGGTTCGATTCCCACCATAGTGCATGTGTGGGTAGTTTTCTCCCGTTAGTGTGGGAGTAGCATTCTCCCGCTATAGGAGTAGATATCCGGGCCGCGCATTTAGTGGTTAATCTCGGTAGGTCTCGGCAGTTGTTGATATTGTAATTGTACTCCCCTTAAAAAAAAAAAAAGTTAAATGTTTGTAGCATTAATTATGACACGTGGCAACTTCTGGTTAAAAGAAGCTATTTATAATATATATATATATATATATATATATTAAAAATTAATTGCAGCGTCAAATGGAAATTCTCATTAAAAGAAAATGCTATTTTGTATAATATAATATAATTGTAGCATTAAATATGGACACGCAGCAGTTTCTGGTTATGATTTAGTTATAATATGATGATGTGACTGTAGCATTAAATATAGATACATGGCAGCTTAAAAAAATATTTTTATACTATGATTTATAAGTTATTGTTAAATAATGAAGACAATTTTTCAGGCCCAAAAGGGTGGGTAGTAGCCCAAATAGTATTGAGCTGACCCAATAGGAATAGTACGGGTGAATAGGGATATATGAATAGTATCGGGCTGACCCAGTGCTACAGTAAACAGTGACGTAAGCAGTGACGTCGCAGTGAACATGACGTAAGCAGTGACGTCAACAGTGTTGACCGTACGCGTGAACAGTACCGGTGAACAGTACTCGAATTTTCCTATAAATAACCCCCTTCATTCATTTGTTAAATCATCCCAAAAACAAGTGTCTTCTCTCTCTCTCTCTCTCTTAAGTTTTATTTCCTCTTGTAAGGTTGTTCTCTCCTAATAGTATTAGAGAGAGAGGTTGTAATTATTTTGGTCTAATAAAGTGCTTTTAGCTTTGCCCATGGATGTTTCCCATCTGACAAGGTAGAAGCACGAAGAATCAAGGTCAAGGCTGCCCGATTTTCCATAATATAGGGTCAACTTTACAAGCGATCCTACTCCGGGCCCTACCTCAAATGCATCGACCCAATCGAAGCTCAGCAGGTACTCAAGGACTTGCACGAGGGGCAATGTGGGAACCACTCGGCCGGGAAAAGCCTAACCAACAGAGCAATCACGGCTAGGTATTACTGGCCCACAATGCGGTCCGAGTTCGCACGACCTCGTCAAAAGATATGGCCCGTGTCAGCGCTTCGCCCACGTTTCACATCAACACCCAGAAAGACTCCACCTCATCTCAACACCATGGCCATTTATGAAGTGGGGAATGGACATAGTAGGAAAAATGCCGGTCGCTACCGGAGGTAAGGTCTACATGCTAGCCGTGACAGATTACTTCACAAAATGGGTTGAAGCCGAGTCATATGTGAGAATCAAAGACTCCGAAGTAAAAAACTTTATTTGAAAAAATGTCATATGCCGCTACGGAGTTCCAAAAAAGATAGTCACTGACAATGGCTCACAATTCATATCGTACAACTTCCAAGACTTTTGCGACAAGTGGAACATCAAACTAAGCTATTCGAGCTAAGATACTCTCAAGCTAACGGACAAGCAGAATCCACCAACAAAACAATCATGTCCACCCTCAAGAAGTGACTCGACCAATACAAAGGAAAGTGGGCCGACGAGCTACAAGGTGTGCTGTGGTCTTACCGTACGACGGTCAGAACATCAACAGGGGAGACACCATTCTCCCTATCTTACGGCTCAGAGGCCGTCATAGCAACAGAGGCTGACTACCCTTCTTATAGGGTACGACACGCGACAGAAGAAACAAACAACAGAGAGTTGCTGAATGAACTCGACACAATCGACGAGCGTCGCGACAAAGCTGCAATCAGATTGGCCGTATACCAACAAAGAGTCACCCGCCATTATAACAGAAACATTCGTCTCAAATCATTCCATATTGGAGATTGGGTCCTTCGCCGCGTCTTCCAAAATACAAAGGAAAAAGGAGCAGGGTAAACTCGGTCCTACGTGGGAGGGACCATACCAAATCACCAAAGTAGTTGGACATGGAGCCTACAAACTACGAAGTACACATGGCATGGAGATCGGCAACAGCTGGAATGCATGCCATTTAAAACAATATCATTTCTAAAAATTTTGCACTTTATTACTCTACAACATGGAACTCACTTAGTCATCGGAGGGTCGTTAGTAAACCCAACGGCCAACCCTAACTCTTTTATGCAGGTCAGCATTGCTGGACGCAATCGAGTTAAAAGTATCTTTTTTCATACCACACAAAAGTTACGCACTTAATAATAGTTGTAGCATGAAACTATGAAGTTACATACTCCAACTGGGGTAATTCAATATCATAAAAAGTAAAGTCTATGACGAGACTCGCATTCAAGGTCTCCATCTCCAAATGGTCACATGACCCACATTCAAGGTCACGGACCACGACCTGCATTCAAGATCTCCATCTCCAAATGGTCACATGACCCACATTCAAGTTCACGGACCACGACCTGCATTCAAGGTCTCCATTTCCAAATGGTCACAGGACCCGCATTCAAGGTCACAGACCACGACCAGCATTCAAGATCTCCATCTCCAAATGGTCACATGACTCGCATTCAAGGTCATGGACCACGACCTGCATTCAAGGTCACAAACACAATCAGTGGCCATACGACCTGCATTCAAGGTCAAAGACCACGACCTGCTTTCAAGGTCACCATCTCCAATGGTCACACGACCAGCACCCAAGGTCGTAAACACGATTTACGGTCACACGGCCATCATGCAATTCCAAGAGGAACGACTTACATTCAAGGTAAAACTTCAAATTAAAACAACCATTCTATAACAAATGTCTATAAGGAAAATCGAAAAGCATCATATATTAAAGGAAAGTCGTTCGACAAAATATAAAAAGCCTCCGTAGGCACAAAAATTTAAAATTCATAAGTACAAAATTACAACCCCTTATGGGGCAAGATCATCAAGCTCTCCAGTAGGCTGAGCAGCTAAAGACACGACTGTCGAGCCTTCTAGAGGAGAAAGGGCAGACTCTACACCGCCAGCTTTGTCTTCCACATCTTTCGTGTCGGCGTGCTTATTGGCTTCATCTTCAACGTTAGAACGCGACAGCTCTTCATGGTCGGCGATCCAACTGTCGACCTTCCACTCCGTCGCGCGACCATCCCTGTACTCCTCATCATGTCCGCATAGGTCTTGATAACCGCATTAAGGACATTGTCCTCCGCTTTGTCATACATAGAGTCGTAGTCCGCCTCCTTCGCCTTCAGCTTGGCCTCGAGTAAGTCGACGCTCGACTTCAGTTTGTTTAATTCAAGAGTCGCCTCAACCGCACGACTCGACGCTTCAAGAGCTGTCTTCTTGGCCTCCAGGTTTGAAGCTTTCAACTTGTCATTGTCAAGCTTCAGACTCCGATTGCTCGACTTCAGCTCCCTCACCTTCAAATGAACGTAGGACTGAAGAGCCTGCAAGAATTTAACACTTAGAAAAATTGAAAGTACACAAAAAAGAACATATACCTGAAAAAGGTGGCCAAGTCCCCAATCATCAGCTTGAGAGAGGCCCATCTCCTTCAAACGATTCTTGTCCTCGGGCAGAAGGAGTCGCTCGACCTGGGAAAGGATCGACCCGACGTCCGAATACGCGGAGGCGTCCTGAGGAAAGACAAGGTCGATCGACGCCTCGGCCCCTGAAGCTGAATCCTCCCTCCTTCGCTTTTTTCCCGTTGAAGCAATGTCAATGGTGGCCTTGGCTCGACTTGATGGAGGAGGTGGAGGAGTGGACTCTACCTGGTCGCTCGACTGAGCCTTCTTCTTCCCCTTTCTCTTCTTCATGAGCCTCCTCATAGCATCATCAGCACCAGGGGCGGCAATCTCTTCAGCCATGATGTCAACTGCAAAGCGTCGCTCTACGTATGAGATTGGAGTCAGAAACCTTGTGCCGTACAGTCGCTCGACACAATGCCTGACCCTGACAAACTCCACTAAGTTTTTAAATGCAGGGTAAGGAGTACTTGGCTCGTTGATAACACTAAACTTCCAGAGATGACTGGGCCGCAGGTTTTCTTCGGTCAAGATATTTCTACAACTCCTCTCCTTAACGTCGTACGGCAGTACCTTCGCTGTACGAGTCACACACGTTAAGCCAACAACAGCTTGAGGAGCTCCTGTGTTTACTGCAATACAAAGAAAAATAAAATTAGTAAAGTAAAATGTAAGTACAGAACGTCGAACGACACGACGGAATTAATGACCCACCAGTCTTGGATCAGGTCGTACGAACAACCGTATCCCTAAGAGGCCAATCGACAAGTAGACCTCTCGCAAAGAAGTACCTATCATTCCACAACCTATCGTTTGTCGTCAGCTCCGTGATAAGGTGTGTTCTGTTGGGGCTGAGGTTCAAATTATAGCGACCCTTCTCTGTGTCGTGCTCCCACACGGAGTATGTGTAGAATAGGTCAGGCAACTCGAAGACTATGCCCTCCCTCGTACACAACAGCTCTAGCCCCAGCAAGATCCTCCAACTGTTGGGCATCAGCTGCCCTGGGGCAAGCTCGAAATGATCGAGTACCTTCCTCAGTAGTCCGACTACTGGTAACCTGAATCCAACTCGCTGAAACGGGAATTCATAGAAGCAGGTCCATCCTGGGATGTCCCAGTCTGGCCTCTCCTCCTTATGCGGCGCCCTCAATGCGATACTATCGAGTATGCCATAACTGAATCGTATGCGCATGATGTCGTCCTCCGTTAGCACACTGGCTGGATTACTCAAAAGCAAGCCTAGCGGCCTACTAGGTCCCGTTAGGACATGGGCCAGCCGCGTCGCCTGGTAGCTCGACTAGGGGAATCCCCATAGGAATGTCATCTGTTACGCGCGATGTACCCGCGAGACTGGAGACAGTCATGGTGTCGTACGACGTGGACGCTACTGTCATGCTAGAACTTGGTGCCTCCGACTCTCCCCATGAGTCGTACGATAGATCTATAGTATCGTCGTATCCTCGGCCAGAGGTACTTGGGGGACTCTCATCACCTCGACTCGACATCGAAACCTACAAGTCGAACGACAGTAGCCACGGTTAGTAATTAAAACCTAAACCAAAGACCTTGCACTACCTAATATCAGTTCCCAAGACTGTTAAGAAGGTCGTGCGACCTATATGTCTTGGCTACTGTCGTGCGACCTAGATACTACAAACAGGTTGTATATAAACCTAAGTTGTGTTTTTAGATCTAAAACCAAATTTTTTTTAAATTCTTCTCGAAAGTTATTCAAAGAACACGAGAAATACCCAGAAACCGAAATGCAAAATATAGAAAACAAATATAGGCGAGAACAGAAAAAACTTACCAATAGAGTAAAGACGATCACCACTTCACCGTAATAGACGTGAAAAGAACCAAAACAAGCAGCAAAGACTGCCGGGAACAAGAAACGCAGCGACTGGTTCTAGAGAGAGAAAGAAAAATAGAGAGAGGGCAAAAAATTGAAAATGGAAGAGAAAGGGAAAGGGCGGCAATAAAAGGGCAAGCATGATGACGTGTTAGCTTCTTATTGGGCACACACCCCCACAATCGTCATTATTAATTAGGCGTGCACGTTTCCTATAAAGTCACTATTACTTTGGCACAACTGTCGAAGAGCCATTGGAAGGCCAACCAATCACACCGCCTTTACCACGACATTGTCGTACGACGATGGTAAAAATCAGTGATTGTGAACTTCTCATACAAATCTATAAGATCTCCTTTACAGGTGACAGTCGTACGACATTAAAGAACCACCATTAAAAACTACCACACAGATCCTTGTCTACATGTCGAACGACACAAACCCCTTGACTTTTTAAAATCCAAGGCGTTTGGGGGCAAACTGTAGTAGCCAAAATATGTCAGGCCCAAAATATAAGTAAAGACCAGGCCCAGAGCCAAAAGTGGGAAAGCATCCATGTAGTACGACATTAAACATCCATGTAGTACGAAATTAGACGTCTATATAGTATGACGCCGGATCAGTATAAAGATCTTCATGTAGTATAAAAGCACACTAGACATGAGACGTCCAAGTAGTACGACATACGTTCGACATGAGACGTCCATGTAGTACGACATGAGACGTCCATGTAGTACGACATTAGACACCTATGTAGTACGACATTCGCTCTACATGAAGCACCCATGTAGTGCGACATTCGCTCGACATGAAGCATTCATGTAGTACAACATGAGACATCTATGTAAGACCTCCATATAGTACGACAGGCACTCCATATCCTGCACATCCAAGTAGCATCAAGTGAAGATAACTCAGTATTCACGCTTAGACGAACTCCTATGTCGCACGACATAAGTCATCTCATGTCGACATCCAATCAGCACATCATACGACACGTAATAATGATTGTCCAAATTGACAAATCCTACATGTCGCACGACGTAAAATCTCTTTTGTTACTTAGGGGACCAAATCATGATCTACTTTAAAATAGGTCCTACAAAACCATAATGACACTCGATAACGGCCATATCAAAAGAAGCATCCACATGCATTCTTGGTGGAGGATAGCAATGAGGGGTAATGATGAAACCCCTCAAAAGGCAGAAGCATCATTCTCCTATAAAAGGAGAAACTGAGATCCAAAAGGGAGGAGGAGGAAAAACCACACCCTCCGGCCATTGTTCATCTTCTTCGATTACCCTCCGACCTCGCACCTCCTCTGATCGAGGAGGCCTCGATCACAAACAACAGAGGAAACATCCTTCACTCATCTCTATTTACAAGCATACATATTTATTAGCACTCGCTAACTTGACCGTCGGAGTGACTTTGGCTGGCACCACCCCGGTGTCCCAGATGTCATGCGGGTCACGTGCGTTCTGTCTTTGCAGGTTGTAGTGCCCCGTGTCCCCGAGCAATTTTTAAGGACTACAGCTGGAAATAAGTGTGATGGTATGGAAAGTGCATGTCTAGGATAGGTTCTGGCTAAGGAAAGACTTAGTACTTAAGAGTGTCCGTTGTGACCCACCTCTCTTTCCTGAAAACTTACCTGGTGCACTGTTTATAACTACAGTCACTATTCCTAGTATACGGGTACTATACGGTGATATAGTGTGAGTCGATCCAAGTGAGAAGCAGGTCATTATCAACATAATGGCAACAAAGTTCAAGACTGAGAAGTTCGATGGAAGCAATTTCTCGTTGTGAAAGATGAAGATGAGGGCAATACTAATGAAAGACAATTGCCTGCCACCAATTGGAGATAGACCAAATGAGATTACTGATGATGGCAAGTGCGACGAGATGGAAGGCAATGCAGTTGCCAATCTGCATTTGGCACTTGCTGATGGAGTGCTATCAAGTATAGCAGAGAAGAAGACAGCAAAAGAGATTTGGGAGACTCTGACAAAATTATATGAGGCCAAGTCACTACACAACAAAATCTTCTTGAAAAAGAGACTTTATACTCTTCGAATGGCAGAATCTTCAATGATGACTGACCACATCAACACTTTAAATACTCTATTTTCTCAACTCACAGTGTTGGGGCATAAAATAGAAGAAAATGAACGTGCAGAACTTCTACTTCAAAGTTTACCAGATTCAGTATGATCAACTCATCATCAACCTCACAAACAATATTCTTGTGGAGTATCTAGTCTTTGATGATATTGCAGCCGCTGTTTTAGAAGAAGAGAGCAGGCGTAAAAATAAGGAAAACAGATCCACAAGTTCACAACATACAGAAGCATTAACGATGGTGAGAGGTAGATCAACGGAACATGGCCCCAGTGGAAGTCGTAATCATGGTAGGTTAAAATCAAGAAGCAAGAAGAGTATCAAATGCTACCATCGTGGCAAAAAGGGGCATGTTCGATCAGAGTGTTGGAACAGGAAGAAGAGTGAAGATAACAGAGCTCCAGAGTCATCAGGCTCTCAAGGGTGTGTAGAAAGTACCTCAGATGATGGTGAAGTTTTATACAGCGAAGGAACTACTATTAGTGAAGGCAGAAAACGGTTTGCTGATGTCTGGCTTCTACATTCAGCAGCCACCTGGCACATGACCTCGCGAAGAGAATGGTTCCACAAATATGAACCTATCTCTGGAGGATCTGTATTTATGGGTAATGATCATGCCTTGGAGATCGCTGGTATTGGTACTATCAAGATAAAAATGTACGATGGTACAATTAGCACCATTCAGGAGGTATGACATGTGAAGGGCCTGAAAAAGAATCTATTGTCTTTGGGACAATTAGATGATCTTGGTTGCAAGACCCATATAGAAAATAGGATCTTGAAAATTGTCAGAGACGCGCTTGTGGTTATGAAGGCAGAAAAGATTAGTGCAAATCTATACATGCTTAAAAGAGAAACACTACAGGAAGCAGACTCATGTTCTGCATCAACCAACCATGAAAAAGAGTCAACGATATTGTGGCATCGTAAACTAGGCCATATATAGGAACGAGGTTTGAAGATTCTCTCCGATCGAAATCTGCTTCCCGGGCTCAAATCAGTAAATCTACCATTCTGTGAGCATTGTGTTACAAGCAAGCAGCATAGATTGAAGTTTAGCAAAAGTACTGCTAGGAGAAAATGCATTCTAGACTTGATTCATTCTGATGTCTGGGAATCACCGGATATATCCCTAAGAGGAGCAAAATACATGATGACATTCATTGATGACTACTCCAAGAGATGTTGGGTGTACCCGATTTCAAGAGAAAGTCAGACGTGTTTGCAGTGTTTAAAGCCTTAAAAGCGCGAGTGGAACTTGATTCAGAGAAAATGATCAAGTGTTTGAGGACAGATAATGGAAGAGAATATACAGACGGCGAGTTTCTTGCATTTTGTAAGCAGGAAGAAATAGACAGACAGTTCACTGTCATATACACTCCTCAACAGAATGGAGTGGCAGAGCGGATGAATAGAACTCTTGCTGAAAGAATAAAAGCTATGTTGAGGACTGCAGGCCTACCCAATTCATTTTGAGCTGAAGCAGCCAAAACCGCCTACTATGTGGTAAATCGGTCTTCATCAATAGCAATCGATTTTAAAACACCAATGGAGATGTGGACTAACAAGTCGGCTGGTTATTCAAATCTACATCCATTTGGATGTCATGCGTACGTGATGTACAATGCCCAAGAAAGATCAAAGTTAGATCCGAAATCTAGAAGGTGTATATTCTTGGGGTATGCTAACGGAGTGAAGGGGTATCGCCTGTGGGATCCCACTACCCGCAAGGTTATTGTCAGCAAGGATGTGATCTTTGCAGAAAATCAACTACTACGAAAGGATCGAAACGATAGCACATCGAATGAGGTTTTAGAGACTACAACAGTACAAGTGAAAAATAATTTGGTACAAGAAAATACAGTTTCTACTGAAGCAGTACCAGAGCACGAGGTACAAGAACCAGTCGAGTCCGAGGCTCCAAACTCGCGAGAGAAGGCCGCCAGCTTGGCATTCGGAGTTTGTTACTAAGAGCAATGTTGCATATTGTCTTTTAACGGAGGATGGAGAGCCCTCAACTTTCCATAAAGCTATAAGTAGCTCATATGTGTCTCTATGGATGGCAGCAATGCAGGAAGAAATTGAAGCTCTACACAAGAACAAGACTTGGGAACTGATACCATTACCACATGGAAGAAAAGCCATTGGTAACAAATGGGTCTACAAGATCAAGCAGGATAGCAATGATCAAGTGGAACGGTATTGTGCAAGACTGGTGGTGAAGGGATACGCTCAGAAAGAAGGTATTGATTTTAATGAGATATTTTCCCCAGTTGTTCGACTTAAAACAATCAGAATAGTCCTGGCTATGTGTGCTACGTTTGACTTACATCTGGAGCAGTTGAATGTGAAAACTGCATTTCTTCATGAAGAGCTTGAAGAAGAAATTTATATGCTTCAACCAGAAGGTTTTGCTGAAACAAGCAAGGAGAACTTGGTTTGCAGGTTGAACAAATCTTTATACGGTCTCAAACAGGCGCCGAGGTGTTGGTACAAGAGATTTGATTCCTTCATTATAAGCCTTGGGTACAACAGACTCAACTAAGACCATTGTACTTATTACAAGAGGTTTGGTGATGATGGTGATTTTATCATAATGCTGTTGTACGTGGACGACATGTTGGTAGCAGGCCCCAACAAAGATCGAGTCCAAGAATTAAAGGCACAGTTGGCTAGGGAGTTTGATATGAAGGACTTGGGACCAACAAATAAGATTCTAGGGATGCAAATTCAACGAGACAGAAATAATAGGAAGATTTGGCTTTCCTAGAAGAACTATCTCAATAAAATCTTGCGCCGCTTCAATATGCAAGATTGTAAGTCAATTTCTACCCCTCTTCCTATTAATTTCAAGTTATCCTCAAGTATGAGTCCTAGCAATGAAGCAGAGAGTATGGAGATGTCTCGAATACCGTATGCATCGGTAGTGGGAAGTTTAATGTTCGCCATGATATGTATAAGATCAGACATTGCACAAGCAGTGGGAGTAATCAGTCGGTACATGGCGAATCCTGGTAAAGAGCATTGGAATACTGTGAAGAGGATTCTGAGATATATCAGAGGAACCTCAGATGTTGCATTATGTTATGGAGGATCAGATTTTACTGTCAGGGGCTATGTAGATTCAGATTTTGCAGGAGATCTCGATAAAAGAAAATCCACTACGGGCTATGTGTTTACAATTGCAGGAGGAGCTGTGAGCTGGATTTCCAAATTACAAACTATTGTGGCCTTATCTACAACGGAAGCAGAATACATGGCGGCTACACAAGCTTGCAAGGAAGCAATATGGATACAAAGGTTATTAGAGGAACTCGGGCACAAGCAAGAGAAGATTATTCTATTTTGTGACAGTCAGAGTGCCTTGCATATCGCAAGGAATCTAGCCTTTCATTCTAGGACAAAGCACATAGGAGTTCAATATCACTTTGTTCGAGAAGTAGTGGAAGAAGGCAATGTGGATATGCAGAAGATTCACACCAAGGAGAACCTAGCAGATGCAATGACCAAGCCAATCAATGCTGACAAGTTCATATGGTGTAGATCCTCATTCGGCCTAGCAGAAACGTAAGCAACATGAGTATGAGCAAATAATAGAAGGATGTTTGGACCATGAAAAATGACTTCAAGTGGGAGAATGTTAAATAATGAAAACAATTTTTTAGGCCCAAAAGGGTGGGTAGTAGCCCAAATAGTATTGGGCTGACCCAATAGAAATAGTACGGGTGAATATGGATATATGAATAGTATCGGGCTGACCCAGTGCTACAGTAAACAGTGACGTAAGCAATGACGTCGCAGTGAACATGACGTAAGCAGTGACGTCAACAGTGTTGACCGTACGCGTGAACAGTACCGGTGAACAGTACTCGAAATTTTCCTATAAATAGCCCCCCTTCATTTATTTGTTAAATCATCCCAAAAACAAGTGTCTTCTCTCTCTCTCTCTCTCTTAAGTTTTATTTCCTCTTGTAAGGTTGTTCTCTCCTAATAGTATTAGAGAGAGAGGTTGTAATTATTTTGATCTAATAAAGTCCTTCTAGTTTTGCCCATGGATGTTTCCCTCAAATTAATTGAGAGTTTTACCACGTAAATATTGTGTGTCCATTTATTCTCCACTTTTCTTAAATCTCTATTTTAGTTGCGTTATACTGCTTCCACATTCAGTTTCCTAACAGTTATAATGATTTACATTGTAATTAAGCATATATAACAGACGAATTAAATTAAACTATAAGGTATTGCTTCTAATTAATCCCAAAGTAATTGGTGTATAAAAGTCTGTTCATACAAGAGAAACCCAAAAAGGAAAAGTATATATGAAGACAACCAAAAAAAGAGAAAAAAAAATACCACAATGTTGTAGTCTACACAATTGATTATACAATCTAGATCCATATTTTGAAGTAAATACCGATGGATGTTCACACCTAATAGAGTATTATATATACTAATACAATAATTAATAAAATAGAAAAAAAACAGAACACAAAATGAAAGCAAATAAATGTCAAAACTCTTGAACTAAATATATTAAATCATATATATGTAACTCTTCTTTTTTATATTTGATATAAAATCTTATATTTATCAATAAATAAAATGTGGATAACCTCTCTCCCTCGTAATAAAGTTACTTTTTGAGCTGTAATTAATTTCGTTAAGTTTCCACCTGACGTAATTTGTGTAAGTCAAAAAAAAAAAATAAACCTATTACTACTCAAAAAATAAAAACTATGAACACAGATTGACAGGGTATCAAAAAAAGCTTTCTAATATTCTCTGCCCACCAACTTTTTTGGGAATCTTCTGTTTGGACTGCATGTTCCCCATTTCTTTTAGGATGAATTGCACTCAAGACCCTAATTTTTATTATAATTACATATTTAATATCAATTTTATTATAATTACACTCGAATACCCTACCTTTCGTTGACCACCGTTAAAGTGACGGTTGACCAAATAGTTCAGGATAAAATGACGAGACTGCCCCTGCAAAGGGAAAAAAAAAATTGAAAACTCACGAACTCAGATCTGGGTTCGTATTCGTACCCAGAATTTTTTTTATAATTTTTTAAAATTTTTTTTTTTGGTGATGTGGTGGAGATCTCTTCCATCTGTTTTTTAAATTTTTTTAAAAAATATTTTTAATATATTATTTTATTTAAAAATATGGTTATATTTTTAAAATTAATTAAAATATGACGTGGCATGTTCTTATTGGTTGGATGATTTCTTAAATTTTTTTAAAAATCAATTTAAACTTAAAATACCAATTTGTCCCTGAACCGTTTGGTCAACCGTCACTTTAACGGTGGTCAACGGAAAATAGGGTATTCGAATGTAATTATGATAAAACTGACATTAAACATGCAATTATGATAAAAATCAGGGTACTTGAGTGAATTTTACCCTTTTTTTATTTAATCAAAACCTTTAATATATACTAACAATATTCACACACAACACCATTGACTGACTCATCTGACTCGATCTGAGTTGACTCGGTCAGTGTAATTCTGCCAAAATCTCTCTCAATATGATCTTCCCTCTCGAAATCTCTCCACCAACTTCACTCTTCTTCTCACACTTGACCGATTTTATACGCTTCCTCTTGAGTAGCATGAAGCTGTTCACGCTTCCCAAAACCATCGTCCAGATTGGAAATCTAACGCGTTCGATGAAATGACAGCTCTCTGTCAACACTATTTCTGCGATTTCGGGACGGTTCTCTTCCTCCGGAGAAACGCAACGAGCCGCCACACGTAGTATGTGTCTGACGGCGGCCTCCATGTATGGCGGCAGAGCAACCCTCTTGTCGCATACTTCCGCTATCTGGTCCTCCTTGATCAACGGCATTGCCCAGTCTACGACTGAAGACGGAGCTCGTGATAGGTCAATGGCTTTTCTGCCGCTGATAATCTCCAACAAGACGACCCCGAAACTGAACACGTCGATTTTGGTGCTGAGTTTGTCGGGAGAAGTGTAGGAAGGGTCCAGATATCCGATAGTTCCGGCGGGTTGAATCCGACTCAGTGAGTCCGGCTGCGAGACAGCGAGTCCGAAATCGGCCAACCTAGGGTTCCAATTCGAGTCGAACAAAATGTTGGTGGACTTAATATCCCTGTGAATAACAGAAGGGTTGCTCTCATGAAGGAACTGGACGGCTCTGGATATATGTACGGCAATCTCTATACGTTTTGTCCACAGCGGAGGAGATGTGGAGACGTGAAGCAAGTCATGGAGAGAACCATTTGGCATGAACTCCATGACCAGAAGCTTGTTTTCTTTAGAACCCAAGTCGCGACTCATCCCGAGAAAGTTGACGACAGGAGGGTTTTGACGATCTCGTAGGGACGATAAAACTTTAATTTCATTGTCGAGCTTCTTGACGTTGTCGGGGTGAGGTTGGAGTTGGCCATTAAAGGAGGCTCTTTTAACAGCTAACACGAGATTTTGTGCTGCAAGGATGCCCTTATAGACCGATCCGTGGCTCCCTTTGCCGACGAGTGTTGATTGAGAGAAGCTTTGGGTTGCCTTTACAAGATCCTCATAATCAAACTCTTTGATGATGATCATTGTTCTATCTCACACTAACTTGTTGGTGTTTTGGGGTTATCTTGTTTGTTTGTTTATAAGGAAATTTTTGGAGTGTTTTTGAAGTGGTTGTGGAGGGGGATTTGTTAGCATATAGTTAAGTGATATGTGGAGGGAGAATGAGTTTTTGTTAATTTGTTCTAAAAAGAAGAGAGAGAGAAAAAAAAAATAAAGGCTGTGGGACAAGAAAGGAAAAATAATAGAGCAATTATCAGTTTAGTCTTTAACTTTTGTGAATTATCATTTTTTTAATGCAGTTTCGTTTATTAGTATATTTAGACCCTAATTTTCTGGAAATGTATTATACCGATCCCTTTAACTAATTTTTTTATAGTCAAACCTCACAGAATTGACAAAAAGACTAATTTGTCATTGACTCTATTTGTAAATGAGTCAAAATTATAATTTTAACTTTAAATTTTTAAAAAAATTATTAATAATTAGAATGGTAATATGGTCATTTCATACTAAATTTAAAAAATAAGATTTAAAATATTTTTTAAAATGGATCTGCACCATCCATCACTCTTAATGGACGGTAGAGATTATATTGAAATTTTTTTAAAAAAAAAAATGGAAAGTGAAATCAAATTTTAAAAAAAAAATTTTTTTTTTTTTTTTGTTTAACAAAAAAAAATGAAACTGTTCTTGCTGGATCTCTACCAAGAATAACAAAGAAAAAAAAATTGAAACGCTTGAGATCGAAGTTTAACGAACCCAGATCTGGGTTCATTGAGGTTCAGGGAACCTAAGTCTGGGTTCGTTGAGGTTCAACGAACAAAGTTTACCCAGAAACTGCGTTCCTTGATGTTCAACAAACCCAGATTGAGATTCAACGAACCCAGATTGGGTTCGTTGAGGATCAGCGAACCTAGTTTCTAGGTTCGTTGAAGTTCAACGAACCTAGAAAGCTGGGTTCGTTGATCTCCAGCGTTTCAATTTATTTATTTTTGTTCTTGGTGGAGATCTACCAAGAATAACAAAAAAAAAAAATATTTTTAATTTTTTTTACAAAAATTTCAATATAATCTCTTCTGTCCATCAATCTTGATGGACGGAGGAGATCCAATTAAATTTTTTTAAAAGTTTTAATTTTTTAATTTAATTTATTTTAAATTTTTAATTAGAGGTGGATATGTCATTTCACCAAAAAATTTATTGTTGACCCATTGATAGGTTTAAAGACAAAAATATCTCTGAGATCGTTAAGTTTAAGTGTTTAACTAACGGTTGACTCACAAAATGACCAAGTTAATATATTTTCAGAAAATTAGGGCCTAAGGATACTAAATAATGAAATTGTGTTAAAAAAATTAATAATTTTTAAAAAGTTAGGGATCAAATTAATAATTATTCAAAATAATAATAGAAGAATAATTGAAAGGAGAAAAAGAGAGCTTGGAGAAGAGAAGGTGATGGTGGTGTCATAGTTAAAAGGAAAGGTTTCTGACGATGGATGGATGAGTGGGATGCTCCTCCATTAGCTGGTATTGTTGGGTACCCCGCCACCTTTTTTTTTTTCTTTTTTTCTTTTTTTCTTCTCTTCTTTTTATTTTCTTTTTTATTATTTTAATAATTTTCATTTTATATGATAGTTAACTGCATGATGTAGTCTATTATACTAATTAACATGAGGCATATCCACTTTTGATGACAAGTATTTCACTTATACTAGGGCGAATGATTCAAGTTTGATCTCTATATTAGATATTTAGATCGTATATGTAAAGTATGATATATTATCCGTTTTGTGTATAAGTAAATATTCGGATAGAGTTGAACTTGATTTTAATGTTGGATCTCAATTTTTTTTAAAAAAAAAAGAAATTGATTTGTAATTGTCTTATTTATAATAATGGGAGAGATGAGTATTAAACTATAGTGGTGTGATTGTATAACTCACGCCCTACTATTAATGGCATTTTAGATAATAAAATTAAATTTTGTTTTTGAAATTTTTTAAAAAATATGATTCTAATTAAAATTTAAACTATAATCCATTCCATTTTCAGTAACTAGTTAAAATGTATGATCTTAGATTATAATATAAATCAAATTTCAGAATAGTATTAAAGTAGTTAGTGCATCTCCCTCCCACCTCAATGGTGAGGGGTTCAATTCCTACCATGCACATACCAGTATATGTTGGTAGTTTTCTCTCCTTATAGTGGAAGTAGATGTCTCCCGTTATGGGAGTAGATATCCGGACCGCGCGTTTCGTGATTAATCTCGGCTGGTCCCGACAGTTATTAATGTTATACTTGTACCCATTTCAAAAAAAAAAAATCAAATATAATTTGAAGTAGATTGAAATCTATTTCCAATTAGATGGAATTGGATGAATTAAGTTAACTATGTTAAAAGTTCATGATAATTCATATTACACAAAATATCTCTTTACTTTTATAAATTGATTTTTAAAAGGCTTTAATTTTGAGGTAGAATAACATCTCAATGTCTCAGGAATGATGTGTGTTTTAATAATACCATATTATGTATAATAAGATTAAATTTAATCAACTAGTCATACTAGTATACTACATAGCGTAATATGAAAGAAAAGCGCACCGTGAGGTATGTATATTAAAATTTTTCTATCAAATTATCCTGTTTAACCCTTGTCTAACAAGTTTTATCCCACGAATCTAGGAACAAAATAGACAAATAAACTAACAATTGCAACTCCAAACTCAACTTAATTTTCCGTTTTGGGTTAATTTAATTCCAATTAAGCTAACAATTTCAACTCCAAACTTCATCACTAGGGACAACACATAAATGGGCAAATCCAACTCAATTTCACTTCCACACGGTTCTAAGTACAAATTTAATATCAATTGCACTTGTATGAATGATTAAGGTCTGGTGGGGGTGTCTGTTTTTTCTTTTAAAAAAAATATTGGGTTGTATAAATACTAAATTAAGATATTTTTAGTTTATTTATCTAATGTTTGTTTACTTAAAATTTTATTCCAAGATATATATCTTTTCTCTAGAGGAAAAAGTTTGAATTTTTATTATCAATTGATTAAATACTATAGTATATATCCTCATAGTTCAAGTGGTATACACCTTCCCTATATCCGGATTCAAGTCTCATCATTCATATTTATCAGCATGTATGGAGAGTTATAAGAGTATATATATCGTTCAGTGTTAGCTTTTAAAAATAATGGATAGAATACTATAAATCATGTTAAAATAAATAATTTAATATATATATTGAGACTTCAAAAAATAATAAACAAGTTAAAATGTCACATCAAACATATAGAAGAGCCAACATATACAATGTTAATATATATACCAAGCATGGATGGATGGAGCAAGGTTGAAGGGTAGAAACAGAATGGTAGCTCGAATAGCTTGTTTAGAACAACTAAGATAGGGAAGTTATTTGGAATTTAAAGGGATAATCTTTATTATTTTTCTTTTATTTCTTTCAGGACTATTTATTAAATAATTAATTTATATCATTTAACTTTCATTATAATATGTACCTACATATATATTATTGTTAATTAATAATTGCTCAACCTTATTTCATGACAATTACTTTTCCAGTTGTGTTTGTAGTGATTGACTTCTGCATTCTGGTACTGACATACCCATGACTCTATGGTATCCGATTTAAGTAATTGATCTCGGCATCTACTGTTGTAGGTAGTTTTCTCCCGTTATGCGAGTAGATATCTCTTATTCTGAGAGTAGATATTTGGGTCGTGTGTTTAGTGATTGATCTTGGCATCTACTCCTTAACTCTCGTTAAATGAGTAGATATTCGACCGTCCGTTTAGTGATTGATATCGGCAGGTCCAGACGGTTATTAATCTTATAATTGTACCCTTTAAAAGAAAACTAGAGAAAGACTTAATATAAAATCTTAATAAATAATTTAGATATATTTACGAAATTAGTTACAAACTATCACGATCATCAGTATTTTTCTTTTAAAATATAGGTTATTTACCTGAAAAAATTTCTTTGTACAATTATATACATTGGGATTTAGTCCGCACCTAATAATACCAACTGAATTTGTAGTTTATGTTATATGTATGTTATAACTTAGCATAATTATTGCGTGATGGCCACGATACTTGGTTGTCATCATAAGAAAATTGTAGTAGTTTTTATTTGGTGGATGATATACACATGGATACAAAAACGAGCCTAAAAATATACATTTCCTTATACTTCGGGTGATTTGCACATTTCCATTTTACGTTAGAACTTAGTTGTGAGGATTTAAATTTTTCCATACATATTTATCAGTATTTATAGGAATTTTTTTTTCCCGTATTATGATAGTAAATATTCGGACACCATATAATTATTGATATCGACAGATTTCGATCACTCAAGTCATGGCAGATTCCGACAGTCCTCTAACTCGTTCACTATTAATTTAAAAATGAAAAAGGAAGGAGCCCAAAATCGTAAGTAGATAAAATACAGGAGTGTCATGCACGTACGCTCTCACATATGAGCATAAATGAAATGCACAAGTCGTGTGGTTATTATCTGTACATGCCAACATGTTCGAGTATGGATGGCCACCACCATGTTTGGAGTTTGGACGAGTTCTTCTAGGAAATTATTTCAAATTCTGCACAAAATCTTTTTTTGAAGATGTCCACTATAAAAGTAATAATTTGTAGGGACTTTTTATTTGTGCAATTTTAATATTTGTCATTATATTTGAACCAAAATCTCACTCTATAAGTGTGCGCTAAAAATTTTGTCGAATTGAGAATTTTTCTTTTTTAAATGTGTCACAAAATCTTACATTAAGTAAGAAATATTTAATAATTATTAGTCCCAAAATACAAAATCGATCGCAGGAGACCGCACATCTCCGTTTCCTAGATGAAGATATATCCAATCTGAATATCTAATATTCTTCGATTTTGTTTCTTTTTTAATGAGAATGTGTGGCCATTTTTTTAAAGGTGCGTTATATATAAGATTAAAATACCACTCTAATCGCTAACTTTGACTAATGGCCGAGTGAAAAAAAAGACCAAATTGAGCAATGTTTTTCATAATTTTGAGATTTGGTGAGCTCAAAATGAAAAGATAAGTAAAATTTTATCTTGTTCTGAAAACTTAGGAACTAGTTTTACCAAGAGTGTTGATATTTGCACGGTTTCACATAGGGATGACAACGGATCGAATTAATATCGGATCGGCATGTTTTATACTAGAAATACATTTTGGACAGGGTACTACATACCCTACCCATGCCCCGGATGGATTTCTGATTTTTGCTCCAAACCCGAACCCATTTGGGGCGGGGTGATCCATATTCGACTCAAACTGCTCTGTTTCATTTTATATTTCTTTAAGAAAAAAAAATATTTAACTTACTAATTAAATAAATTTTCACGTACAATTAATGTTATACATAAAGTAGAACTAAATATTACTACACATACACTTAAATTTAATAGAACATAAGTTACACAATATTTAAGTTCAATATACACCTAGTTCAATAAACTATACAACACTTAACTTAAATAAACTTTAAATTCAAATATAAATACTAAAATAACCTAATGACATACACACACACACACACACACACATATATATATATATAACACTCAACCTACCTGAGGTTTGATAAATTACATACGGAATTAAAGTTTGTAAAAACTTACATTGCATCCCTTAATGTCAAATTTGACTGTTAAATAATATAGTTGATTGTCGAAAATTAATAAAAAGACAAAAATGCCCTCAATTAAACATAATTAATTAATTAATTAAATTTATAAATAAATAAAAAACTATCATTAAATCTCCATCATCCATCTGCCATCTTTTCAGATGGATGGTGGAAATTAATTCATAAAAAAAATATTTTTTAAAATAAAATAAGTATAAAAAAAAAAAATTAATCTTAACCCTCCATCTAAAAAATATGGATGGTAGAGATTTTTTTTTTAAAAAAAAATCCCCATTTGATACCAAAAATAAATAAATAAAAAGATGATATGGAAATTCAGATTGGATCTTTATCGTCAATCCATCGCATCTTTCTCATCAGCCATGGATGGATCTTCAAGATCTATCCATTTGGCAAATAGATCTCAACGGAGAGTAACCTCCCTCGCCGTCGAATCGAGCCTCCCACACAAGGGAGGCTAGTTTTGACATGCAAGCCTCCTCCCTTTTTGTGAATCCCCACCACTTTTTATTTTTCAAATTTTTTATTTTTGTTATCAAATGGGGAGTTTTTTATTTAAAAAAATTAAAAAATCTCTACTGTCCATCGTTTTAGATGGAGGGTTATAGATTCATTATTTTTTTTTCATATTTTATTTTATTTTAAAATATATATTTTTATGAATTAATCTACACTGTCCATCTTTTTAAATAGAGGGTTAAGATTTAATTTTTTTTTCATATTATATTTTATTTTAAAATATATTTTTTTATGAATTAATCAACACCATCCATCTGTTTATATATAAGATTCAATTTAAAAATCCATCAACATATTCAATGTTCACAACTTAAGTATGGTTTGTTTTTTAAAACACAAACTTGTAGCAAAGCAGAAAAATTAAGCTATTAAATTGATTAATTAATACGTAAATTTTAAATATAAAAAATTAGGCAAAAAGACAAGATCTTAGCATTTTTTTATTTTTTTATTTTTAATATTTTAAAAAGTAATTGTGTAAATACAAGGTCAAACGGAACGGGTCGGAATATAATGGTTTGACCCAAACCCAACCTGGTTACAAACCGGGTCAAAAAAGTTTAACTCTGACCTAACCTGAGGCCCATTTTAAATGCTTCAAATCCATCACAAATGGATTGCACTATTGCAATCCCACCGGTTTCGAGTGGATCAAGAATTTTTACCATCCCTCACCGGTTTCGAGTGGACCTAACCCGAGCCTCATTTTAAATGCTCCAAATCCGTTACAAATGAATCGCAGCCCCACCGATTTTGAGCGGATCGAGAATTTTTACTATCCCTCTCCCCTCTACAACTGGTTGCACACCCCGTTTGTAATCACACCCATTAAAGATTTTTTAATAAAATTTTAATTTATTGAAATTTGAAACCCACTTAATCCTAAAATATTATTTCTTTAATTTTATTGTATTATATTGTAAATTAATCCCACTTAAAATTATTTTGTTATTCATTCAATATATATTTTTATTTTTTCCACTTAACCTTCGTTATTATTTAAAAGTTTTTCTTTTTTTGATATTTTAACATTTTTAATTTTTTAAAATTTTTGGATCTGGCTGCATTTTCATTTTATTTTTTCATTCAATATTTATTATATAAAAAATAAAAGGAAGAAAAACCAATTGTAAACTTTTAAATGATAATAATAACAAATGTTAAGTGAATAGCAAAATAATTGAGTGATGTTTATTTATAAAATTGTCAAATAAGAAATAAATAAAAAATGATATTTTTAGTATTAAGTGGATTGCAGCTATAAATTAGAAATTTTTTATAAAAAAATTATGGAGTGCAATTACGAAATAGGTGCACGTACAATTTTTAGGGGTGTGAATATCGTCACTACATATAAGATTAGAGTGGTGCTATTGGCTGGCACTCTACAATTGACTAAAAATACCCCTAATATTTGTTACTAAATAAAGCTTATTTATTCTAAAAATTTTTGTATTATCTACCACTACTTCCATATATTATGTTTCATTTATAAAAAAGAATCAAATGTTTTATTTTATTGTTTAAATATAAAATTTTATGATTTTCTTATATTTAAAAAAGCTTTTAAAATAAATTATATGTGGGATATTGAAATTGTATTATTATTTAAAGTAATTTTTCATAATAAATGTAGTTGTAATTCAAAAGGGCAATAATTTTTAGTTCAATAATAGCACTACTCATAAGATTATTGAAAATTGGTTATTGGACTAAGTAGAGAGGCCCAAGTGACAAATTTTGGGCTGAAGTTTGGACCATCGAAGGGACAACAAGGAGATGACCACGAATGACTAAACATTTTACATTTGGAACAAGAATCTTATTATCATATTATAAAATAGCTTATTCCCACCAAAAGGTAATTTCACCTGCAAACCTAGGAAACTTCGGGGTACTAGCCACAATGTACTGAGTGTGAATTTTATTAATCGATTCGTAAGTGGGTTTAGATATAAAATTAAAATCCGATGCAAGTGTGGATTTAGGTTCAAAAAAATAAAATTCATACCCAAGCCCACATATGCTCATAAACTAAAAATATATATAATGATTTTTTTTTATAAAAAAAAAAAATTACCTGTAAAAATATGAAAACAACGTTGTTTTGAGCTAAGATATAAAAATTAAAAACAAAACCTTATTCCATCACTTAATCACATTTCATCAGGCTTTTCATCTCTTTCTTCGGATTCTCTCATCTTTCTTTTACCCTAACCCACAGGCCACCGCCATGCCACCACATCTCTCTCTCTCTCTCTCTCACATCAATCATCTCCGACCGAGCTCTAATTCAACAACCAATACATACCGTCATTAGCCGAGATCTAGTTATCTTGTTGTTTTTGAGCTCTAGCTATACTGTGATGTTGACTTGTTGCAATTATCTCATTATCTCAGTTATGTCCTGTAACTAGGAATGACAGCAGATCGAATTTGGCCAAATTCGAACCCAAATCCATATTAATTTTTTATTTCCAAACTCACCCGCAAACCTATAAAATTTTGTGGGTTCGGGTATGACTCAAAACTACACCCGCATCGGCCTCTAACCCGTATAATTTTATAGATTTGCAGATTCGAGTTTGCATTCGTTGGTCTAAATCCACATAATAAAATATATTTTTTAAAAATAAAATAAAAATATTTTTACCATTATTAAATCATCTTTAAATCTCAAATTTTATCATATTCAAATTCATAATATCAAAATAAAATACTAAAAATACTAAAAATTATATTGAAGTCTACCATAATTCCACAAAAATTAAATATTTTTTTTATAAGATTTATTATATATTTTTTAAATTTGTGCGAGTTTACGGGTTTGGGTATAGATTTTTTTTTCCAACCAGAACCTAATCGGATTTCAACTTTACATCCAATTCCAGTCACAAATCCGATTAATAATATTCACACCCACCGATCGCCAGTGAAATTTCACGAAATTGTGAAATTACCATCCCACTTATAACTATTTCACCCTCTCCTCATTAGCTTTGGTTGATGATAAGTGTTTGGTTGTTCACTTGTTTCCGTGCAAAGAATAAGCTAATTAGTGATTTTATTATTTTATCATTAAAATCCCCCTTTAATTAGCCAGAGTCTTAGTTTAAAAAATCACTAAAAAAAACAGACTTAAAAAAATTCACTTGAACTATTTCACCATTCTCTCTCAGTTAGTTCTGGTTATTAAAATCCCCTTTAATAAGCTAAAATTTGATAACTAATTTTTTTTAAAAAAATAATCACTTTTCAGAGTCTTGTTTTTTCTTTTTTCTATATAAAACTTTGGGTTACATTTTTATATTTTTAAATAAGTATGCATCTGGGTTTTATTTTTGATAATTTAACACTGAAAAAAGAAGTCATGAACAGGCGATTCCAGTTAAATAGGCTATTATTAGCTATTGTTAATAATAAGACGAGGAGGAGGTATTTATGTTAATAAACTATATGCATTTTTCACAGACATTTCACCAATTTTATGTATGTGCATGTCAATAAAATTATTGATTTTAATCAAATATGTGTATCCATGTGTCATACAAATATAATAATTATATACGCTTTGAGTAAGATCTATCATTTATTTTCTTGGTCTATTGCTGTATTAAGTTGTCATCACTATAAATATTTATTTTGTTTTGGAGAAGAATTATTTTTGAAGTACTTCTAGATTTAGTTGAATCACATGAAATAGTATTTCAAGATTTATCGACAATACGCTAAGGTGTTCAGATTTTCAAAAAGTAACGGAGTTGGAGCATTCCTTATTGCTAACATCAAAGAAATACCTATTAAGGTTATCATTATTATTATTTTTGAGCTACTATAATTTAATTCGAAATTTGGGGGAGGGGGACCCGACTCGAACTTACAATCTTAAGGTATATGTATAAGTATAAGGGGCATACCACTAGACCAACTAAATCTTGTCAAGTTGTCATTATTATTTGGGATATTTCTATTTTCCCCCCTGACGATTCGATCAATGATACTTTACCCCTTGACGTTTCAGAAATAGTCATTTTCACCCGTGAAGTTAACTTTTCATCCAAAAAGTAATATGATAACAAAAAAAAAAGTAAAAATACTTAATTACCCTTGAAGCATGTTTACTTACCCTTTAATGCTTCAAGAGTAATTAAGTCTTTTACTTACTTTTTGGATGAAAAGTTAACTCTAGAGAAAAAAATGATTATTTCTGAAACGTGAGGGGATAAAGTATCGTTAATCAAATCATTAGGGGGGAAATAGGAATATCCCTCATAATTTAATAACATTTCTTTCCTCTTTTGAATAATTGATGGTAGCCAAAATAAAATTACTTATTTATCATGTCTAAACATATTGAATTCTGAATATTGGGTATGCAAAAATTTATTACACAACATATTTTAAATAATTTCTTTTTAACAAAGTCTGTGCAAACGCACAGATTGGCACATTAATGTCTATTTTTATGCGCGCTCATATATATATATAACAATTATAATTAATTATATAAGTGTGAGTAACATATCACTGGATTAACTTTATGTCGTTCAACTAGAATATATTTTTAATAATTAATAAAACAATTCTTCTAATTTAAAAGTTTTAAACCATTACATTTAGGGATGTATCTATATAAATTTATTTTCAAAATACAATAAATTTTATGATATTAGGCTCCAAGACTTCTTACATAATTAATAAATTATTAAAGACCTCACCAAGCTAGCTTATTCCCTAACTTAATCAAATTGGTTTCCGTAATCTGTTTATCTAATTACAAATCAAACTTACCCTTAGTTCCCTAAACATGAACCTTTTTTAACGTTTTGGACAAATTTTCAACTCTGATTCAAATATGAGATCAATTTACAAAGATAAAAATTTATGTATAAGTTCGAATCATTTCCACCGTAAGTGGTATGTCAAAAAGAAAAAAAATTATATAGAATCGTATATTGAAATCTGAATCCTCTTTTCATTTGAAAAATATTCAATATCATCAAATTATAAGACTAACCCAATCCACTTTATATAATTATATAATCTGCACATCAGAACACAGAATTGCAGTAAAAGGACTTCAAACACCTGACAAGAAAATAATTGAAACAAAAAGGGATCTAATCTAACAAAGTTTCAGTTGGTGTGTGAAAAACAAATGTAAAGAAAAGTCAATCGTTTACTGATGCTAGTTGCATGAACATAATTATTGTTTTTATTATGCCTTTTTAATTCACATTTTCATATTATACATTCGTATTAAATCGGTATAAATTTTGTGATCAATATCACGAATCAATATTTAACTTCATTTATCCAACGTAAATTCAGTTTCCATCACAAGATTATAGTCCGGACTCTAGCAGTACCCGAGTAAGTGCACATATTACTCGGTTAGGTTACTGTACATGATGTCATGGAAGTCCTGATTTTTATAGGAATACATTTACGGACCGTACATATAATATTTGATCTTGCACTGAGCAGATCAATTTTAGATTTCAAAAGTTATATATACCAGAATAGTAGCAAAACCAAGTAAACAAGTCCATTAGATTTGGGCTAACGGGCCGGTATTGGTGCACAATCCCAATGGTGGTTCATATCCTAACCCCATATAAGATGATACCCAAATGGGCTTGCTCTATTACCAACCCAGATCCTTCTCAAGCTGGGCTCTTACTAGGTCGGATGGAACCTTGTCCTTGTGTGTTTTGTGTGTCCGTATTCCGATTAATACTAGACATCTCACATTTTGTATCATCTATAATGTATCAATTATTAAATGAATACATATTAATAATAATTTAATTCATTTATCATATATAATTTGATACATCATAGGTTAGGATAAGTTACATTACAAAGGTTGGATGTCTAACATTTCATATGTCAGGGTTAGATGGGACAATTTTTTTAGTCGTTTTCTTTTTTCTTTGGATGATTCTAAACTTTGTCTTGTTTATATTTTGATTTTATGCAAATCAAGAAAATACCACATGGGGTCTCATTAAAATGCTTCAATTAATGTTTACATTTTCGTTTTATCATTTTAATCTTATTTTAGCAAAGGCTTAACCATCAATTAAAAGTACAACATGCTTTTGTATAATTAGCAAAATTGATCAAGCGATTAAATTTATTATTATTATTTTTATTTTTTTATATACCTAACACCTTGTAGGGCATAGGGTTATCGGGACTTACTGCAATCAAACTATCTACTAGTATAGTCCAGACATTTACTTTCATAACGGAAGCCATCTACTCTCAACATGAGAAATCATCTACTTCCAATACGGAGAGAGGTCTACCCTACACTAATTACACTTTTATGCACAATGATAAGAGAAATATACACAATTTTTTGATCCTAGAGTCTCCTCCAACCTATCAAAGTAAGTGACCATTGGTAAGTCGTTAAAATTAAATTAAACATGAATTCTCATAATATTTTTCTAAATTAAATAAATTTTGTTAGAAGACATAAGACTTTATCTTCAAATTTACCATTTAAAGTTAAGTGACAATCCAAAATTTATAAACATTTAATAAAATCGTAATATTAGACATCACAAAACTTACCATAAACATTTCTTATCACAAAAAGTGTAATAATTTATTTTTTGAGCTACATAAATTGTGAATAGAAATAATAAATAACATAATAATTTTTATTTTATTTTAAGATTAATATTGGTTAGGTCAAGGGTGAATCGGAACCTAGGTTCCGATATCAATCAGCTAGTAAATAAAAAATTTACACTTCACATTATTATTTAAAATAAATATCTAGAAAAATATATTTTTATAGTTAAATTATGAGAATAACTAATTGGTCACGAGATAACTGCTTTTTCATATCAACGGCTGGATTAATGGTAAAAGTTAAAAGACAAATTATATCCACAACCCAGAGGTTTGGCATTACTTCAACCATATCAGAAAAATGACTTTTCCACAATTAGACCCCTAAACTTAAACACATACACACACACACACATATATATATATATATATCAATTAACAGTAAAATGGTGTTATGGTGTTTTTATTTATTTTATTTATTACAACTACAAAGAAAATAAAAAAGAAAAAATAACAAGGAAAGTATTTATAATTGCTTCCCCTCCACCCTTGTGGTGGTTGCGAAAAATTATAATAGATGTAAAAAGTGTAGTTAATGTCGACCCTTCACTATTCTCTTTCATCGGCTTCCTCCTATGCTAATGTTGTAAATGAGTTTGATAGATTTTATTTTATTAGATTAATTGTTTGAAGTGTTGAATTTCATATTGTTATGGGTTTGGGTTTGAAAACTATTAATGATTAGGACGTAGATAGGAATTTTGGTATAATTTGATATCAATTTTATTGATGCTGATTTTATTTGGATTAAAATGCAATGAGAGAGTGTTTGATTTTGTTTGGATATTGGCAATCAACAGATAAGTGTTAATTCAATTTAGTGAGGTTGAGGTTCTTTGATTTGTGTGGAGGACCTTTTCCATCGAATTAATGGATGAGGCCTCCTCCACTATTTAATGTTTAATTTTGTCAAATATTTCAGCTTATGTATAGTTTCTTTAACTTTTCTATCAATATTTTCTTCATCTTCAATTGATTTTCTTGTATGCAAACTTTTTCTCTAAACTATATTGGTTCTTTTAACATTTTAATCTTTAATCTCTTTATCATTTTTATAAATATTTTTCCTTATCTCGAGTTTTTTTGTGTTTTGTGTGAAAATTTTTACAAAGTATAAAATAAAAATAATATAAGCCTCCAAGAGCATATAAAAGATCACATCTATTTTGTCATATTTATTATTTTATTAATTATTTATTATTTAATATTCTTTTATATATATATAAGGGTATTTGTGATTTTTTTTAGTAAGACTTAGTGAAATTAACATAACTTACTGTGTTAAGAAGAAGGGATAAGTGTAAGACCGATATTTGATCTCATCTTCTTGTAATATGTCAAACTTCAGGAGGGTGGGTGCAATTCTCCCAAAAAAAAAATTCAAATCAACGTGGGTTTCTGGATAAGGAGACGTGTCAGGTGGTCCCCACGGTGGACCAGTCCTTGACACCCAAGTTTTTTAACCCGTATCTCACGAGCAGCCTTAACGCGTGCGACTAACTCCAGACAGTAAAATTTTGTATTTTTTTAACCTGTTAATTCGTTTCCCGCCGTAAATTTTCAAAAGAAAAAAAAAAAAAAAAAAAAACACTCGCTCACCAAATCTCCTCTCAGAGTCTCAGGCTCCCAGCTGCCGCTGACAAAAACAGTAGTGGCACGTGACATGCACGTGCGGTTAAAAAAAAAAAAATTTCCCCCTAATCAGCTTAATTATTACCTCACGTTTGAGTCTCTCTTTTCTAATTGAAAAACTTCATTTTGTCCTCTACTTTCTTACTTATCTTTTTATTATTTTACTGTTCATAAAAACAAAATTAATGGTGGAGATCCAGATTGGATCTTCACCAAAAAAAAAAAAAAATAAATTTTTTTGAAGTTCATCTTCGTTCTTCGAAGATGAACTTCATCTTCGAAGTTCATCTTCGAAGAACCACGAACCCTCTGGGTTCGAGATTGAACCCAGAGGGTTCGAAGATCGAACCCTTCTGGGTTCGAGATCGAACCCAGAGGGTTCGATCTTCGAACCCTCTGCGTTCCACGAACCCAGAAGGGTTCGTATCTTCGAACCCTTCTGGGTTCGAGATCGAACCCTCTGGGTTCCACGAACCCAGAGGGTTCGAAACCCAGGAGGGTTCGTGGAACCCAGAGGGTTCGAGATCGAACCCAGAAGGGTTCGATCTCGAACCCTCTGGGTTCGAAGAACGAACCCTCTGGGTTAGTGGAACCCAGAGGGTTCGAGATCGAACCCAGAAGGGTTCGATCTCGAACCCTCTGGGTTCGAAGAACGAACCCTCTGGGTTAGTGGAACCCAGAGGGTTCGAAGATACGAACCCTTCTGGGTTCGTGGAACCCAGAGGGTTCGAAGATCGAACCCAGAAGGGTTCAAAGACATGAACCCTTCTGGGTTCGAAGACACGAACCCAGAAGGGTTCGATCTTCGAACCCTTCTGGGTTCGAGATCGAACCTAGAGGGGTTCGATCTTCGAACCCTCTGGGTTCGATCTCGAACCCAGAGGGTTCGTCATTCTTCGAAGATGAACTTCAAAAAAAATTTTTTTTTTTTTTTTTCTTGGTGGAGATCCAGATTGGATCTCCACCGTCCATCAACAATGATGGACGGTGGAGATCCAATCTGGATCTCCACCATTAATTTTGTTTTTATGAACAGTAAAAAAATTTGTTAGAGGGGTATTTTGGTCATTTAAAAATTTTGGAAAAAGTCAACGGTCATTTTAACGGTCAATAAATTATCTAAAAACTGTTTTACCTTTTAAAAATTCAAAATTTTACATTCTAATTAAAATATAATAAAAAATAGATAGAATAAATTAATAAAATAATATTAAACTAAATTATAAAAATTTAAAAATTTAAAATATGTTTAAAAATATTTAAAATAAGTTATTTTATTAGAAAAAATTAAAGAATAAAATAAATAAAATGGAGAATTAAAAAATAAAGAAAGTATTAAGTTATTTTAGCATTTTTTAACCCTTTTTTTATTTTTTACTTTTTTAAATTTTAATTTTGCTAATAAATTAACTTAATTTGATTTTTTTTTAAAATAGCTTTTACATTTTTTAAGTTTTTATAATGGGCAACTTACAATGAAGTACTTTCACGTTTAATCATATTATAATTAAATCGTGAGTCTAACCTTAATTACACGTTAGTACACTACTGTCAGTTCACTCAATCAAACATAACGGTTTGACCAGGACTTATGTATGAAATAACATAACTACTCCTGATTAAAAAATTAAATTTATAAAAGAATAAAAATATATTTATTTAAATGGATCTCCACCGTCCATCAAAATTGATGGATGGTGGAGATTCATTTAATTTTTTTTACAATTTTTAACAATTTTTTTATATTTTTTTTAAAAAATTAAGGTAAAAATGACCATAATACCCTTTGAATATTGGTTTACCGTTGTTGTGTATCAAATTACACTAGGCCCAAACAGGCCCAAAAACGCCAAAACTACCAAAGAAGGCCCAACGCGCGAAAAATACCAATAAATCGCTACACATCAAAATAGGCCCAAACCCGATAAACCACGAAGACAGAAGCTCTATGCAAACGGCAAAGAAGTTAAGTACCGCTCCTTGCCAACAACCTGGTCCCAGACAAGACAGCTCACAACTCGCAGGACTTGCAGCTCACAGCCCCAATCAAAGGAAGAATCTCGAGAATATAGAGATTGTACTCGGTTAACTAGCAGACTCACAATCAATCTCAAATTTCTTAAAATCAACGACTGTATTTAAATTAAACTACATTCATTAAGGGATAGAGTTTCGCCCTTAATTTATGTAATCATATTCCATGTAAAACAGAACGACTCTGGCCCCTTCACACTATAAAAGGAGCGGGTCATCACTGTTACAAAGGTTACCAATTTTTCCAAAAAACACATACATAAGCGAGCTCTACGATACACCCAGCGAACTCCACTTGAATACTAAGAACAATGGATGTAGACATTCTCTTAAGCCGAACTACTTTAAAAATCTCTGGTGTCAATCCTTTTTCTGTTTTATCCCTTAAATTCTACATATTCACTGATTAATCACGCTGACCAAATTCACACGTCAACAACCGTCAACTCTACGGTTAACCAGTTAGTCAAGAATAATAATGTGTAATTACGACTAAACTCACGATTTCATTACAATATGGCCAAAAGTTAGGATACTTCATTGCAATACGCTAATATATAATTTAGTTTAATATTATTTATTAATTTTTTTATATTTATCTATTTATATTATATATTAATTGGAAGATGCAGACAACGAAAATGGTAGGACGAAGATTGGGGCACTACAATCTGCAAAACAAGAGTCGAGGAGTCTACCAGAGTACTTAGACATCGGAGCGGTACCGACCAAATACACTATGACAATCAAGTTAGTCCAGTAATATTAAGTAGAATAGAGATAGCGAATGAATAGTAAAAATACTTCCTGATCGTGAATGAATGGCGGTAAATGTAGAAATTGAGGTGATCGGAATCGGTCGTGAAGAGTGTTGGCCGGTTGCAGAAAATTGCTCAGGGATGGTGGTCATCGGGAATTGTGTAGAATAGTAAAAGTATGATTGAGTGCTCTGAATGTTTGAGAGTGAAAGTTAGGAGAATTTCGTAAACCCTCACTCTGAGTGAGGGTTGGGTCTTATAGGGAGTGATCCACCCGTTGGTGGGTGGATCATCATCCCTGATTCTTTGGCCCGAATTAAGGAGGATGTGATTGCCTCATTGATCGGGTCTATTAGTCTTTGAATTCAATTGTAACACCTCCTGACCCGACCCGTCTGGATCGACCCAGGGAGCGCTACCCGATTTTCAAAACTTTTCTTAACTCACTTTATAATTTGAAAACCATTGAAAATCAAATAGTTTGATAATTTAAAAACCTTTCTAGTGAGCCCATCAAATACATTTTAAAAATTTTGCCAGAGTTTCCTCAGTTTTTCTAACTTTCCAAAAATCCTGTTTTCAACAAAACTCAAATATTATAATAGCAAACATTTCAAATTTCTTTTCAATCAACCATTTGCGCACCTTTCCATTTAGTGCGACTTTCCCCAAACATTTTCAAATAAACCATACATCAATTATATATACAAATATAAATTATAAAACATAAATTATTATACAAATAGTTACAAAACTCATATATTATCATTTTACAAACTTCTGTATATGCATGCTTAAGTACTTAATTTACAAACAAAGTTTAAATAACACTACCCAAGTAATGTGACTCTGACTCTTCTTCTGCAGCTCTCCACTCTTCAGTCCTTTATTCACTGGAATCTCTTCTACCTACGCGTGATAAAAATCAACACGCTAAGCATATCGCTTAGTGGGTGTACACAAATCAAATTTACAAAATTTCACATAATCTCATTTATAACATATATAAAACGAATACAAATCATAGTATATCAAATGCACTTTTCAAAACAAATCAAATAATCATATTAACAAAACATATAATTATACAAAACCGTTCTCATATAAAGTCAGTAATACTCTGTCCAAATTATTATATATATCACAAAATAACTTATCGATCAAATAATAAATTATAAATATCAAAGAACAATAAATAAACTGTTCAAATTTAAATATCAACAGGAATCAATATATATATTTTTATAAATAAAATTTCAAATCAACTATACATCAAAATCCAATGATATTCAACTAATTTTTGTAAATATTATAAAAGTATTCGAAATTCTTTTCTATAAACTTCATTCATTTCTTTTCAATCCTAGCCCTTCGGTATACTCAACATAAGTCACGGGACTGGAATATGGGTCTAATATCTATAACATCGATGTGACGTCCGGGGCTGCTTTAGAGACACCCGCCAACAGTCACTGGTATCGGTGTGATGTTCGGGGCTGCTTTAGAGACACCCGCCAACAATCACTAATATCGGTGCAGTACTGCTGAAATAACCCAGCTGGTATACCAACCTCTTATATCTGTTTTCTATGTTCCAGTATCCTAGGGCCGTTTCACAATACACAAGTTTTCAATTTTCATTCCAAATCATTTTATTCATTTCGAAATTAATAACTTAATTCGCAAATTTAAATCAATTCCAATAAATCCAGATTCATAATCGTATATATTTCATAATTTAATAATCGTAACATCGTAATCCAAAATCACTATTGATCGATAACTGAAAAACATAATATTCAAAACATATTTGAAAACAGCGATTTACTTATGTCGATATATATATTACGAAATTAAAATCATCAAAATTCTCAATTTTCGACTCAATTAAATAAATTTTACAAAACAGAAACCCTCTTCATTATTCCACAATCGCTATCATGCTATTTCAAAATCAATATCAAACAACTATTTAGAAACCAAATTATTCAAATCACAAATATATAGATTTAGAAACCGAAAGTTAATTATAACAATAAATTCTGGAAACTAAAATTATCAGAATCAACAAAATCTACATATATAACATTTCAAAATCATTTTTCAAAAATTTATTCACAAAACAATTCAATTAAAACTCACGAATTATTAAAAATTCAACTAATCAATTTGAATCTGAAAATTAACACTTCAAATCAAAGTGTACACCAACCTGGATACCGTTTTTACGCCTTTTCTCTTTTGAGTTTTCCCTTTTTCCTTTCTCTTTCTCCTTCCTTTTCTTCTTCTTCTTCTTCTTCTTCTCTTCTTCTTCCTCTCTTCTTCTTCCTCTTCTTCTCTTCTTTCTCTTTCCCTCTTTCTCTCTCTTCTTTCCTTTCTCCCGGTCTCTCTTTCTCTCTCTCTATTTCTCTTTCTTCTTTCCTGAAATTTTCCATCTTCTCTTATTTTTTTTATAAAAATTCGGTCATCGCGACCGCTCCTAGCGACTTGTGGTCGCGCCACCTGGTCGCGTTGCTCCCTGGAGTGATTTCACCGCCTTCATCGTGATTAGCCATCGCGGTGTCTGGTCGCGATGCTCACTGCCCAGAAATCAACATTTTAGCCAAGAGCTGCTCATCGCGATCCCTGGTCGCGGTGAGTGGTCGCGGTACTCACTACCAACATTTTCTTTCTTTCTGGACCGCTCTACCTGGTCCACCTGAAAACCTTAAAAATATACATACATTTAATTACATTTTCCACCCCTCAAATCATCAATATCATATTCACATCCTCAAAACTAAGTCAACCATACTTTTTATATTTATACGAAATTTGGGATGTTACATCAATATCTGATAAGGTTTTGACTTGGTAGTCACGACTAAGGGATGGTTTATGGCATAGAGGGCGATTGTGGTCTAACGATGACCCTTTATAAAGATGTTGACGAGTTTGGAGCCTGTGCGACGGTCGAGCTACCCATCAGTTACCCCTATGGTCGAGCGACAAAAGTATCTTGATGGTTAGGCCAAGTCGCAAGGCTAGTCATATTAAGCCCAAGATGTTTGGTCAAGCGACATAGTCGAGCCATGAATGTGGTCGAACTACCGTTTTGATGATTGATTTTGAGTTTGGGATAATTCCTTTTGATCTAGGTGCATAGGTAGTACGACTGTATCTAAGGTTTAGTGACTCCTCTATTCATGTGGACTGCCTTATAGGTCTTGTTAGTTTGTCAATGTATTAGGCCCATTAGTGTAGTGAGTGTGGTTTTGGATTGGGCCTTTGTATAAGCTTTAGTTCATTTGGGCTTAGGCTATTTTTTATCACTACATAAGGTAAAATTATAATTCTATTAATTGATTCTTAAAGGGTAAAATTGTCTTTGAGATAATTTTGTGATGGTTAACCATCAAAAAGTTGGTCAGAATGACTAAATTGATTTATTTAGGAAGGTGATTAGAGATAGTGAGTGCAAAATGTGTGGTTTGGCTCTTAAAATAGCTGCTTATGCTCTCTTCTAGGGTAATGAGGCCAAAAAGGTTTAGTATCTTTTTGGGTTTACTGATTTGGTGCGCTCTTTCCAAAGACTGAAGGTTATGGATGTTCTCTATGGGATATCTTCTGTGATTAGTAGAGACCAGTTGGCGTGTTTGTTGTGATTATGTGGTGTTTGTAGTGGAATAGAAACACAACTCTTAATGGTGGTTGTGTTATAGAACCTTCTTATAACGCCTAATTTTTCATAATTATGAAAAGTATTATTATTAATTATTATTAAGCATACAACAGTCAAGTATGTGATTTATATTGGTGGAAAGTATATATATTCGGTATGGTTGAAAAACGAATAGTAATTTTAACCAAGTTAAATCACATTAGAGATATTATTTTCATGGTGTATTTGGATGATAATGGGTCCAATTGGTGAAGTCAATTTGGTGATTGGATAAGTGTGTAATATTTTTGGAATAATTATCGAGATGGAATGTAATTAATTATAAATTGGATTGCCATTTTGTGATTTGTAGAAGTCAAGAGAGCAATTTAAAATTGAGAAGATATTTATATATAATATGTATATAATATATAGATATTTATATATAATATATATATATATATATATATATAATTATCGACGGAATCATTATATTATATTGTTTTTAGTTTATTTGAGCTATATTGATTATGATATATTGTTTGAAATTGATTTTGGGATGTTTTGGATTACGTATATTTGGAATATATTCTGGATCCGTAATATTGTTTACGAAAAATATTCTGAATTGATTTTCAATATATTTTGATTATAGTAATATTACGGAGAATATTATTAAAAGCGATTTCATATATATTGTTTTGCGATTTGTTTCGAAAAGTGATTCGGGGCATTTGGATTTACTATGGATTTACGATATATAATTGCATGTGATTTTAAATGTGATTTGAAGCGATTTCTGGATTCAGAAATATTTTCGGAAACGATTTTGTAATTTGCTTGTATATGTATAGTGATGCAATTCGAATTCCGGAAATGTGTATACTGATTTGGATATGATTTCAGAATTTAAATTGACGATTCTGTTCGGAATGAATTATATAATTTTCGAAAAGTGATTTGGCTCTGATATATGTAAATATAGATATGGATATAGAAGATTGACATGTCAATTGGGTTTTCTGAGTAGTACTACGCCGATTCTGATATGTATATGGGATACGCAGTGGGTCCTCCGTTGGTGTCCACTTCTGATATGTATATGGGATACGCAGCGGGTCCTCCGTTGGTATCCAACACTGTTCTGTATAGCCTGTAATCCAGTCCGAAAAATATGTTTAGTATATCAGGAGCCCAAAATGGAATTAGAAATGTGATATGATCTGTATATGATTTGAGATGAAAAATGATTTGATTTGGTATTATTATGTTTTCATAAGATATTTATTCTGATTTCCGATGGATTTATTGATATTTGCTTCGATATGATATTTGTTTCAGTTTTCCGATGGATTTGTGTATTCGAAATGTTATTTAATTTGAAACGTGTTTTATATTTGGAAGTGATTTACAAATATTTGACTAGACTTCTTTTTAATGTGAATATAAGCTTTGACTTGTATTTGACTCGAATTGAGCCCCATATTGATTATTTATTTATCAGTATATTTTTGATGTTTTGATTTAAATGATATTATAGTGTAAGCGTAAATATAGTTTTATGTACACCCACTAAGCTATATGCTTAGCGTGTTGAGTTTTTCTCACACGTAGGTAACAGAGGTTCCAGAGAAGGCAAAGACAGAGAAGAGTAGAGTCTGCAAGATCCGAGCCAGAGTCACATTGTTCCTATACATTTGGGTAGACATTTTGTGTACAGTAGTTATGTTTTAAGTACATGCATCTACCAGAAATGTTTTGTAAATATTTGTAAGGACTATGTTGGTTTTATGTATTTTCTGTAATAATTATGTTTGTCGGTAAAATGGCTTCTGTTACTTTTGAATGGGTATTACTTAAATATTATATTTTGTATAAACGGTATTTGTAAAACAAATTTTGGTAAATCAGAAAAACGGAGGATACTCTGACCAGATTTTCAGAAAATGTTTTTGGACCATTATTTAATGTTTATTTTTTTAATTGTAAGGACATGATTTTTATACAGTAAAGCAAAGTTAAGTTTTTCGTATAATGTAGCGCTCCCTAATTCGGTCCGAATGGATTGAGTTAGGGAGTGTTACACTTCTCATTATAAATATGAAATGGGAGGTACACATCACTTGCACTAAAAAGGAATGTGCATATTAACTTTTATTCAAATCTTTAAAACCTATGCTATTTATATAAAAGTATACAATAATCCTATCGATATAAACTTTTATACCAACCTATCTATTAATTGAATTGATAATTTTTATAAGGGTAAAATTTATTTTGGTCCTTATCTTTTTTTGAATTATAACATTTTGACCAATTTTTCTTTTTTAATTCGCACAGTCCTTAACTTTTAAAAAGTCTATTATTTTGGTCATTCTGATCAAATTTTTAACAGTAAAAAAATAATAGAATATGTATATTGATAATTTTACCCTTAACTTTAAATGATTATGATGAAAATACGATTTTACCCTTTATTTTTTAAAATTTACAAAGTAATCGTAGCGTGTACATCCAATAAGAATATAACATGTGTCAAAGAAAAAAATTAAAATTATAACATCATTTATAAGAAAAGCTATTAAATATTAAAACAATACAAAAAATAACTTAAAAATAAATTAACACCAAAATTAAAAACCTTCAAAAAAAAATCATTACAATAAATAACTAATTTATAAAAATTCAGTAATTAAAAATAATACTTCAAATTAATAGTAAAAAATAAATTTTATATATAAAAATAAATTACAATAAATAAAAAATTTAAAACAAAAAAAATTGTTAGAGTAATTAAAAAATTACAAAAATAATTTTTAAAAATATCAGGAGTAGACATTATTAATTTTAAAAATTATTATTATTATTATTTTAAAATAAAAAACTTATCAAAATTAATTTTTAAGCATTTTTAAAAATTAATTTTTCTATTTTTTTATTATTTTATTTTTAGAGTTACATTTTTATTTATTTTTTTACTTTAATTTTTATTTTTGTGTATAAAAACTGAAATATCCCTAACACCTTTAAATTTGACTAATTGTATGCTAACAGAAAGATTACGGGGGGTGTATTCAATTTAGATTTTGGATGATTTTTAATGACTTTTGTAGAGTTCATGAATTTCTAATGACTTTTGCAGACTTTACAATATTTATAAACGACTTTTACAAATAGTCTGTTACGATCCCACACCTACTAAGTATGGGATTAGTGGATGGTATATAACTTGCTAGGCACCCTCCTCTTACAAGCTGATTTTTAAGAGTGAGTTCTACCTAGTGGGTTCTTATCAAGTGGTATCAGAGCCTGCACCACGCGCACCCGCATGCACGACGCACGGACGGGGTGACCTAGGAAGGGCTGCTACCCGATGCGTGGTCCGCGGAGTCACCCAGCTGGGAATGATGGGACGCCGTGGACGTCGGCTGCGGAAGCGTGGTGGAATGTTACGATCGCACATCTACTAAGTATGGGATTAGTGGATGGTATATAACTTGCTAGACACCCTCCTCTTACAAGCCGGTTTTTAAGAGTGAGTTCTACCTAGTGGGTTCTTATCATAGTCATAGACTTCTATTTAAATGACTTTCATAGAATTTCATAGACTTTTAATGACTTTATTAACATACTTTTATAGACTTTTATAGATTTTCATAGACTTTTGTAGACTTTCATTAACTTGTAAAATTACAAATAAACTAGTAATTAACTTTACCAGTCTATTCAATTTTTATTTAGTAATAATCATTTATGGGTATTACTAGGAATTTGACCACACAATTATACCCTATAATGGTGAGGGAAATACATAACTTTTAGTAATTCTTGTAGTGGTTAAAAAACGGTCCAAAGAAAACTTGGGCCTACAACGGCCCAAAACACCTAAGCAAGCCCAAATAGAAGTCCAATGTAGGCTCTAACCCATCAAAATCTCATAAGGATCTAGACCAAGTCAAACAAGACTAAGTCAAGCATGTATCTGTTAGTGATGTGATCTTATCCTATCCCTAATATTTTAGGAATACTTGGGATCTCGGGATACGATATCCGCACTGACCTCAACGGGCTCGAAGCCCCCTATAAAAATAAACTCAAGCCTCAGAGGTAAGGGTCATGCAATTTCACAAGCAATTACTATTACTGAGACACTCAGCTCGATATCACGTTGAATATTTACTGCTAAGCCACTATTCAACAGTGCCTACGCTAGACCCTGATACGCTCAGCTCAACTATGATCGACTCCAATCCACCTCAGTGTCTTAGATATCAACTACGTTCGACACCTCACATAGGTCATTACGCCCGACAACTGCCATATACAAGTTTGATCTCTTTTACAATCACGTTATCTATTCGCACCTATTTGCTAACTTGAGCATTTGAGTCTATTTGGTTGGCACCATTTTGGTAACTCAATTGCTCTACTCTCATTGTTTTTATCTTTACATGTTGTTGGTCCCACCATCAACTAGAATATAGATTCCACCATGTACAATTTCTTATCTAAAAAGTTAATTATTTGTTAATAAATACAACAATTTCGTACTTTTAATAAAATGTGGACATTCATATAAAAAAAATCAAGTATTTGCGTAAACCAGTCTTTACGTCCTCCGTACACAACAAATTTAACAAAATGTATATCCTATCAAATCGTACCTTATATTACCCAAACAAATTAGATCATGTGTTATTATCACAAGTGCTTTTACATGATCTCGTTTGCACGTTTTCATAGTCGTGGAATATGCATTTATAGGTCAAGGATGGTAATGGTAAATGGCCGGTTCATTTGTGTACACGTAAGTGTGTGTGTGTGGTTGTGTGTGCAGAGACTGAAGACTCTGGGACTGTTGTGTTTTACTCTGTACCGTACACACTTTTATTTCCACGCACTGAAAGTAGCAGTGAAAACTCTGTGCACGTTAATAATTCGCCACACGTACACTTTTGTTGCAGGAATATGTCAATTTGTCATATCTGCCCCTAATGTTTTCTATATTCTTATTCTAAATCATTTTAAAACTATTATTTTTAAATCTCTTTCAACTTCTAAAAGAAAATTTTTGGTCTAGATTTATGCACATTTAAATTAAAATATAAAATAACAAATAACGCTGAACCTATCTGAGGTTAGTTAAATTACACTCAAAATTAAAATTTATAAAGATTCACATTGAACTCTCTAACGTTAAATTACTGTTACAAAGTAGACTAGAGTATCCCTGCTTCATGATCCATAGTGGATCTACTATAAATCTCTTATTTTTTCTTCTATTTTCTTTAAACGATCAAACTTAATACTAAAGAAGTTCAGTATAAATTTTTATAAACTTTAATTTCGAGTTTAATTTAACAAATCTTATATGGATTCAGTGTTATTTGTTCAAATATAAAATTCAAAATTATTTGTATATGTTATTATTCAATCCACGTATATAAGGAAGAAAAAAAATAATAATACCCATATGTTGTATATGAAAAAAAATCTAAATAAAGTATTAATTGCATAATCACCCATAAATCAAATACAATTGTTCTTATAATTTGTATTTTTTAAAATTTTAAACGATAAATTTAATGTTCATTTTATATTTATTAATTACTAATAAAGTTTTCCTTCGAGATTGAAATTTTTTATTTTTTTTCTTGACGAGTACACCTACCATTTCCATGATATAAACTCAATAAATGTCGGTCCTTCCATTGCAAGTCTAGCATATGTCTAGCTGTAGTGCATGATATGCCCTATCAATATTGATAATGATGCACAAAAATTTCTATTTATGGAGTGAAAGTACGAATGTACTGAAATATAAGGACAACAATGTAAAACCTACTTCTTTTTTTCTCATTTTTTTTTTCAAAATTTTACTTTTACCGTCACCCTTACAAGGGGCAGGTGATTTTTCTTTTTTTTTTTTTTTTTTTTTTTTGCAGAGTTTATTTGTTGTTTATTTTGTTTTATTTTATTTTTTACCATTTATTTGATAGGCAATGAAGTAAATAAGTGGGGAAAAAGAGATCAAAAAGGAAAGTTTAATGGGAACAGAAAGAAATGAGGATCAGGGACTGAAATGTCATTGAAAGAGGGTCAAATTTAATTTGACAGTGAGTGCACAAATTTAGGAGCAGACAGACCACTAATTTAAGAGGGTGGGTCTCTTTTTTATCAAGAGCCTTCCATGTGGGGCTGCATATCTCTGACAGCCCTGTGACACCATCATTTTGGAATGTGATGTAATTTTAATTAATTTGTTAGTTGGAGCGAAAATTATTATGTGATATGAGTAACTAATTTTATTGAAAATTCACGTTGCATGAATACTGGTCATAACACTAATAGCTCCTATGTATATGTTCAAGCCCAATCACACCAAGCATTTTTAGATTTAAGAATAAAAACTTGGATAAATATGTAATGCATCATAGATGATTGAAAGGAAAAAAAAAAAAAACTTTAAGAATTTAAAGGTGTGTTTAGTATTGTTTTTAAAAATACAAATATATTTTCTATTTTTAAGTCATATATTTAAAACACAGTTTTTTATTTTAAAAAATAATATTTTTTTAAAAAATCACTAAATAAAAAATTTTACATATTTTTTTAAAAAAATAAAAAAATATAAATTTTAAAAAATTGACAGAAATATTATTTTATTATTACGTGATATGCTATGAATAGGTGGATAAATTACATTTGATCCATCAAAATTTTTTCTCTTATAAAAAAAAAATAGAATTTTTAAAATTTTAATAAAAAGTGAAAGAAAATGAGAGAGGATGAGAGAAGTCTCAATCAAGAATCCCTTTTTATAAGGAGAACCAAACAAAGAGAGGATGATGTATGAACAGTAATACCCTCCACTCTGTGACCACTGTCCCTGCTTTCCCAAGCAGACACTACAGAAAATTTAATGTACCCTAAATTTTTTTCTCAATTCACTTTTATACCCTTTATCTCTTTTTGCTTAACTAAAGATACCCTTACTATTTTTTTCTCATTTTTCAATAAATTTGGATGTATCACAATCTTTAGTCATACATATATATATATAGCTATTGAATTGGACTTTTAAGAGTACTGGATTCTCTTATGGTCCCATTAGGGTCAGCTATGTCCTTAAATTTGAATGCTAAGTTTATTCTACATTTTGTAAAATTTAAAATGGAAATTCATTATATGTTACATAATATGCGAATTTGTATGTTAATTTATAGAGTTAAACTATGTGTGGAGTTTTGTAAATTACGAAATCGTTATTTATATATTGATTCATTAACATAACAAAACTTTATTAGTGGTAAACTGTCTCACACTTACACGATATGATTATGAAATCAAATTATATTCCCATCTTTCAAATTCTAAATTAATAATTTTTTTAAAAAAAATTAACTCTAAAATACTTCAAAAGTTTCATATACAAGTTAATTTTCAAAATAATTCCGCTTGCTTCTTTTGATTTTTGACTTGAATATGAGCGAAAATGAAGTGTGTTATTTTGTCAATGGCATGTTTGTAAAACAAAGTTATTCATAAAGTCTATGTAACTATGTGAAAATTCCGATGAGATTAGATTGACCTAATGGTATATTCCTCGTATCTACATTATTAAAATTGTTAATTCGAGTCGTGTTATACTCTCTAAATGTAATAGTTCAAAAATTTAATAGAAATTGTCAAAAAAACATTTCACTTTAATTTGCATTACTCAAACTTCATTGAAAACTTATGAGATGCATATTCACTCATAATTTTAAGTGTTTAGTATATATTTTCATCCACCTAGTAGTGAGGAATTTAAATTTCACCATACGTATTTATCAGTAGATATTCTGACTATATATATATATATAGTGATTGATTTCAGCCGGTAAAAAAAAAGAAACCTACGAGAACGTCCCCTGAAATCAAGATTTTGTACTTACAAGATAATTTATTTGAATTGATGATTTACTAGAGATTGACATGTTTTGAATTATACCTAACTCAGAATGGAACCATCTTTTACCATTGAGTGACTTGTTGAGAGAGATAATTATTGTAATAATTTATAGTTGTTAGAGATTATGATATCTAATTTCTTGAATATAATAATAGTATAATAAAGATGATAGGGATGAATATTATTTGAATTAATTATGTTAGATTAATTGGATGATTATCCATTCAAATTGGATTGTTTTAATTAATATAAAAAGTGGGGTCCATGTGAAATTGCCTGGCTAATTATCATAATATAATATAATATATTATTTGTTGGTTTGAAATCCAAGGAAAAAGTTAAAAACACATGATTTGAGCACCTCTAAATTTAATTAATTAAACAACTTTAATTATTATGAGTGGACAAAATTGCACTTTACCAAACCATTTACTCAAAAAACAAAATCCCAATTTACTCCAATCTTTATCCCTAATTTCTAATAATCACTAGTATTTTTGAAAAATGTGCATATTTACTGTTCCTCATCAAAAGACATAATACTATCTTATCATACATTTTGTCGATTTCGAAACTAAAAATAAACAAATTTCATACATTATATGTATTGAAAGACCGAGAGATTATATATTTGCTTATCTTCAAAACTATGACATTTTACCTAATTTTATATACAAATAAATACATACACGAACATGCAATTATGATCAACTAACCTAATTAAAGCCATATTAATCTTCAATTAATATATAGTTAGTGAAGATATCTACAAGAGTTGAATGAGGTAAGATAAGATTGAGGTAAACTAAGACCTTAAAAAGCAATGCACCCATTCTATGTTTTTTGTAAGTTGTATGTGACAATAATTTGCATAATTTGTGGTCTTTGATGTTAATTTAAGCTCACATCATTGTCATCATAATTTGTAATAAATAATTCAAGTCAATATATTTGTAGAAGATGATATTAGAAGGAAAGTTTCAACATTTTATAAATAAAGTATATATTATAAGGCAACAAAATTAATTTTTATTAACTATATATATAAAAAAATATTAGTTGCAAAGTAAATTACCCTTTTAATACAAATCCTTCTTTTTCTCTTTTTGATATAAATGCAATAATAATTAATATTGCATATATAAATTATAATTGAGTATAATTATAAGCACAATAATACACATTCCAAACAACAAGCAAAAACCAATAAAAATGATATATAAAGCGATATATTTTTATTATACAGTTCGTGAAGTGATGTAATGAGTAACATGATAAAGACAAATCACAAGTCATATTATTTATTAATTTTTGAGCTAATTTTATTGTAATTTTTTTTTTTAAATACCATTTGTGGTGTTGGCGACTCGAATTTGGGTTATTGTCAGCTGAATGAGCACCTTTACCACCGAACCACATTGAGGGGTAATTTTATTGGAATTATAAACTCAATCAATGAGTTCTCAAGGGTTGAAATCTAAATGGCCTACAAAATTCATAAAAAGTGCATGGTTGTTATTAATGAGACAATAATAATTTCCAAATTTTCCAAATTCATAAAAAAAAGAAAAAAAAAAAGAGAAAAGAATACTAACTTACATTGAAGCTTCTTCACCAACATTTTCAAATTACTTTCTAAAATAAAAACACTTAAATTAAGCATCCAATTAATGATTGAATAAAATCCATTAACTAACCTTTAATCTTTGGTGATGATCCAAAAAGATTTTTTTGCATCATATTTTTGATACTATCTTTGGCATTTTGCTCTTATTCTATACACACACACCCCCACACCAAACAATCTGTATTTTTTTTTTCCAAGACCCTTTCCTTTTACAGCAGGGCATTTCTGTCTTTTCCTTACCAGAAGCCACTCACTTGTGAAAAGAATGGGTGCCCAAATTGACCACAAGCTAAAAGAGAAAACAATATTATAATAAAAATAATAATAATAATAAATAAAAAAAATAAAAAAAAAAGAGTGTAGGGTTGGGTTGGGATGAGCTGTCCAAGTGCATTAGATGCTTTATCTGATGCTTACCTGCGCTGTCTATCTGCTTGCTGCCCTGGACCTGGACTCACTCTTACCCTCTTATTTACCATATTGCCACTGCTCTCTTCCTCAGGAGGAAATTATTAGGTGTACCGGATGCACCAATAAACAAATGTACTGGCCACTGAAGCATTGACACATGATAAAATAAATATATTTTTTTAATATTCAATTGGCCAAATATTAACAGTTGAATGCTCCATACACATACTGATTGGTCGCACCTAAAACTTTCTCTTTCTATAGACATCAATTCTTCCTCCACCTAATTCTTTTTTGTTGTCTCTCCCAACCTTAATCTCTCAACTAATCATCAAAGACTGCTCTCCCTCTCCCCATCTCTCTCTCTCTCTCTCTCAATCTCGAATTATTAAAATTACGACAATTTAAACAAATTTACTATAATACATATAAATCCGACGTTGATATTATATAATTTGATGAAAAATAGAGGGAGTATTTAATTCTTAATCCAAATAAAGAAAAAAAAAAGAATTATTTGTGATACAACAATGGTTTTTAAACATAGTGTGTGTGTAGCTTAACTAAATATATACAATCTTTAAAAAAAAAAAAAAAAAAACTGTAAGAATAAGAATTATATATTTAATTTTGTAGATTGTGCCCACACCATTTTCAATGCTTATAATTTTTTAAAAAAAATTTGTAAAATATTTTAAGAATCACTACTGAATGTACCTTAAAACCAGCCAGATGTATATAATATTTTAGTCAAACATGAGAAGTTAAATTACTTTACTTGTGAATCAGGGTTTCCATGCAAATAATATCTGTGAATCCTGCAATTTCTCTGCAGGTTTTTGCCAACTTTCCTACACTGCATAAGAGTTAGCAGCTAGAAGATGAAAGTTTCTAGGTCACTGTTAAATTCATTTCTAGAGGTAAAATTTGGAAACCATTTCCTGCAAAAAAAAAATTATTTTTTTATTACCATTTTTACATTTTAAACCGTGTCTTTTGTTCTGAACATATTATATTCAGGTAAAAACTGTCTGTACGATAATTAAATACTAATATGATAATTTAACCGTTAAGTAAATTTAACGACTGAAATACTTTTACACAAAATATAAATAGTTAGGTAGATCAATCTAATGACTCTAGATAAATTTGATCAAACAGAAGTGGGTTTTTCATGTTGTTTTTTGAAATCAGAAAGAGATAGATAGAGAGAGAGAGATAGTATTTTGGTTGCTTCTTGAGAGAGTGAGAAGAGAACTAGAGAAGCATATATGTATCCATGTATGTTTTTTTTTTTTCTTGGAAAACAAATTGAAAGCAAATTTTTTTTTTAACATTCCTTTTACGAGACCCCACGAGTGGACTTTTGTTACTTTTTTTTTTTTTATAAAAAAAATAATTTAATTTTTTTAATTTCTCCCAAGGTCCCCCACCTGCTTATTTCAAACCAAAGCCAAACCCAACTCTCTCTCTTTTTCTCTCTCAGTCACTCAGGCAAAGACAAGAGTCAATCAGAAAGCAAGAAACCCCACAGAAAAACTCTTACTATCTCTCTCTCTCTCCTCTCACTCACAGAGGCCCCCCCAAGACTTCTGCAAGAGATTTTATCACTTTGTTTTTATTACTCTCTCTAAAAAGATTATTCATGAGTTTGCTTGAGAGAGCATATAGAAGAAGAGAGACACAACATGTATGGGTTCATGAATAATCAGCTTTGAATCCAACAAAAAAAAAAATTATTATTATTATTTGTTATTTTTTAAGAGGAGGAGATAGATTGCTGAGATGGAACTCACAGATTTGCAAAGCAACAACAAGCAGAACAACAATTCTTCATCAGAACCCCACCACCAGCTCCACCACCACCACCACCACCACCAGTCTTCTCAGTTTGTGGGCCCTTTTGATGGCGGCAGATCAGGGCCTTTCATGGGCTCCATATCCATCCAAGCTGGCCTCACTACACATGCTCACCATCATCATCATCATCCTACTCTCACTTCTTCTTCTTCCCCTCCAAGTGGTTCTTCTTCTTCCTCCTCCTCCTCCGCAAATCCTGCACCACCACCGCAGCCTCCGCCTCAGCTCGTCGATGCCTCCCTAGCTATCGCCACCAGATCTAGTCCTCTTCTCGACTCTTCCAAGAAGAATCAACAGAATTTGACTACCGCAACTACTTCAACGACGGCCACAACCACAACCACAGCGATAACAGCAACCGCAAACCCTCCGGTCAAGCGGTCGACCAAGGACCGACACACTAAGGTGGATGGTCGAGGTCGGCGCATCAGAATGCCAGCCACTTGTGCTGCTAGGGTTTTTCAATTGACTCGTGAACTGGGTCACAAATCTGACGGCGAGACCATTGAGTGGCTGTTACAACAAGCCGAGCCGGCCATAATCGCCGCCACCGGAACGGGCACAATTCCAGCGAATTTTTCAACTCTTAACGTGTCTCTAAGAAGCAGCGGATCTACGCTCTCAGCTCCGCCGTCAAAGTCAGCTCCACATTCGTTTCACGGGGCTCTGGCCTTGGCTCATCATCCGGGTCACTACGAAGAAGGGTTTCCTCACGCTGCTCTATTAGGGTTCCATCACTCCCACCAACAGCAGCAGCATCAACAGCAACAGCAACAGCAACAGCAACAGCAACATCATCTCATGACTGCCGATCAGATAGCGGAAGCACTCCCCAGCGGCGGAGATAGTGGAGGTGGAGGAGGAGGAGGTGGGGGAGATTCCAGTGAGAATTATATGAGAAAGCGGTTCAGAGAAGATTTGTTTAAAGAAGATAATACCAATCAGTCACAAGGCGAAAGCGGTGGCGGTGGAGGTGGAGGTGGAGGTGGTGGAGAATCTTCTTCTATAAACAAAGACTATAAAAGCGGTTTACAATTGCCCAAACAACAGCACCAAGAGGGAGGAGGAGGATCTTCAGGCCTGTTTCGGTCATCAAACATATTGCCAGCAACAGCTATGTGGGCAGTGACACCAGCACCCACTAGTGGAGCTGGAAGCACATTCTGGATGCTACCCATGACAGCCGGCGCAGGTGGCGGCGGCGGTCCATCAATGGCCACCCCAGCTTCCGGCGGTGGCGGCCCTTCAGAGCAGCAGCAACAGCCCCAGATGTGGCCATTTCCTCCCACTGCAACCCCAACCACAGCAAGTACACTACAAGCGCCACTGCATTTTGTTCCAAGGTTCAATTTACCAGGAAACATTGAATTCCAAAGCGGGAGAGGGAATCCTCTACAATTGGGTTCCATGTTAATGCAGCAGCAACCTTCTCAGCATCTCGGGCTGGGAATGTCCGAGTCCAATCTGGGTATGTTGGCTGCCTTGAATGCTTATTCGAGAGCGAGTTTGAATATGAATTCTGAGCAGAATACTCCAATGGAGCATCATCATCATCATCATCATCATCAACACCAACAACATCAACAACAACAACAACAACACCACCAGCCTCAGGGAACTGATAGTGGAGATGAGGACCCAAATAGCTCTCAGTGATCACAGAATTTGACAAGAAGAATGTTGAAATTGATGAACAAGTACTTTGGTTAGTGGCTCTAAATTCACAAATTTAACAACTTAGATGCTTGTTAGGATGATGAAGAAGAAGAAGTAGAGATTGTTGGGTTTGTTTCTTTGGTTTTTATTTTGTTTTGCAGATTTGGAAGTTCAATTTGTGATGGAATTGAGTGCTTGAAAAATGGTTTGGTGATCATATGATGAGGAGAATCATATATTATTTGTTATTATTCATAGAGTTGCCATGCATTTTTAGTTTTGTTTGGTAAATTATTTTTAAGAATTTCTAGATTGATGTTGGAGGGTTAGGTTTTGGGTCCAAAGGGATCACTGAAAAGGGACAAGAGAAAGAATAGGAAGAGAGAGAGTTTGTATAGGAGGATATTTGTTTGTGTTTTTTTTTTTTTTAAAATATTTATTTTATTGTAGTGTTGTTATTAATTTGCTTTGTTTGTAGTTTGTACCCAAAAACAAAAAAAAATATGGAAAGAAGCAAAAGGAATTGAGAGAAAAACTCAATAATTTTTGTCATATTGATTTTTATTTTCCTTCCATTAATTCTACATTCTTCCAAAAAAGCATTTCCTTCTTCTCACCCAAAATAGCCAATGAGACCAACAGGGATTGGTTCAGTTAGTTGAGTACTTAATAACACATAACAGGTCTGAGTCTCCCCAATAATCTCTCTTGATGGGTAATCTGTAAGTATCACTGTAAGACCTTACTGAAGCTTGTGGTATGTCCTAACCTGAACTGGGATAGCCTCCTCTTACCTAAACTTTTCTTTACCTAAAAAAAATTAGCTAAAGAGAAAAAATAACCTCAAGAGCATCATAAGTTTCTATTTAATTATGATTATTTTTATTTTCTATTTGGTCCTAAAATTGGCTTTTGGAAGAGGATCTTCTCCCATTTCGAATGAAATTTGTATTATTGTGATTTTTATAATCAAGTTTTTTTTTGTCTTTATTATACTTTTTAATTAATAATAATAATAATAATAAAAATCTCATTTTATTTTGTAAAAGGTTTGATATGAGAAGAAATCATGCATCCCATGAACCAATTGAATAAATATACCAAATTTTGAGAGAGAATAAAGGGAAGAAGAGAGTCAATAATCTAAAATAAATTATAAAACATATAAAATAATAAATGAGCTGGGTTTTACCTTCCACCACCACTACCATTTAATTTTTATTACTTTTTTTTTTTAATATTAATTCTACTTCTTTCTTTTGACTTTCAACTTGCTGGCTGCCAAGCCTGCAAATTTAAATTAAATAAATAATACATGCAATAATAATAAATATTAATTATATATGGCAATGGAGTAACAAGTGTCTTTTAAACAGCCCCCACTTCCCCATAAAAGCTCCCTGATTTCCGGGAAGTTTATTTACTTTTTTATCCTTCGATGATTGTAAATAAAAAGCTTGAGATATTAATAAAATAAAATAATATTCCACCAAAAAGGTCAAAAAAAATAAAAAAAAATCAAGTGCACTTTATAGATCTCGTTTACTGATAAAAATTACTAGTGAATGGAAAAAAAAATTTAATTTATAATTTATAATTAAACACCGTTGGAAATTATATTATATGGATCCAATATGTAAATTCATAATTAAGTTAGAAAGTAAATTTAATTTTTCCTTCTATCCAGTAAATTTAAATTCCTTTTTCGACTTAATTTTTTTTTAATACTAATAATGGAATTACGTAAATTTTATTTATAAATTAAAATTTAAGTTTTTACTGAAATTACTCTCTTACCTAGTAAATTAAGTTTTCTTTTTTAATTATTTTTATATCAAAATTTAATTTTATTTAATTTTTATTTTCAATTATTAAACGCTTTGGTAGACAAACAATCTATGTTTCTACGTAACATGAAGGTGGTGTTGTTTTGTTGGGAAAAGACATTTGAAGGATAGGTATAGAGTGAGTGAGTTGGTGGGTGAACTCGGAGGTGGGTTTTGTTGTGTGTACTTTTTGTTTGTGGAATTTGAGTTCACAGACATTGAGATGAGAAGTGACTTTTGTTTTGACTTGTACAGTCAATTTTTCAGATGACTTTCTCGTTTTCATTGTTAAATCATTATTTCTTTCTTTTCTTTCTTTTCAGTCCTCTCCATTGCATTTTTTTATGTCAGGTTCTGCCTCCGTGTCCCCTACACTTTTCTTTCTATTTATGATTTCACCCCATTCCTTCCTATTGTTTTCTCTTTTCACCCCCCTTTCACTCCACATTCTCTTCTTCCTCTTTTCTTTTATTATTATGGGTTAATTGCAATAAAGTGCCCTGACGCTTGGTTATATTACAATAAAATCGTGAGTTTAGCCTTAATTGTATGTTAATACCCTTAACTAACTGATTAATTGCATGTTAGTACCCTTGACCAAGTTGACCAGTATGTTGACTTTGAATTTTTTGGTAAAAAGACAAAATTACCCCTGGTTAAAAAAAAAATTAAATAAAAATTTTAAAAAAAATTTAAAAATTAAAATTTTTAAAAATAGATCTCCACCGTCCATCAAGATTGATGGACGGTGGAGATCCATTTTTAAAATTTTTAATTTTTTTAATTTTTTTAATTTTTTTAAATTTTTATTTAATTTATTTTTTTTAAACCAGGGGCAATTTTGTCTTTTTACCAAAAAGTCAAAGTCAACATACCGGTCAACGTGGTCAAAGGTACTAACATGCAATTAAGGCTAAACTCACGATTTCATTACAATATAGCCAAACGTCAGGGTACTTTAGTGCAATTATCCCTATTATTATTAGACAAATGAACATGAATGGTTAAAAATTCATACAAAACCTCTCTTATTAATCATAATTTTTTTTAGAGATTTTCACTGAATTTATGATATAATTTTGGCAAACGATATAATGAATATCTCTTGTAAATGAATTCATAAACAAATATTAAATTAATATTTTAGCGTAAAGGTTCAAATATTACTTTACTTATAAAAATATAAAAACGAGAGATCCCTTTCAAATTGTGAGAACAAGTTCCGATATACTTCTAACCTGGTGTTATTCCTAAAAAATAAATACGTAAATATTGTTCATAATTAAATATATATATAAAATGAGGATGATAATTAAAACCTATAACTTTGTATTATTTGAAGAAAGAAGAATAGAAAGAATTTTATCCAAATAGATTATTTAAATGAACAAAGGATCTATGAGTATCCCATGAATAGTAATAAAATAATCAAAATAGGTGGTTTCTTCTATTATTCTATATACCTAACAAAATATCACAAAGAATCAATTATAGAACATGGATTAGATGAGCAACTATACATATCCACTTGTCATTGGATTTCTATATCTTTATTTGATGCTACCAAGTGCTTTTTCAAGTATATGCTCCCATGCCTAAAAAACAATAAACAAATCATATTATTCTTTTACAATGTTTTTCTGTTTTTTCCTATTCAAGAATATGGTATCCCATGCCATTCTCTGCTTATTATTATTTTTTTATATCTTGTTATTTTTTACTAAAAAAAAATACAAAATCATTTAATAAAAAAATTATTATTATTGAATAAATAAATATATTACCGTAATTTTGAGAATACAATTGTCAAACTACTTCAATCTTAAATTTAAATTCAATACATAAATAAGATAAAAGCTGAGATGGCTCATTAGTAAACCCCTTTCACCCACATATTGAGATCGTAAACTCACGTCATATTTCTCTTCTTTAAACTTAAATTTATACTTAAAAAAAATAATAACCACATAATCAATGATATTACTAGATTTCACTTATTACAAGAGACAAAACATAATTTTCACACACACTTCTAAATTGAGAAAAGGAAACTTAATTAAAAATAAATCACATTATACTAAGAATATACACTAATTCTTTTCAATATATATAATAAAATTTTTGCCGCCACAAAACATTTTTGAGAATCGATGAATGTTCCACTATTCCGCAATTTCCGCAACATAAAGCTTATAATAGGAATTAATTAATAAAATAATCTAAAAAAGGAAAATAAAAATAATTTATTACAAATATTTTTTGAAATGTGAAGTTGAAAAAAAAAAAAAAAAAAAAAGTAGAGTGAATGGACGGTGAGGATGGAATTGTCGGACACGGCGGTGATGATCACGGAGGAATAGTTTAGTGTGATTGTGTGTAGAGTTTTGTTTGGTTGGTTGGTTGGTTGGAGAAGGAGAAGAATAATAATAGAAGAAGACGCGCTTCACGTGCACCAATCATTAGTCTGCTAAGTGCGCTTTTGGTTGTAAAGGAAAGCGCGTGGACTTGGTTCTATTTGCTAATTATTATTATTATTTTTTTCCTTTTTTCTTTTTGCTATGCCAATTATTACCCAACTCTTTTGGACATGCATTCGAGATCTCAATTTATTCCGATCTAAATACTCATTAGAATAAGTTTTAGTGATAAATTAGATATTTTTAAAAGGACGTTTATTGGTGAAGATGTGATACTTGTACGGTCATGTATATTTATCAATATGTGTATATTTTTTATTAAGTAAATAATATTGAGAGCTCTTAAGGTTTGCTCTTTTACAAGCGGAAATAACTTTTGAATTTATTGATAAATACTTCTCCTGCTGTTAGTTAAAATTCCATCCAATTTAATAGTTGACTATGTTTAACTGTAAATAGATCAAAATATCTCAAAATAATATATAAAACTACTAAAATTTATTAAATAAAAAAGAAAGTTAAGATTACTGTCCATCTTAACTATTTTTTATTTAATAAATTTTAATAATAATATATATTATTTTGGGACATTTTGATATTCTTTTAAGTCAAATCTGGTCAACTATTAAATTAGATGAAATTTAACTAAAGGTATTATCAATAAATTTAAAAATTATTTCCGTTTATAGAAGAACAAACATCAGAGACTCTGCGGTATTAATTGCTATTTTTATTAGTATTGGAGTTATGGGAGTATATATATATATGAACAGCGTGTGTGATTTTCTACAAAGTAATACTTTTATCTGAACCATATAAGGAACCTAATGAAATCTAATCATCTCGATGAATTTTGATGCGATTTTTAAAAGTACAATCAATAGTATTTATGTAATTGAAAAATGTTAATAGGTATCTAAGAACGCGTATCATACAAATGATACACTAGCTATGGTTTTTTTTTTAACTTTTCTAAAGAAAAAGGTCTGTGTAAGCATTGATTGATGTAAACAATTGTATTTTGCTTCAAGGCATTAGAGGTTTGTGATGTCTGTTACAAAGCAAATTAATGTCTTTTGATATTGGGATCCATGTTAATTTTTGTTTATAATAATAATATTTGTATTGGCAGACGCACTAGGTTTGACTATTTGGTAAAAATCTGAAAAAGAATCCAAAAAGACTAGTAGTTGTTGTGACAAAGCTTACACAATTTCATATTCCTCTAAATTCGTTTATATTTTAGTGAAATCTCAACGATTTAATATTCTACATGATTTCCAGGCATGGAAATGAAAATGGTAATACAGGAGAATTAGAAAATGCCTGTACATGTGAAAACATTGCCTTTCTATATAAACACAAATATATACGAAATTAACGATCCGAGCAGAGTTATGATTTATGATTTGAACCACCGTGCTTCATTTGCGTTTAGGATATTTTCTGGGAGGATCAGCTTGTCATGCATCTGTATCCGGTTGCTCAAAAACACGAGACGGGTTATTTCAGCATTTGATTTGAACCTATTATGATCAGAGTGAGGTGTTAAACCACGCAATTAACATACATATCACACAAACTCAGACTAACCTTCAAATTCAACATTTGCAATTGACTTACTGTTCGTAAATTGCGTGTGAGCTTAAGCCTTAAAGCCAGAACTTCTTAGAGTGCCTTACTGTCTTGGACTTCTGGTTGAGATTCCAAGGGGAAGAAAGACAAGACCTTCATCCTACGGAGCAAGATCAATCTGCCACATCAGCCTCCCATGATAGTATTAATATTTAAAGCAATGCTAGATTCCACGTTTCAAGAAAAATGGAGATTTAATAACTTACGATAGAGTATCTGCTACGTAAAATATTGGAAGCCTCCCCAATCCCGTACCTCTCCATTTTCTCCTTTTTGTAGAAATAACGTCCTCTGCCCCTGAGCCTGTGGCAGTAAGAACAAACTGAAGCACATCTGTTATTACCGTCAATTCAACCAATAAATTATATAGGTTGTGAAGTGCAAACTTCAGAAACAAAAATGAAAAAAAATGTTAAATATTGTTAAATAAAGGAAGTAATGATGTCAAGTTGTACCAGAGGAAAGAGTACGGCCATGACGCCGTAGCTCACAAGAGGTGAGAAAAAGAAAATAGCCAGAACACAGGGGCTTCCTGCAAAGCCATTGAAGAGATCAATACTGTTGCATATATCATCAGATCCCGAATTTAAGCAAACACTTTTAAACGGCATGTACAATCTCCCAAGCACAGGCACACATTCCATATTCAAAAACCATATTATCATTAGAAGGATGAATATATAAATTTTGTGACATCCCCTAGGATCTTTATTTGGTGCACTCAGATTTGATTTGCTTCCTAAATGAATAAACAGCACATGTAAGTTACTGTTCTTTCTATTTGATTTCTTAACTTTTTACGGCTATGAAGAAGAACTAAACCCATGCCAGATGCTCTACAAAAGTCATTGGCCACATTTAAGCCAAGATAATTGTTACTATACTTCATGTAAGCATTAAAATTCAAGGGATATCTTTCTATACTTGTATAGGAATTCATCATCACTCACCAACCTCTACCATTACCTCCCGTAGATTAGAAAATTACTAACTTCGACTCAGAAATAAATATTGTTGCTCAGATTCAAGTACATTTTTCTCCAATATTACATGATGCAGCATGTAAATTCAAAAATATAGCTTAGAAATGATCAATCTAGTAAAAGATGTTACTTTTTCAAGCTAATTTACATAAAGGCAGGTTTACGAGGACTTTCCAGCAAGAAAACAGCAAAATGTGTTCAGGAAAAAAAAAATACCAGAAAGAGAGCCTAAAATGGACCGACAATGGAGTAAATAGGAAGGAAAATTGTTTGCGAGATGGAGAGTACATTAGGAAACTACACAGTGGAAACTGCCACCTACAGTATATTGGGATAATGCCACTCTGTAACAGTGAACCACATCACCACCAGAGTGTGGGGTTGGCAATAACAATTTAGGAAGCTGCATCAGACAGTTAAGGGAGCCATGTGACTTGCTAAGAGCAATTAACTATAATTACAAAAAGGGTGAAACAGAAATCACATGAAGCAAGCAGAAAAATATATTACCAAAACCAGCAAAAAACGGCCAGTTAGATTCAAAGAAATCCAGTCTTTTGTCCAGACTCACTTCAGAGAAGTTCCATTTGTACCTAATAAGTGCTAAAACCAAATTAGTCGTTTCTAGTTAATAGCAAGAACAGAAAATTAGACAGTGGGTCGACATTCAGTACATACTCGAAACAGTAATAGGCATACATCCAGGAAAGAAGTAGGAAATTTACTGCCTTCCCGATGTAGGGTATAAATCCTGTAGCATAAACCTGCATAATATTTCAAAACATTTGAAATTTGTTTGTTATCTGAAGCATACTTTTAAATCAATAGCATATCGTATCTGCTAATTAGCGAAACAAATGCATTGAGAACATTAAATACATATATCTCACCTCTATAAAGAAGAAGGTTAAAAGGAGCATTGAGTACACTTGTTCACCAATTCCAATCATGACCCTGCAGAAAATGATATTGGATAAACCTTACACATTGCCCACATGTAAAACATAGATGCTTATATTACAAGAAATGCCTGCAATTGGCAGTACCCTCCTAGGTCAGGGTTCCTTTCCGGTTTTTTATTTTGTGATGTTTCATTTTGTCTTGAGGGTTCCAGTACAGTGTGCCCAGATCTTCCCATTGCAGCAAACCCGTACTTAGCAATGTCATTGTACCTGGATTGAGAAAGATTTTAATTGCATATTACGAACAAAAAATGTAGGATACGAGAAACTATGTAACAAAACAGATGACTACATATCTTCATATGGTAACTATAACAAGGTAAAATTGAGAGGAAAACGATACCAGATAGTACTTAGAATAAGGCTGAATGTGTACAATGGGTAGAACCAAAATACCTGCAATCAACGATAAAATAAGTAACCATATTAGTTGAAAATAATTTGTCTTTTATTACATAAATGTTAATAAATTAACGAAAACAGTGTCTTCTTAACAAGTTAATGCACAACTTACGTCCTCATTTTAATATATAATTGAAGGGAGAAGTTCAATTTTTTTCTTAAACTGAAGAATATTATCCATGTCATAACCCATAATTATATAATAGCGTCTAGTTAATTTCAATACTACTTCATTCAGGAGTCAATGAAAACAACCATGCCTCAGCAACTGGCAGCAGAAGTTCAACTCTGTTAAAGGTTAACAACATATGTTGTGCTTGTGATATTGTACAGGTGCAAGAGTCTAAATAGTGCATCTGCACACCTGCTAATGCAGCTATGAAGGTCTCAAACGGCACTCAGATTCTCGCGAGTCAGCTGTGGTTAATGTAAAAAATTAATAGAGCCAAATGGATTAGTTTGTGAACATGAAGAACCCAACTTTGACTGGCTGATCATAATAAAGAGAACACAACAATGAGCAAGTAAATTTTTCTAAAAAGCGGGATAGAAAAATGTATAAGAGTATATTTAAACGACAGCATAGAAAAAATTTAAAAGAGAAGGCCTAAACCGAGTTTGTTTTCTTTAGTTTTGATGGTCGAATAGAGATATAATGATCATAATCCATTGAAAGTTTCTCAATTATAAGAATATAAATACAGTTTTTGGTTTAGCAATACAAGCCACCAATCAAATGGCCTAGTGTAAGGTGGTGAAGGTGACAAAGGTAATCATCTAGTTCTGAAGCTCAATAATTTTCACACAACAGATTCTTCTGTGGAACATACATTGTAATTGCCTGTCCAACTAAAGCCCTTTTTTAAGGATTAAAACAGCATGTTTCTGACAATGAATTGAAAGTAGCTACATATTAGATGAAGGAAATTCTTAGCACTATATCAGTTCATTCCACTGTCTTATAAAGTGCACGAAAAGCCAAGGAATTGGGGGCAATGACAATACTGGAACAAGAGTAATTGCAACAAAAATGGTGGCGGATGTGGATGAAGATGGTAGCACTTTTGGCAGCATGCGTCACGTGGTGGTGGCAGTACTAGTAGTACTGACAGCAGATGAAATGGTCGTGGTGAGGATAAAAGGGTAGTAATAGTAGCAACGGCACGTTTATGGTGATGGAAGTGGCTATGTGATGGCAAAATTGAGTAAAGCTAGCAGTATTAGTGACTATTGGTATGGCAATGGTTAAACAAAAGTACAAAACATCATGGTGGTAATGTTTGTGATAGTGGTCAAGGATGCTGATGTAGGTAGGTGATCATAACAAATACAGACGTCAATAATTTTAAGAGTAAAAGTCCTGGAAGTGAGAATGGCAAATTTCCCATCAATGGCAAAAACGACGACAATCCGAGCTCCAGCAGTGATAATAATGTCCTTAAATGATGTGATAGCTATAGGTAACAGCAAACCATTTTATAACTGAACAAAACATCTAGATGTTCGAAAAAAGGAGAAGGCTAGAAAACTTTTTTCTTTGCACTTATAGTTATAGCTGAGGCAAACTTGTTTTAGCTCACAACATCTTAACATAAGATGCAAGTTTATCCAGTTTCTTATTATAAAATTTATTGCACTCAATACAAGCAGTCCAGTGTGGAAAAACTACATCAAATGGTTCATACAGATGTTACCTGTGGGAAAATATGGAGAAATTATCATGAAATCGACAGCGTACTTACATATAGGATTTGTATAAGACCATGACGCAAGAATGAGTAAAGCTTTAAAATACTCCCGCCTGAGCAAAGTTCTTGTGAACTAAACTGTGAGCACTGATCTGGTAATATCCACAACAATGTAGGGATGACAAATGACTTTAGAACGAATATACTGCAAGATTGAGACAGCCTAATCATTAGATTGTCAAATGCATGTTTAGAAAGTACACTTAACAACCAGCAGAAGCATTAGTACATCAACTACAAACAGTTAGGAAATAAACACCCAAAGATTTGCAAAATAGAATTAATAGCATAAAAGAAAACAAGATGCTGTATAAATTTGCATACCAATTACCGGAGAATAATAACAAAGTGATGAACTTAGTGTGCTATGGTTATGGACATGAAAGCAGCACAGCTGGCTCCACAACTCCAACATTCTCCAGTTAGTTACAAACTCTAAGGATCATTTGGAAAATCTAGTAGTCTTTCGCATTGGACAGAGGAGTGAGAGGACTGAAGATATCTAGTTCCAACAAATAAAATACAAAATATATTCTGAGCGAAAACGTGCGATTGCTTAAGTTGGGATCCCTAGCAACCTTAACTCTTCCCAACTTGAACAAGAAAACTCTAAGGATGTCTAAAAAGAACACATCTTTTCTGAATGACAATTTCTACTAGCACCACCATGATGCTCAATTAAACATGAAAGAGCAACTAACAAAGACCGCGAACTACGGAGGAACCTTGAACTGACATGCCATTAGCCTAAAGTTGACCTCACCATCGTTTTTTTTTTTTTTTTTTTAGGGATAGTTTGGATAACAATTTGAAATTGAATAACACAATTGCTCAAACTAAAAGTTCCAAAGAATCACAGAGAGTAAAAAAAAAATATAAAACAAACCCAATTGAAATAACTAACTAACACAAATAAAAAAAAAAAAAACTAATATAAACATGAATACTTGAAACATGACAGAAATTGAAATCAATCAAAATCAAATATATACACAGGGAGCGATTTTATTTTACCTTCCTAAGAAGATGAAGCCATTCAAGAGAAAACACTGCCCAGTTCTAATCAACAGCTTCCTCGACCTACAACAATCGAATAAGGTAAGATCAATATACACGTTTCAAAGCTGAAAACAAATGAGAGAGAGAGAGTTGTATATGTGCCTGAGACATAGAACGACGACTCTGTGGAGACAACAAGCTTCTCTGAAACCCTCAAGCCATAAAAGCAGCGCTTGCTTTGATTTTGCTTGCAAGACGTATGTTAAAGGCTCTGTTGAATTCTCCATTGAAAAAGTGAAAGAGAGAATGAGGAGTTAGTCTCTTTTGGACAAGCAAAGAGACTCCTTATTATTGTTATGATTTGATTTAAAGATTGAATTGAAGTGTTGAGTTTTACTTCTCTTTTGTATTGTCTGTACTTTTTACCCACGGACCCACCCACATCTACTTTCATTGGCCCACTTGTATATTCATGTATTTTTAAATTTTATTATTTTATTTTATACTTTTTATCGTTACGAGGTTGGTTAAATGATATGCTCCTCATATTTATCCTTTAAAACCGTGAGTTCAAATTATATTTTCTTTCCCTTAATTACGAATTAATTATAATAGCTTAAAAAAAAGCATACTACTGTACTATTATAACTATATAATAGATTTCAATCTAATAATTTAAATAATTGAGAAATACATGTCTAGTTGCTGAATTAATTTTAAATAAAGATTAGGTTATATTAAGTTAATTTTTTTTATTTAAATATATGATTTCAATACTTATTTATTCTTTTAATTTTCATCTAATAATAAAGACAAATTTTAGGTGAAAAGATAAATGGATGAATTGATATTGAAGATATAAATTTAAGTTATTATAACATGTTCTTTTTAAAATTGTTTCAAATTTTGTAATTAGTTTAATTTAGTCCACTACTTCTTTAGAGTCTAGACAATTCAAAATTGTATTAAAATTTGATTGAATTTGGATATAACTTTACATTTTTTTAAAAAAATTGGGTTAACCTAAACACTCAATGTAATAATCTTCTAGTAATTATTAATTAAATTATATACTATAAAGTTAAAAACTATTTAAAAGTAAAATTCTAAATTAATATTCAATATTAGTTAATTAGTTAAAACGATAATAGTTACTTAAAATTGCATGGTAAACATAACTTTTGTAAAATAAAGTAAAATTTGTTCATGTAATGTATTTCATATATTTTAAATTTTGTGTTTAGAAGAGTTTTTTTAAATAAATCTTTTATAAGTAGATTTTTTTTAGAAATATAACTTCTACAAATAGAGATTTTAAAGTAAAATTATTGGCTGTTTGTTTGTTAATTAAATGTTTGTTAATTAAAAAAATTATTTGAAATGATATGATTACAAAAAAAAAAAGAGGACATAATTTTAAGTTAAAATGACATTGTAAAATTAATAAAATATAATATGTTATTTTAGACATTTTAATTTCTTTAAAATTAAAAAGATTTACTTGAAAAAACTCAAAATTTGAGTTTCTCCCGATAAACATTAAATAATTTTTTTAATTACCCAAAAACTTTACTGGAATAGCAACCAAACGACAAAAAAAAAAAAAAAAAAACCCTAAAAAGAGCTTTTGAGATTTAGAAAACATTTTCCACCAATAAAGAATCTATTCCAAATATACATTAATAAAAGTTCAATTTCCCTCTATGTTATTTATTTATTAGGGAGAATTCTCGCATGTATTATGGGAGTACACATATTCCAGTTATGAGAGTAGATATTTTGATAGTATATATAGTTGTTTGATCATTATAGTTCTCAGTAAGCTACTGAACCATTATGTGTGATATCTTAAAAAAAAAAAAAATACTAGCAAAAAAGAAGTTTTTTTCTTAACCATTCCAAAACTTATACATGTATTTTGGTGGCCATGATTGGACTAATCTCAGACCAATACTCAGACCAATACTGTGTTTGGTTATGACACCGGATTGGATAATTCAATTCGGTACTACCAAATTGTCCAGCTATGGTAAGATAACGAATCATGCCACAGCGGGGTGAGATTAATGTTAGTCCTATCATCATTTGCCTTTTTTTTGACACAATGTTTATTATTTTTTATCTTATTAAAATTAATTTCATATATTTTATTTTAACATTAAAATATAATATATTTCAATACTAATTTTATAATTAACTAATTAATTTTAAATATTTTATTTAATTTAAACAATTTCTTAATTAAATTTTATTTTAATTTTAAATAATTTTAATTTATTAAAATTCAATTTAAATGATTTATTTTTACTAAATTAAATTAAATCAATTTTATTTTATTAAAAATTAATTCATATAATATTATTTTGACCAATTCTACATTGTATTAAATATAAAATATAATTATTTTATGTCCAACTTCATACAACACCAAATACAAGATAATATTTGATAGTTCAGTATTTTTGTATCCTTTTAACCTTTTTTTTTTTTTACATTTTTAATATTTAATTAATTAATATAATTTATTTTATTTATAAATAATTTATAAATATCTAATATAAATATATTTAATTATTTAACATATTTAGATTTATTTATTTTAAATGAATTAGTTTTAATTATAAAAAATTAAAAATAATTTTATTTTATCTGAAAATTAATTTAATTCAATATGATTTTATTCAATCTCATACTACATCAAATAAGAGATAATATTATTTTTAGTCTAATTCATATTATATTAAACATATGAAAATACTAATTTAGTCATATTTAATTCAATCCAATTCAATTATATCTTATCTTATCCCATCCCATCATATCACATCTCATAAAAATAGTTCAATCCAATCCCACGCACTAAATACACCAATATGGTCTTATACTAATTAGGAAAAATTGCACAAACTTCCACCGAGTTTAGGTAATATTGCACTCAACTGTAACTTTTACTATAATTACATAAACATCCTTTAAAATATGTTGACCACAGTTAAATTTTACGTTTAACTGACCTTAAACCGAATAATAACTAAATTGCCCTTCAAATAGTTATTTAATTATTATTTTATTTTTTATTAAAATTTATTAAATAACTATTTAAAAAGCAGTTTCATTATCTTAAAACAAAAAATGATTCAATAACTATACCATTAAATTAATTAATTAATAATTAACCTACTTATTAGTCAAATTTTAAAGGATATTCACTGTATTACCTAAATTCGAAGATTTTGTGCAATTTTCCCGACTAATTAAAGGGTATTTCTTGTTGAAGTACGTGGCAATTAACGAAAAGACAGAAAAAAAAAAAAAAAAAAGGTTCTGCAATTTTAGGTCGGCTCTTTTCTCTTTTTTTTTTTTTAAACAAGGTCGGTTCTTTTCAGCTCTCTAAAGTTGTCACAAAAACAGTTTTAGATTCCATTTTCTCTTGAATTCCTCTGAGAATCAGAAATTTTGCTGCAGAGAGTTTCACAGAGAGAGAGATGGCACAACCCAGCAAAGAGCCATGCAAGAAAGAGGCTTGCAACATTCAAGCTTGTCTCACCAAAAACAACTTCCTCCCTCAGAGGTACAATCTTTTCTAACAACCTCTTCATTTTTTTTTAAGTAATCTATGATCGACTTTGACATTTTTAGTGATTTAGTATATCTGGGTTTTTAATTTTGTTCATCTGGGTTTGTTCTAAAGTCGATTAAGTTGATCAATCTTTTTATAAACATGTTAGACTATTTGAAAACCAATTTTGAGTTGAGAAGTCAACAGGTTCTGCAAGTTGTTTTTCTCATCTTGATCAATCCAACGTGAAATAAAACTGGATATAAGTTTTGACCGTGGTATTGGTTCTTTTTTATTAGACATAAGTAGAGAGATTTGGGGTTGTTGATATTGGAATTGGATATGTATAGATAAGAGCTTATATAATGATATTTACTTGTCAAATTTTGTGATTAGTTTAATGAAGTGATGTGTTTCTTAGTTAATTGGTGAAATCTTGTTAGGTGGAATTGTGGTGTTTATGTTGTAGTAACTGATTTTATGATCACATGTTTCGTTTATAAAAGAGGATAAAGGAAAAAGTCAGTTCCTACAAGTTAGTATAGAAGTTATATTAATTAGCCTTGCTGGAGAGAAACTTATTGACTACGGATTAGGATTGACAATCCTCGGAAGCATCTGGTTTGACTCAAAGAAAGTAGGATATAGTATCTATGTTTCAATGATCTCTAGCTTCAGTGACCAAAATTTTGCTGTTTTCTCATTTGCAATCTTCTAAATTATGTCAATTGACCAATTTAGATAGTGTTCTGTACTTCTGTTGTTCTGTTGCCTCTTAAGTGGATATATCACTTGCTTTATGCCATGGTTGTTGAAAGTGAATGCTAAAGTTTCTTATTTTTGTTGCAGTAAATTTTCATTGTAGCTACTCTCATTCAAAACCCCTGTTGTTGTCATTTAGATGGTTCCATGAACTATCCCAAGCTATGTAATATACGATTTCAATTGTGCATCAGACCCCTATGGTTGTTTCGAATTCAAATTATCATGTGTCAACCTAATGCTTGATGTATGCCATATCATTGTTTTCTCTAAATTTAGTCTGTAAGACATGTATTAGTGACTATTGTTGTTAAGGAACATCCTGCGGGCCATCTTTTTCAATGGAGTTGCACCATCGTACCTGTAGGTTCTCTTTGGCTTGGTGATTTGTCTAAAATATGCAAGTCAATGAGAAGATTTAAATTAAGTCAGGTTAGTAAAAAGAACTCAAGTCAATCCTGTTTTCCCTGATGCTAGGGGGACACTGAAACTGATCGATATGCAATTTATTATGTAATAAAGCTTTTACCATTCACCTACTAGTATTCTCGATAACTGTTTCACGAGTCATTATGCCGGATATAATTTCCCTGGTGCTGTAGTTGTCGTGTGACTGCCACCCAGCTTCCAACTATGGTATTTTTCTTTTGATGCCCAAGAAAACTCCAATAGTTTTTTGTAGCTTCCAGTTATTAATATTCTTTTGCAAGAGGTTCAGTGAAAGGAAGATGGATTCTAGTTCCACACTTGCATTGTTGTGTATAATCAATTAATCATGGTGTTAACTCATAATTTCATATATATGGAGCTTAATCACTTTGTGTGAACTTGGGAGTGTGATATTTGAAATTGGTGCTTGTCTTATCCCTTTGTTCTTGTCAATCAGTGCTAGTTGGCTCACTCTGGTTACAAGTTCTGTTAAACTGGCATGCGCGAGAAGCAACATCTTTCATTTGGTGTAATTTTACACAATTGAAAAGTGTATTTGTTTCCTTAATGTCAGTTTATGTTGTACAGCCATTAATTCAATTTCCTGCTGTTCTGATGCCATAGATTTGTAATAATTTGTTCTCCTGTGCATGTTTTAAGTTGATGTTTTTAAATGTTGAAGGTGCCAAAAAGTCATTGAGTCTTTGCAGTCTTGCTGTGAGAAATGCAATAACAACTCAACACATTGTGCTTCGGTCTCTGGCCTTCTGAAGCAAATAAGGAAGTGAGAGCCCAGATGCTGTTTTCGTATTGAAGACAAGGTTCTGCAGATGGAACACATAACCAAAAACCATTGTTGGATTTAGTGACCTTTGTGTAGTTAGAATAGGTAACAACTGGAAGCTGATCCCATCGAAAAGCAGTGATCATTGGTAAGAGAGAAGTAAAAAATGTTCTTTTTTTGACACAAATATACTAATTTTACAGAAGAAATGCTAGAACAAGGTTTGTACTTTGGTGGGATACTAGAATGTGTTTAACTCACTGAATCTCAATTTCATGGTTCTAATGTGATTAAAATAAAAATTGAGAGGAATAGAAGAATTTTTGAGGAAGCTAAAGAGGAGGATAGTGTTTTATGAGATGAAGCATCTTATTTAGCTTCTCTATGGGCATCTACCTTTGAAGAATTTAGAAATAGTTCTCTATTTTTTTATCATGTTGGATAGAAAGATTATTATTTTATTATTGAATTCCTTGTATTTTGGTGGACTACTTGTTCACTTCTGTACTTATTTTCATCTTTGAATAAAGTATTTTGTTTTTTATTAGATAGATAAATATAAAAAATCTATTTTACTAGATATACTTGTATTTAGATCAAATAAATCTTTCTGTTTTCTATTAGATAAATAAATATATAAAAAATCTATTTTACTAGATATACTTGTAATTAAATCTTTGTTTCTCCCATAAGGTTTAGGGTTGGGATCTTTTCATAGGTACTTACACAGGCAAAAGTCTTAGTTTCTTGTCTCCCATCAGGTTTAGGGTTGGGAGTTCCAGTTTCGAACTTTGGTTCAAGGGATTTTCTAGTTTATCAAAAAATTCATTTGAGAACTTCATAAAACATTTGACCTGACCATACTTATGTCACCACGAGTAGTGTTCAAATGACCAGCATGACACATTTCATTGATTTTGCCCAAAAAGGGCTATTGAATGAAACAAGCATCATCACTGATGGTTGGTTGCTGAGCTCCTTTCTTTTCTCAGAAATTATGATTGAAGGACCCCCCACCTTATTTGTTCATTTTTCTATCTCCATTTGCTTTGTTGTTCACAAACAAATGAGGTCATTGGGATACCAAGAATAGGCCAAAAAAAATTAAAAAATCACCTTAGCATCCTTCTTTCTGAACATTGCCTGGAAAAATGAAAAGAAAGAGATGAAATTGTGCTTGCCCGAGATAGAGGTTTGATATATGTCTGAAGATTCTGTTTACAGCTTGGTAAGAAATCCATTGAATTCTCAGCAAAAATAAGCAAATGATACACCTTAACCTTATACAAAAGATACACCATGTATAACCAAAGTGCTCGAAATTACAATAGCCAATCCCTTCTTTATGGACCGGGGAGAAACCGTATACAAGTTTCATTGTGAATCCGAAAAAAGAATAATATAACCCACCTACCACCTCCCTACCTCTTCCAAAAAAAGAATATACTGTGAAATAGTTGAGCATAAAAAACACAACTTGATGTCAAGAAATTCTTCCCAAAGTATGAATTTTGTATGGAAGACAGAGATGAGCCATAGAATAAATACATCAGGATGATCTAGGCGATCTCAGTGAATCCTGACGCTTAAGAGGGATGCCTTCAGAACCCAAGTCATCTTCATTTGCATGCTTAGGTAATCGCATGGACATGGACATAGACGTTGTTGAGCATGTACCTGATTTCATTTGATTGCTATATGAGGGTAGTCATCACACCACATAGATAACGTAGTTACAAATAGATAATAAAGGGTTCGTGAGAATAATAACGAGAGCATACCATCACCCATGTCTTTGGTTTTGTGAAGAAGAAAAGTTCCTGAAAGGATTGTCACGAACCCACACATTTCTGTAACAATCTGAGTTGGCTTCTGTCTATCCCAATCCTGATGAAAGAAGATTAATCTTCAACCATGTAAATCAAGTTCAAACATGAGATTCCCAAATAGTAGGCAGGTAAACCACGTACACAGGCAGGTAAGGGAACTCAATTAATAGGAACATGGATAGCAGGAAAGAGAATTTGTGAATTTGTGCATAATAGAGAATTTGTGAATTGTGCATAATGGCCAATCATTTAGATGAGGTAGAGTGAAGAAGTTGAGATGATGTTTGGAATAGCTTAAACTTTGAGGTTTCAAACAGAAGCCAGTAGCCAGCGTCTCTTCGAATAAGCGATCTTTTCATGCCAACTATTCTAACATGATAAATCAATTATATCATACTCATAATGCAAGGGTGTGTGTTATGCTACTATCAGTTGGGCTGAAGAATTTACCTTAAACATAATCACACTAGCCAAAATGGTTAGTGATGTGAACATAACATAGTATATGGGAGATACAACTGCTGTATTAAAAGTGTCAAGTGCCTGCATCAAGAAAATTGAAGAGAATAAACAAATAGAGATCAAGGGAAACTATATAAAAATGATAACAATAAAAGCGAACAATCAGCACGCAGACATTGAGGGATTAGTGTGATGGGGGAATTGGGAGTGGTAGGTCAATTCTAAGAGTATTTCACATGCTTGGATACCATATCACAACCAAATAGTCAATAGCAGCAAAACGGTTGTAATGAATAACCAAGTACGCCAACAAGTTCTGTCATCATAAAAAAAATGAACATAATTAAGCTTATTCCTTCCAAACCATATTTAATCTACATCGGGGAACGAGAGGGACCTATTCATTCCTATCAAATAAAAAAAATCCAAATCTTTATAGTCCGTCTTTGGGTGTCCCCGCAAATTATGCATAGCATCTGGTGACAGATGAAACCAACATACTCTGCTCTCATGTATTCCATCAACAAGCACAAACAGATTAACATTGTTGAAGACAATAAACATTTGAAATATTTCACAATAATCAACTGATCCTTTTAACAACCTGAACCTTTATGCTCTGAGTCAACCGGCAGAAAACAATCGCAAAACAGCATGTCATGGCCCTAAGGGATAAATGAATGATCCAAGACAATTGAGTAACCCCTTCCAAAATCCCTCAAAAGTTCTTTTAGAAAATCAATCAAAACCCCAGTAAGTCTAGGAAAACTAGAGAAATGATATATAACTTGCTCAATACTCTATCTAACTTTGATAAACCATACCCTGAGGAGATGTAACAAAAACCAAGTCTACATGATTGCAACACTTCCTCATAAATCAACAGATTCACTTCTTCATAAGGAGAACATAATCAAACTTGGATAATATGCTCAAATTCCAGCAGAGATGCCTCTTAAAGGCATTATGTGATCCATGCACATTTATTAGTAGCATTTATGGCCTCGCTAATCACTAAGTTGCTTGATTTCATGTCACCCACAATAGTACATTGTGAAAGCTTAACTTTCTGACAACGCAAATGCAGATTTCTTAGTCAAATATAACAAGTAGGAAGAAGTTTTCCCTAATCTTGACCTTCCACATTAACATCTCTTCAACTTGTTTTGTATCTAAAATTATCTACAAGGATTTTCGTTTTTGACCTCAAGCTTACTTCCAAGCTTATATGAAAAATGGGCCATCAATGTCCAACTTGATTTAACAAAGGAACCGTTATGAGTCCGCCAAAAGAGATGTGTTAATATTGACAAGGGTATAGCTTGTTCAGGAGAATATCCTGTTTTATGATAACATGTCACTGCCAACAGAGCAAGTTGGAGAATGTGAATGACCTTGTTGAGGAGAATACGCTGTTTTATGATAACATGTCATTGCCATTAGACCAAGTAGAATGCAACGGACTTGATTTACCCCCTATATTTCAAAAACGCAACTCCAGACTTTGGTCAATAAATGTGGAAATACATGAAATAATAATGTAACACAGGTAAGGTTCCTGCGCTTATACATCGGAGGATTAGTCCTTTCATATTATCCATGTTCTGTTATAACAAATATATTTCTAGCAATGGATATGCTTAACCCCTCTTGACTTCAGACACAACTCTGACACTTCAGTATCCAATTTATTTTCTAAATTCCACAATTGTGGAAAATAAACAACATAAGAATATAATACCTCTGTTAATGAATATTGCGGATAATTAAGGACACAGAAGGAAAAAGAAGAGAAAAAACCATCATTACCTTGTTCAAGTAATTCATTTGGGTAAGCACGCAAGTAATTACAACTAAAGTGAAGGCCCATGTTTGTGGATATATTAGCTGATTTGTCCCTGAAAGTGTTAACTTCAGAGCAATCCCAAGTGCTTTAACACTCATAACCTGTCAAAAAACATTGAGATTACAAACACTAGAAAGGAAAGAAAATGCAATAGAGAAAAAAAGAAGAAGCAAACAACAGAATTATGAAGTACCAAAAATCAAATACTGATACATACCGACAAAGAACCTACAAGGGAACAAACTCCAATATAAACCATAATGTGAGTCTGGCCATATTGTGGGATGAAGTGGAATATAAGGATAAATGCAGCTGTTATGACCAAAGCCGCATAAAAGAGAAAAGCTGGAAAATGGAAGGGAAAAAGGTCATAAACTCATTGCAATTTAACCAATAAAGAAACAAACGTATGAAGGCAAATTAAATACCTGGCTCTGTAGCAAGCTCCCAAACTTCTATCACAGATCCAATCTCACGTTCTTGAGGAGCATGCAGCACAATTGTTGTGGAGCCCACAACACATAGAACACAACCAAGAATTCCAAAAACATGCAGTTTCTCCCGTAGAATGATATGAGCAAGAGCAGCACTGCAAGACAACATCATGGTCAGTACCCAACACCAGAAAATCAGAGTTAAATGTGGAGTGACTCTCTCATGCCTGATAATAATGCTGAGTGCACCCAGCGGCGTGACCAATATAGCCGGTGCAAATGCGTAGGCCGCAAAATTAGCGATTTCCCCAACAATCACTGTAAAATGAGGAATTTTTCATCAGAAATTGCACTGTTAACTACAACTAAAACAACAAACAACTCAAATAGGTAACTATTACAGGTTTCTGCAGTTAGTTTTTACCAATTTAAATGCAGATAAGAGATATCAAATGGGGTATCAGCTGTAAATATCAAGTTAGAATCCATAATAGGGATTCACGGTTGTCTAATTTTCTCACATTAAAAGTTATCCAGAAGAACCATAAGGTGAGGGACAAAAAGAGAGGGAAAAAAAATTACAACTGTTGACAAGCTTCCATCATAAATACTAATTTTTTTAATGAACCATCATAAACACTAATTAGTACTCTACTGAAGAGAAAATGAAAAAATACAACTGAGTGAAGATAACTGAATAAAAAGAATTGTATTAAACTCACTTGTTATCATGCCCACCCACCATAGTGGCTCATACAAGTAAGAATAGCCCCCAACTCCTGTCAAACAATCAACATATTGAATACAGAAACTTTGTTAGAGATAGAAACCAATCATGATAACAGCTCAACAAAACTAAAACACATTATTTGAGCACAAGTCACCTTTACATCATTCATAGTAAAAACATGTACTTAACAAAGAAACACGAAATTAAAAAAAAGTGAGTAAAACTGAAAAACCAAAAATTATCTAAGTGAATTCTTAACATAGGTTACATGTGAGCACCACAAATTTTCAACATTTTCATCTCTAGGAGTCAAGTATACTTCTTCTTTTACAGTACTATCCACTATTTGTTCTATAAGATACAGATCATAGACGACGATCGGAAAACACTATCACACTGCAATTCTGAGGCACTTTTTTCTCTCACAGCGGCAGCATCTGTTGCTTTAGAACAAAGTGCCTTGGTTGGTCATATCCATCTCTAGAAGTAGGGGATTTTTCACTTTCTATCTAGACCTGTTTTTGCAACTAATTGAATGGATCATCCAGGGGAACCTCCCAACAATTCACTATCCCTCGGTTTCTGCATTTTCCTTTTGACATCCTTTCTAACAGTCTTGGCAAAAGGAAAGATCGGATCAAGTAGAAAGAAGGTTGACTCTTGTAGATGTAGCAGTCATTCTTTTGTCTTACAGTCCAAATAGCTTATTTAGAAATCCCGGTCTAGCAAGTAGGAGTCCCAATGCTTTCATCTCAGGGTAGAAGAAGGGGAGATATAATTCCTTTTTAAAATAATTAAAGAGATCTGTAAAATTGTGATAAAATGAATAAAAACCCCCATATAAATGCAATTCATAAATATAAAAAATGAAAAGTTACTAAAATTAATACTGGCCAAAACTGGATCCTAAAAATGTCCCAAATGAGAATACTCATAGAATCAATTTGAACTCATCTCTTAAACTGAGAGATGAAAACTCCAAATTCTTAAAAGATTTCTTTTCTGCCATTCTTCCATACATATGACAATAACTAATGACCAATTCATTCAAATGTTAGCTATGAAACTTTAAATAAGCAAACATTCAAGTTTTCTCTTGCCATAGAGAACAACAAAGACACAATTGCATATCATCAAAAACAGCTGACTGCCCAGAAAACCATTCTCAGTATTTTACCATTTCTTTTCCACGTGACATTATTATAATTAAGAAAACTTTCCAAGTTTAAATTCCCAATAAATTCAATTTTACTACGTCAACAGTTCTTCTAATGTATCCAATACATACAAAAACACAAGCTGATGTTTAACAGCGAACAGAGCACAAAACTTCAATGAATCACTCAACCATCCCTCATCCGATTTTCCCAAATCATTTCATTATATATTATACATTGAACAAATTTTGATCTGGGTTTCTAGCAGTTGTAAATATTTCCTCAAAAACTCAAGATCGTTTTGCAATTACACAATCAGTCAAGAGAACATATAAGATCAATAATTAAATAAAAACAGAAAAGAAAGAACAGCCACAAACCACTACCAAATACAAACACACAATGAGCAAAATGACCAGTCAACAGAAAGAAACAGTCAAAATAAATTAAAAAATTGTTACTTATTTTAGTAACTGACTACACATAAATGAGCATTTAAACATCAAATCCAATCAATTAAATCACACGCATGTTCATTTATCACACAGACACAAAATAGAGAAAAATAAAAATTCGCAGAAGTTTCTCTTGGTACTAAAACGCGATATCTACGTCCACGGATCAAACAAACTCTTGAAGAAAATCGGTCACATCTAACAAGATACCTGCTCTAACACCAGAAGCTCCTGCTTTTTTCAAGCCCTTCTTTTTGACAATGAAACTACCACCAATAAAGATGCTTGAAGACAGAGCCAAGACCAAACCCTTGATGTTGTCCGACGACATGCCATCTCTCCAGCTCTGCCCATTCGACGCCGTCGCCATTCAACACCCCTTTGTTTTGTTCCCGTTTGGTTTGGTTTTGTTTTGTTCTATCTAATCAGCATCACTCAGTCCCAAACTCGGACTGACTTCACACAACAGCGAGTCAACCGATTCAGCGTCCCAGCACCACCAGCAACATATGATGTCAAAGATTGCGTTTCCGTGAGATTTCGCTGTCTGGGTGTGCGAGTTCTGACTCGGGTTGAGTGGGTCACGGATCTTCGAGCAAGGTGGTTCGATTTGCTTGAACTGGGTTCAGTTGAACTCGGGAGATTGAGTTGCAGAGAAGAGCAAGTGGATCTCGGAGTTTTTTTTTTTCTTTCAATTTTCAACGGATGAAGAAGATTTGTGTCGTGTCGGCGCGTGGACACGAGAGAGAGAGAGAGAGAGAGAGAGAGAGTATTTGGTGGAAACAGCTGTGAGATTTCTTGGATTCGAAGATGTGAAGAGAGAGTGCGTGTGTTTGGATTTTCAGTTGATTTTACAAAAATAAAGGACTCTTCTCCGACTCAGCGTTGATGACTGCTACACTTTATCTTTTGATTCTTTGGGTGTCAATTTTTCATTATTTTTGTCTTTTTAAACATATATATATATATATATTTTTTTATTATAAATAAAAAAAAATAGTAAGATTTGAAGGCTTCTATCAATTTTTTATTTTATAAAAATTGCATTTCTACGTCTGCAATTTAATTGAAAAAAAATTAAGAATCCGTAATTTTTTTTTTGGCACAGTATAGAAAATTACTCGTGATCCGGACAATTACTTCCAATAATAGGAGAGTATCTAAGACAAAAGGAAGATCTATTCACACAATTCTATTTTTATTGTCAATAATAAAAATATATATTTATATGTCTATATAAATTATTAAACCTTGTGACTTAAATAAATTTGAAGTCTCCGCCTACTAAGTCAGATAATTTTATAAAAATCCGTAAAATTTAGTATTTATATATTATAAAATTTAGGTTCTGTTCATAAGTTAAAATTAAATTTTATATACGAGCACAGTTGGTTCATACGCTATAATGTTAGCATTCGAATTTCATACATGATTGTATAAATTTACGTTCCGTACAATTTTTTTAACAAAATTTGAACATCTTAGTCTCTTACTCTGCAATTCATGCTAACAATATAGATTTCATTACCTTTGCAGTAATATAAATTTATTATTCAACTTCACAATTTCATTTTATGTTCACATTTTAATAACATTTGTACATTCTAACTTGAGAGAAACGCGACTTACGCGCAACTTGTCCAAGTCGCGAGTCTCACTGCTTCTAGAATTTTAGCTGCTCTCATAGTTTCCTGTGATCGAAACCTCACTGCTGTATCTGCTCCAATATCACCAAAAGCAAAAAAACAAAATCAAAACTATTAGAAATACTAACTTATACAACTAAACCACACAGTTCAAATAATAAAAAAAAAAAAAACAAAAACAGAATTAAAGCAAACGAACTAAAAAAAATGTAACAAAATTTCAGAAACTTGGGTTGCCTCCCAAGAAGCGCTAATTTATAGTCTTATCTCGACTTTGGGACAACTCATGGTAGGTTCAATTGGCGGTAGTCTCTACGCAACCTCCAAATTCTGACTGTGTCCCCAGATTTGCATGCTTCGCTAGCTTCTTTGACCATCGTCTTTACCATTTTATCATCAATGTGCTCTTGACATGTCTTTTTCTTCTTCAGAAGCTCTTTTATTTTTTTCTTTGGTGTGGCACTCTCTTCGGTTGATTTCTTCACCTCAACATTAAAACAAGAAGTTATTGAATTCTCTGGCTCAGTCTTGAGTATGTTGAAGTGCACTTTTTCATCTCCACCCCTCAACGTCAGCTTCCCTTCATAGACATCAATGAGAGCTCTGCTGGTTGCCAAGAATGGTCTTCCTAGAATCAACAGGATGTCCACATCCTCCTCCATCTCTAGTATTACAAAATCTACTTGGAAGTAAAGCTTACCAATTTTGATCAAAATATCTTCAATTATACCATGTGGATACTTTACTGACCGATCTGCCAATTGAAGAGTTATATTTATTGCTTTGATTTCCCCCAAATCCAGTTTCTCAAAAACTGAGTATGGCATCAGATTTACAGAAGCTCCCAGATCGCATAATGCTTTCCCAAATTCTGTCGTGCCAATGGTATATGGAATAGAGAACCTGTCTGGATCCTTCAACTTTGGTGGAAGCTTATTCTGAATGATTGCATTACACTCCTCCGCAAGTGAAATTGTTTCAAACTCACCCAGCCTTCGCTTGCTTGATATGATATCCTTCAAGAACTTCATATATGTTGGCATTTGAGCTAATGCCTCTGCAAATGGAATATTGATATGAAGTTTCCTGAAGATCTCCAAAAACTTTTTGAAATTCTTATCATTCTTATGCTTCATCAAACGCTGCGAAAAAGGGATAGGCGGCACATATGCCTTGACTTCAGGTGGTGGAGATAAGTCATCTTTGCTTTGGTTAACTTCTGGCTCTTCGTCTGTTGACTTACTCATGGTAGCTGGAATCTCTGCAGAGGGAATTACTACTGGGTGCTCAGTTGATGTGCCACTTCTTAAGGTAATTGCATGACATTGGTCTCAGTATTACTGGGTAGTACTCCCTAAGCTCTACTTTGTATCTCTCTGGCTATCTGACCCATATGCACCTCAAGATTTTGTATAGCTACCTGATTCTGCTGTACTGCTTCCTGAGTCTGTTGTGCAACTTGGTCGATCTTCGCATCCATCTTCTTCATTGCAGCATCTTGGTTATCCATTATGTAATCAATCTTTGACATGAACTTGACCAACATGTCTTTTAGGGCTGGTTTCCTCTCTTCTTGATTGGATACCTGATTCCTTTGGAAATTGCCCTGAGTCTGAAAACCAGGCGGAATAGGCTTCGCATTACTGTTCTGCTGCTGATTGGTCTATGAGAAATTTGAGTGATTTCTCCAGCTAGGGTTGTAAGTGTTCGAGTAGGGATTGATGTATGGCTTATTGAAGTTCTGCATGTACTGTACCTGCTCTGCACTACTGCCACCTGCAAAAGAATTACCCATCATGCAATCTGAACTGACGTGCAGTCCTCCACACAAATCACATCCTCAAGTAGCTGACTGAATAGAATTCACATGCCATTTATTCATCTGCCTTGTCAAGGAAGCCACCTGTGCCCTAAGCGATGTGATCTCATTAATTTCGTGAACACCTGCTGAACCTACTGCTCTCTTGTGTATTGCTCTTTCACCCGCGAGTACTGATAGCTGTTGGTGGACATCTCTTTAATCAACTCTTGAGCAATATCAGGTGGCTTGCTCATTAAGGCACCACCCGAGGCTGCATCTAGCATGCTGCGATTTTGTTGCGTGAGACCATTGTAGAATGTCTGTACTACAAGCCAGTCAGGTAAATCGTGGTGTAGGGCACTTCCTCATAGAATCCTTGTATCTCTCCCATGCATCATATAACGACTCTGTCTCAAATTGCGTGAATTAAGTGATATCATTTCTAAGCTTTGCTGTTTTCTCTCATGGAAAATACTTGGCGAGGAAAGCTTGAGCAAGGCCTTCCCAAGTTATGAAGGTATTCAGCGGCAAAGAATTCAACCATAGCTTAACTCTGTCCTTCAATGAGAAAGGAAATATTCGCAACCGAATCTCATCATCAGACACCCCATTCTGCTTCAAGGTGTCGTAAATCTCCAAGAAACTCTCCAAATGGTAATTAGGATCGTCACTCGGCATACCCCCAAACTGAACAGTAGTTCTGAATCATCTGGATGATTGCCGGCTTGATCTCAAAATTATTTGCTGCGACTGGAGGTCTTCGAATGCTCGACTGATTTCCCACCATGGTAGGGATAACAAAGTCGCGAAGAGCCCTGGCATTATCTGGATTTGCTTATTGCTGTTGTGGTACAGCAGGTACACCATCTTGTGGTTCCATGGCAGATTGTTGTCATACTTGTTGTATTCTTTGTATGAGAGTTCGTTCGATCTCTGGGTCAAAAGCTTCGAGAGGCTCTGGATTAGTGCGTCTCGTATGTCTCATGCAAAGCTTAACCTTCCTGCAAAGATAACACAACACGTCAAAACAAATGAAATAGAATAGAAGAAAACAAAAATAAACGCAAAACTAAAAATGATGAAAATAAAGAAAATAATAAAAACTCGAATTAGCTCTAAACTTAGCTAGTATTAATATTAGCGATTGCCTAAAATAGTCCCTGGTAACGGCGCCAAAAACTTGTTACACCTTGTATGTACCTGCAAGTGTACGGGGTCAGCACAAGTAATATAGGATGTGAGTCCAGATTATCGTTCCCACGAGGACGTTAAAGACGCTAAGTACTAAAATTGACTAAGTCTAATTCTATTCGAGTAACCTATGTGTAGATGGTGAATTAATAATGCAACCTTAATTAATCTAATAACGTAACACAAAATAAAGAATAACAGGGAAAGTAAACTAGGGATTCAGACTTCACTAAGTAATTACTAACACTCAAAATTATCATGCAAGGATAAATAGAAATCAAGGTTGATGATCATGCTAACAATAATATCTGAAATCCTCTCTCAAGGTAAATCAGGCCTATTCCCACATTCACTAATACCCTATTTCTCGATGGGTATTAAACTAAATGCGAATGCAATGCATATAATAGCATAATCACGATCACACAGAGTAAGCCAATATATCTCTATTTGACTCTAACACTGTGGTGGTATTTTATCGAACACGTTATGGGTGTCTTCTCTCAGTACTTAACCCACAACACAAGATAATTGCAAATTGATGATCAATCAATAAACAACCTAATGAGCACTAAAATAACACTGAACCAATAAAATCTAAATCATCTAAGCAGTATATAAAATCAAATGAATTGGTTACAAAGATTCATCATCTTCCCTAGTTAATCAAATTAGTTCATAACAATGGAAATTAAATCTACTAGAGTCAACATAGAATCCATCAAAAATAAATACAATCAAAGAGAGAAAAGTGAAAAGAACTCTTGACGGAAAAGACTCTCGTCTAATCCGTCTCTGATGAAGTTTTCCTCAACGATTCTGACTTCTCGAATGATTGAAGATGAAATTCGCTTCGATCCGGTGGCTAGTCTCCTTCTCTCTTCTTCTTCCCTATTCTCTTTCTGTATTTTCTTTTTCCTGGAACAAAACTGTAACACCCCCTGATCCAAATCCACCCGGACCGAATCAGGGAGCGCTACTATATACTAAAATCTAACTTTTACTGTTAATAAACATAATTTAAAACTATATTAAAAACATTTGAAAATGGTCCAAATAAATTTTCGAAAATCTTGCCAGAGTTTCCTCTGTTTTTTTTACTTTCCAAAATCTGTTTACAGTTAAAATTTATAAAATCAACTTCCAAATTCTTAAATCAATTTTTGCACACCCTTCCAAATATAGTACGACTTACCAACCAATTTATCACAAGATAATATATATATATATATATATATTCAGATAATATAAATAGATAATAAAATATTTACATAGCGGAAGCTCTTTAAATATCTATAAACAGTTTCTGTATATGCATGCGGTATCAAAATATATAAACTTATTACAAACGAACTACCAAAATATATGCAGGAAAGATGTAATTCCGGACTCTGGTTCTGCAGTCTCTACTCTTCTTTATCTGTATCGCCTTTGGAACCTTTGTTACATGCGTGCGAGAAATCTCAACACGCTAAGCATATTGCTTAGTGGATGTACACAAAATTGTATATACAATATACTATATCAAATAATTCAATCTGGTTATTGAAACTATAAATAACAAATATATAAACAATATATATGGGGCTCATATCAAATCAAATATCCAAAATCAATCAACAGGCAAATTCTTCATAATTTCTCAAACGTTTTATCAATAAGAAGGTCTTCATTCGAGCCTGATCCATAGACAGAGCCTAAATGCAGCTATCTAGTAAAGTCTCGATTCGTTGGCAGATTTTTGGAATAAGAAAGAACTCTATTTTGTAACTCGGACCGATTACGGATAGAGTGAAGTTTCATTCTGCGTCTTGAAAATTTGACTTTGTTTTGACTTTGTGGAGTCAATTTTTCTATTATAGCCCTCACCTGGCACGATTCCATTCTTATAGATCTACTTCATGATATAACAAATCAGTTTTTAGATTGGGCTTCTGACATACAAAACATAAGTTATTGGACTGGATTACGGGTTGTTCGGCATCGGACGCAAACGGGGCCACCCACCGAACATCAGATCAAAATGGAACACTAACGGAATCACCCACTGCAAATGTCCCATGACAAATTTCAGAACCCTAAGACCGACACTTTGGGCCTGTACTATCCAAAGGGTGGTATAATAGGCACAGTACTGATCAGACAGAAACCCAATTGACATGTCAACCTCCTATATCTATATTTATGTTCATACATATCAGAGCCAAAATGTTTTCTCAAATCCAATGTCAACGTATTTCATTTCTTTCAGAATCATCGAATTCAATTTTCAACGTATTCAATTTCAATACATATCGATATATCTATATATTTGAAATTCAAATTTCATCAAATATAATATAACGGAAATATACGAATATATTTTTAAATCCATAATCACATCAAATCAATCAAAAATACACTCAAACGTATTTCATAATTCCATTTCGAATCAAAATGCCCCAAAATCATTTTCAACAATATATTTCCATAACAATACTAATATCAAAACGTATTAAAATCAATTTCGAATAATATTTATAATCCAAATTTCAGATATAATTTATATTTCGATAATTCACGATTCAAATTATTTCAGTATCAATTTCAAACTATCAACTGTAAGCAATATAATCCAAATAACTCAAAATAAATCAAATGAAATCAATCCGAAATATTATGGAAAACGAAAAAAATTCAAAAACACGTGTACACCGAACCAGAACTATAATCTATAATCTATATAATTCAACTAATTCAAAAACTCTAAAATTCAACAATTCTGAAAATTTCTAAAAAACTGGAAATTTGAAAAATACGTGTACACCAAATCTGAACACTTACTCCTACTCTTTTTCTTCTTCTCTTCCTCTTTTCTTCTTCTTCTTCTTTCCTTCTTCTTCTTCTTCTTCTTCTTTCTCTCTCCTTTTTTCTCTCTTCTTTCTCTCCCGTTCTGGTTTTTGTGATGGTTGTGAGCTTTTGCTCACTAATCTTTGCTGGTTTCTATTTGTATTGGTACCGCTTCAATCACTCGGTGCTTATTTTTTTTTAAAATTTTTAAGCCATTGCGATCGCATACCGTGAGCGGTGGTCACGTCGCTAGGTCGCGTTGCTCACTGGTGGAAATTTGCCACTTTCACCGCGAGCAGTTACTGCGAGCACTGGTCGCGATTCTGGTCGCGGTGCTCACTGGTCCAATTTCTCTATTTTCACCGCAAGCAGTTGTTGCGAGCACTGGTCGCGATGCTTACTGTCCAAGTTTTCACCATTTTCTCTGTGCATTATTTTCGACTGGTCAAATTGGTCCACCCCTCAAATCATAAATATTATATTCACATATTCAAGATTAATTCAATCATACTTTTCATATTTATTCGAAATTATGGATGTTACACCAGCCAACTTCCATCTCTAGAATCCCCACTTTTCTTTTATAAGGCAAGCTAGGGCTGCAACTTAAACGTCACTCGAGACTTGGCAACTCGCGACCCAAGTCGCGTGTTCCTCGGCCTTATCTAGGGGTTTTGTCCTCGCGACTTGCCCAACTCGCGAGTAAGTCGCGAGGTAAGAAGCGTGTGCCTTGGTCCCCTTGACTGATTTTTGCTCTCGCGAGTTAGCAAAGTCGCGAGCAAGTAGTGACTCTAACTCGCGAGTCTTTCTGGACTTTGCTAGAAAGTGGTCTTCGAGGTGGCAAGTAGTGAATGGACGTTTAATGCACGTTTTCGGCCGAAATCAACCGAAATCACCAACATAACCTAATAAACCTGCACACTTAAGAAAACCATAAAAAATGTCCCATAATCACCCGAAGACGGACAAAAGCACGGAGATGTGATGCTCCATTTTTGGTAAGAAATGGTGCTAACAATCTTCTATTTCAGCAAGTCAGGATTCAAATTAATTTCGACACATAAACTCCATAACAAACCATTCTATGCTTTTGAACCATTTGAAGGCTTCAGGTCTTAATTGAGATCTCAATAGCATGCATTCTATATAAGGTCTCACATCATTTAAGGCATCATATTATCTTTGTATCCATCAAAATCAATTTGGTAGTCGAGTTCGATCGAGAAGATTTATATAACAGTCAGGATCAAAAGCGAAGAAATGAAAGGCATATATATGTAAGGTTGTAAAATAATAAAAATGCCAGAAAATATAATGAAAGAAATGTGTAAAATGATGAAAGTGGGAGAAAATATAATGAAGGAATAATGTACAAAATTTTCATTAACCTTGTGTGGTATATATACACGAAGATATAACACATAAAGTCTAACATATAACTAACACTTACCTAACAACACATAAAGTCAAGAGTACAACAAACACTCACCTAATATTCACCTAATAACACATAAAGTCAAACATACAACAAACACCCACCTAACATTCACCTAACAATTCCTAATAGTCAAATATACAATTAAGATTTACTAATACTCCCCCTCAAGTTGGTGAGTGAATATCATGAAGTCCTAACTTGTTACGTAAATTTACAAACTTATCCTTTCCTAAAGCCTTCGTAAATACATCAGCCAATTGCAAGTGTGAAGGAACAAAAGAAGGATTAATTATTCCGGCTTGTACTTTTTCTCATACTATATGACAGTCTATCTCAATGTACTTTGAACGCTCATGAAAGACAGGATTCGCAGCAATGTGTAAAGTTGTCTGATTGTCACAAAATAATGGTGCAGGAGTTGTTTGAGGAACCTTTAGGTCATATAATATGTAACGCAACCAAGTTAACTCCAAACATGTGTTAGCCATTGCTCGATATTCAGCCTTAGCTGATGATCTAGAGACATTGGCTTGCTTCTTAGATTTCCATGATATGAGAGAACTTCCAAGGAAAATACAATAGCCTGTAACTGATCTTCTTGTGGTGCGATAATCTCCCCAATCTGAATTATAAAAAGCTTTCAAAGTTAAACTATTTTTGGAGGGAAGTAATAATCCCTGACCAGGTGTTCCTTTGATGTATTTGAGGATTCGAATGGCAGCGTCCCAATAAGGCATTGTAGGTTCTTGCATAAACTGGCTCAATGTACGAACTGAATAAACTATATCGGGCGTCACTGTAAGATATATCAATCTGCCAACTAGTCTTCTGTACTTTGTTGGATCATTTAGCAATGCTCCATCAGTGGGAGTAAGTTTCAAATTCTGCTCCATTGGAAAATTGTTGGGACATGCTCCTAGGAGTCCAGAATCTTGTAAAATGTCCAACGCATACTTTCTTTGTGACATAAAAATACCTTTTCTGGAGCGAGAGAATTCAATACCGAGAAAGTACTTTAAGTTTCCAAGATCTTTGATACGGAAGCGTTTAAGAAGAAATCTTTTGAGATGTTCCATTTCATGTAGATCATTTCCTGTGAGAAGTATGTCATCTATATATATAACAATTGCTGTAAAAGAAGTACCTTGAGTCTTGGTGAAAAGGGAATAATCAGCCTTTGATTGTTGATAGCCGGCCTTTATGATAGTATCTGAAAATATGGAAAACCAATTTCTTGATGCTTGTTTAAGTCCATAAAGAGACTTATTGAGCCGACATACAGTGTTCTCCCCCTGTCGGCGTAGACCAGATGGAGGTTCCATGTAGACAACTTCATGGAGGTCGCCATGGAGGAAAGCATTTTGAACGTCCAATTGGTGGATGTGCCAATGGCAAGCAGCAACGACAGTAAGAAGACAACAAAGTGTTGTAAGCTTTGCTGTTGGAGAAAATGTTTCTTGATAGTTAATGCCCTCAACTTGATTGTATCCTTTAGCAACAAGACGAGCCTTGTAGCGTTCAATGGTGCCATTAGATTTGTATTTGATTTTGTAGACCCATTTGCAACCAATTGGTTTGTGGCCAATGGGCAAAGGGACTAAACTCCATGTCTTGTTGAGCTGTAAGGCTTCTAATTATGTATTCATAGCTTGTCGCCAATATGGATTAAGGACAGCTTGAGCATAATTTTTAGGCTCGGTGTGATCTGTGATGTTAACTAGAAAAGTAAAATGGGAAGGTGAAAAACGTGAGTAGGAAAGAAAATTAGAGAGTAGATATCGAGTACCTGGTATAAGACTTGGTGCAAAGGTAGACTGATGTGCCTGAGATGACATCAGGAAATCTCTATGCCATGCCGGAGGTCGCTTAAGCCGTGTTGACTATCTCGGAGGTGGAATAGTAGTAGTTTCAGAAGGAATGTTTGATGGGTCTGAAAGTGGTGGTGAGGTTTCGGCATCTGGTGTGTTTGTGGAAGGTTGATCAATGCTGGAGGGAACAACAGGTGTGGGTGAGATGGGTTCATGTGTATTAAATATTTCTGTTTGCTCGGGTTGGTGAGGATTGGTATTAGAAGCGCATGGTGGCATGATAGGCTGCATTTCTGTGGTCTCATTTATGAAATTAGGCACCACAAAATCAGAAGTGGATGGGGTTGAGATAGATGAAAAAGGAAAAATGGTTTCATGAAATTTGACATCACGACTGACAAAAAATTTCTTAGTTTCCATGTCATATAGTTTGTATCTTTTTTGCCCAGTCAGATATCCAACAAAGATGCAACACTTGGCACGAGGTTCAAATTTTTTAATGGGATGTACAACAGTTGCATAGCATAGATAACCAAAAACCTTTAAGTGATCAAGTGATGGCGGGCGACTATATAGCATTTCAAAAGGTGTTTTATTTGAGAGCAATGGTGATGGCAACGGGTTAATGAGATAAATTGCAGTTAAAATACATTCACCCCAAAAATGTAATGGTAAATGGGATTGAAATAGTAGTGCTCGTGCCACGGTGAGAATATGACGATGTTTCCTTTCAATGACTCCATTTTGTTGTGGAGTGTAAACACAAGTGCGTTGATATTCAATGCCATGAAGTCTAAAAAAGTTTTTTATAAATAAAAATTCAGAACCATTGTCTACTCTAATTGCTTTGACATATGCATGAAATTGAGTGTGAGCATAATCAATAAAAGATTTTAAAATGTTTTGAGTTTCAGACTTGTGCTGCATAAGGAATATCCTTGTGCATATTGTAAAGTCATCTACAATGGTAAGAAAAAATCGTGTCCTGAGTGTGTTTGAACTTTGTGAGGACCCCAGATATCACAATGCAATAAATCAAATGAAACATGAGTTGATATGGAACTTAATGGAAATGGAAGTCTTGTTTGTTTTGCCATTGGACAAACAGTGCAATTATTATCATAAAAAATATTGTTTGAAGATAATAAGGAAGAAGCTAATTTAAGACGAGATGGTGATGGATGTCCAAGACGCATATGCCATAGATTGGAAGGCTGTGAAATTTGATGACAAGTTGACATCCTTTGCAAGGGAGGCATGTAATAGAGACCATCATGTTGTTTACCCGAGCCAATCAGCTTCCCCGTAGCCAAGTCCTGTAGGACACAAAAGGTGGAAAAAAAAATGGCACAACAATTTAAGGCAGAGGTAAGTTTGCTTAGAGAAATTAGATTTAAGCAAAAACTAGGAACACATAAAACATAATCTAAAGTGATGTTAGAATTAAAAGATACAGTGCCAGTTGAAGTGATTGATGTTGTAGATCCTGTTGGTAAATTAACAATAGGTATGGATGATGATTGTGTTTTGGTGAGAAATATGGAATCAGAAGTGATATGATCGGTGGCTCTACTATCCAAAATTCATGGCTTTCTAAATATAGAATTAATTGAAGCATTAGAAAATGGATACAGACCTGTCACATTTGCATAAGTGTATTTATTACCAGCACCACGGTTTAAACTCATCATTGATGAAGACGAGAAAGCTGTTGAAGTTGCTTGATGGAAATTCTAAGCAAGACGTTGTCCGGATCAGAAACTTGTCTCTGATACCATGTAAAATAATGAAAATGCCAGAAAATATAATGAAAGAAATGTGTAAAATGATGAAAGTGGGAGAAAATATAATGAAGGAATAATGTACAAAATTTTCATTAACCTCGTGTGGTATATATACATAAATATATAACACATAAAATCTAACATATAACTAACACTAACTTAATATTCACCTAACAACACATAAAGTCAAGAGTATAATAAACACTCACCTAATATTCACCTAATAACACATAAAGTCAAGCATACAACAAACATCCACCTAACATTCACCTAACAATTCCTAATAGTCAACTATGCAATTAAGATTTACTAATAAAGGTGAGGTTTCTTTTCTTAAACATGTTGCTTTATTTCTTTCTAGGGACCCAAGAATTGCAGGTGTTTGATAAAAACACCAATCTGTTTGACAAAATGTCTCAACAGTTATGGTAAATTGAGAACAGTGAAGCTTCGAGCTTCAACAATGGAGGTTTTTAAGGGAATGATTAATGAAATTTTAAATTTAAATATGTGACCAATCCCGTCTCTCAGTTAGAAGAGCTTTGTAAATTGCTAAATAATCTCTTTGTTCCATGTATCCATTCATATTTCCAAAATTGAACAAGAATCATCATGATTCATATAAACAACTCTAATTAAAATACTAAAATCAACAAAATCTAAATTCAATTTAGAGTTAGTTAGAGTTTGACGGATTTTGTTTTAAGTGCTAGATTTTGGTAGAATTCACACATTTCATAGATTATATATACATTTTATAAGAATTTTGTATAGAGTTTGTTGGACTTTTCCATATATTTATATGAAATTTGATGGATTTTAAATTATTTATATTGAAAAAAAATAGCATTTAATAATAATAGTTTGAAGTATTTCAATAAATTTTTTAAAAGTCTGAATTGAATATATCCAGATTTCGATGCTTCTTTACAAGTCTGGATAGGAAATTAAATACACCTAAATTTCGATCTACTTTTAAATTTCAACCAATTCTTGATGGAATACACACCTCTAACTTAAAAGGATAATAAATATGTAATTTTATATATACACACACACCCCAATGAGAACTTTTACAATGCAGGCTTTAAGCACATTTAGTGAAATTTATTGAATTTTAATGTGATTTTTTTATATAAATGATAACAAAAATGAAATACACTTGTAAAAAAAAAATTAATTTCTTTCCAAATATAGAAACTATTTTTTTCTGACTTTTTTGTCAGGTGGCTTGGGTCGAATCACCATCAATGCTACCGTAATGGCATGCTTTAGCTTTAGGAGCAGATGTATTTAATACTGTCAGGTGTATTAAATACTTGTTATTCCAGGGACTGCATTTTGATGGACATTGATTTGACAAATGATAGGAGGTTGCTTTAATGTTTATCCGTTTGACTTTACTCGAGAGGTAGTTCGAATTGATATTTCGTATCGTTGTTATCTGTTGTTCCAGAGAACTTCTTCAGTCTTAAAAGGTGATTTGCTGGACCCTTTGGGCCAAGACCACATGTTTGGGCTTCTGCACTGGACTTATAATACGACAAACTTGTTATGGACTGTGGAGATTATATTGAAAAAAATTTAAAAAAATTAATTTTTTATAAAAAAGATAAATTAAAAAAATAAAAATAAATAAATAAAATGAAAAAAAACAAAGAAAAATTTTGGTGTTTGGATCTCCACCACCAAGAAAAAAAAAATTATAGAACAGAATCTGCTCATCAACGGAGTAGATCTACTACCAATGATGGAGCAACTCCGCTCCCATTGATGGAGCAGCTCCATCAAATTCTTCAAAAACAAAAGCCATGTTCTCTATTTTCAAGGTGAGGAATGGAAGCTGAGATAAAAAATAGAAAAGGAATAAAAAAAAAAAAAAATCTCTTGGCTTTTAGTAGCACCTGGTCATTTGTGAAAACCAGAGACACAACATAAACAAAACAAAATCCTCTCGTACATTTTCTTGTTTGCTACTGTAGTGGTCAAAAAACAACTCAAGACGGCCATGAGCTTACAAAACGACCCATATATTCGAAACATGCCAAAAATATAAAAGCCCAAAGATCCATCGACCAGTACGAAGTCAAAAGAATAAGACCCAAGTCCAACTTTTGACCTAGTTTAGCACGTTACTGATATGGCGTTTTCAAAAAATTATCCCCGAGATCTTAGGGATACCAAAGATCTCGGGGCACGATTTCCTTACTGGATTTCAATGGGCTTTATGTCCTCACTTATAAATACACACCTAAGCCTCATAAACGAGGGTCAAGCAAACTACACTTTGAAGCTATCAACTATACTAAGACAGTTCAGCCTCCACTCGACATAATCGATGCCAAGTCCAACACTTAGCTCAACTGCATGTATATTGGAACCTTTGACTACTGTACGCACACTCAACCTATCGACCATTATGCTACGCTCGACAGTGTACAATTTCATGTTTAATATCTTTCATTTTCCTTTTTCTACTCGATTTCGTTGATTAACTTGAGCGTTAGAGACTATTTGGCTGACACTACCTCGGTGTCCCAAGAGTTCGACCTTACATTTTCTTTTTACAGGTTGTTGACCCCACAATCACCCGATTGTAGATCCCCGGATTCAGTTCGTAGATTTCAGCATCTATAGCTACCTAATTTTTATTTTCTCTTATCATCGGAAATCAAAATCCAAGAAATGAAACCAACACCTTTTGTTTATTATCTTTGATTGATTTCTTTTTTATCATATCCTGAAAAATCTAAATCCTATCTTTAAAGTATCCATTTCCTTATCATCAAAAATTAGAAATCTGTCAATTTTGACAGCCAAGGTTCCTCTTTTAGGGCATATCAAAATTGTTTTTTTTTGTGTTTTTGGTATTCTTGGTGGTGGAGATTCAAATTAGATCTCCACCATTAATCAATCTTGATGAACGGTAGAGATCCAATCTGAATCCCACTACTAAGAAGACAAAAAAAAAATTAACATAAAAATAATTTTTTAAGGGCAAATTGCAATAAGATACCCTGACATTTGATCATATTACAATGAGATTGCACTTTTGCTTAAACTACAATGGAGTACCCTGAATAATTACCAATTTGGTCCCTAATATATTTTAAAATATCACTTTTTGATCTATTGTTATCTTTTCAAATCATTCGGTCCCTAACTTTTTAAAATACATTAATTTAATCTTTATAACTAAAAACTTTTGATGATCAAATCTGATATAAAGTATAAATTGATAATTTTATATTTTTTTATTAAACTATTAAATTAAAATGATGCTTTTACCCTTTAACTTTTTAACAATTTTCATATTTCACAATCTAATAAAAATTGATATACATTATAAAAATTTAATTTTTTTAAAAACACTAAAAAAAGATTAAATAAAATAATTAAATTTATTAAAAATAAATATAATTAAATTTATTAAAAATAAAAATAAAAATACTATACAAATTTGACCTATTTTTACATTTGAACAATTTAATCTTTTAGATAACTTAATAAGAAATTGTTATTTATTATAAAATTTATATTATTTTTGAACTACTTAAAAATAATTAAATAAAAAATAAATATGATAAAATTTATTTAAAATTAAAAATATTTAAAAGTAACGTCATTTATTAAAATAAAAATAAAATTCAAGATTAAATACTTATAGCACTCCAAGTTTAACAAAAAAAAATATTAAAATGTTAAAAATATTATATATACATATTTTAGAGTATATTATATAGTATATATACATTATATATATATATATATTATAATAGAATTACAATATATATATAGATGCATTTATTATTATATTATAAAATCAAAATATAATAATAAAACCGTTATATATAAATATTTATTATACATACATACATATATATATATATATGTATGTGTGTGTGGGGGGATATTAGATTACTAAATTTTGAGTTTTATAATTATTCAATCTTAAATTTTATTTTATTTTTAAGAAATCATATTACTTTTAAGATTTTTAAATTTTTAAATTTTTAAATTTTTTTTATTTTTTTCAATAAATTTTATCATGTTTATTTTATTATTTAATTATTATAAGTGTTTTTAAAAAAATTAAACTTTATAACGCATATTAATATTTTATTGGACTATCAAAATAAATAAAGTTATTAAAAAATTAAAGGGTAAAGTATCATTCTAATTTAATAATTTAATAAAAATATAAAATGTCCAGTTTATACTTTATATTAGGTTTGATTGTAAAAATTTTGGTCATAGACATTAAATTAATGTATTTTAAAAAATTTAGGGACTATATAAGTTAAAAAAATAAAATTAGTTTAAAAAGTGATATTTTATATTACATTAGGGACCAATTGAGAATTATCCGAGGTACTCCATTGTAGTTTAAGTAAAAGTGTAATCTCATTGCAATATGACCAAATATCAGGGTATCTTATTACAATTTGCCCTTTTTTTTTAATTGTTTTGATGGGGTGGAGATCCATTTTTTTAAAATTTTATTTTTTATTTTTTATTTAATTTAATTTTTTAACTAGGAGTAGTTATGTCATTTCATAAATAAGTCATGATCAAACTGTTATGTTTTACTGGGTCAACTGACGGTAGGGTATTAATGTGTAATTAAGGCTATACTAACGATTCCGTTATAATATGGCCAAACGTGAGGGCACTTCATTGCAATTCGTGCTTATTTAATTGATGAAAAAAAAATCAACATATCATCGAATAAAGGGCAAATTGTAATGGAGTACCCTGACATTTATCCATATTGTAATAAAGTTGTGAGTTTAATCTCAATTACATGTTAGTACCATATCGTTAATTAGCTGAGTCAAAAGTAACAATTTGACCAAGAATTTTACTTAAAATGATAGAAATACCCCTAATTAAAAAAAATTAAATAAATCTCCACTGTTCATCGATGTTGAGGCCCTTTTTAATTTTTTATATTTTTTAACTTGGGGTAGTTGTGTCATTTCAAGTAAAATTCTTGGTCAAACCGTTACTTTTGACTGAGTCAACTAACGGTAAGGTACTAATATGTAACTAAGACTAAACTTATGTTTTTATTATAATATGACCAAGCATTAGGATACTTCATTGCAATTTGTCCATAAATAAAAGATGAAGAAGTGCGGAGGTGAGGAAAGGAAATAGTGTTTTTGCAAGTTGTCAAGAGGTAGGCTAATTTTGGGCCAATTTAAATATAATTCGTTCAATTAATTTGATAAGAAACTCGATAAATTCGCCTCATATCTGTGTCGAGTTCATCAATCACGTCAAAATTACATTTTCTATTCATGTTCGTATCAATTGAAACACATTTTTAATTAATTTTATTTTATTAGAACTTGCAGTTCAAATTTTGCTAAAGTATCTACGAATTTGTGCTGCGTTTATGTGTCTTGTCAAAATATGTAATGATTTTTAAAAATTAACAAAATGAAATTGAAATTAAACATCCCCTTGTTAGAATTTATATTTGTTTAGAGTTGTATGATTTTAAGAACGAGTTAGACATAATTAGATAGTTTTACTATTGCAATTTAAAAGTTTAGTTATATTAGTGATGTAGATAATCTACCTGTGATAGAGCACATACCAACTGAGGGTTTATTGAAGTCAGTCAACACTACTTCGACATTTTATCAAGCATCTAGTGAGCAACAATCTATTCCTATCACTAACACAGCAAAGCTACAGTCTGGTGACACACAAAGCAAAGAAGATGATCATGGATGAGTTGAGTCAGCAAAATTAGTTAGAGTGTAGTTTGTTTTGGAGGGAAAGGTTGTTAGGATGTAACAATCTTTCCCTCCCTTTTCATTATTCTGTTAGCAACTGATTAGGGTTACTATAAATATGTAAATGAAATCAGTTTGTAATTAGGGTGAATTGCACTCAAGTACCCTGACGTTTATCATAATTACACGTTTAATGCCAGTTTTGCCATAATTGCACTCTAATGCTCTGTAATACGTTGACAACCGTTAAAGTAACGGTTGACCAAACGGGTTCAGGCAAAATGATGAGACTGCCCCTCAAAGGAAAAAAAAATAAAATTAAAAAGTCAGATGATCTTCGAACCCAGATGAACTGGGTTCGCGATCGAACCCATATCACTGGGTTCGATTGCTCGAACCTAGCAACTGGGTTCGATCGTGAACCCAGATCTGGGTTCGATCTGGGTTCGCGATCAGAATTTTTTTAATTTTTTTTTGTTCATGTGGTGGAAGAGATCACCTGTTTTTTTAATTTTTTTTTAAATATTTTTAATATGATGTGGCATGTTCTTATTGGTTGGATGATTTTTTAAATTTTTTAAAAATGAATTTAAATATAAAAGACCAATTTGCTCCTGAATCCGTTTGGTCAACCGTTACTTTAACGGTGGTCAACAGATTACAGGGTATTAGAGTGCAATTATGGCAAAACTGGCATTAAACGTGCAATTATGATAAACGTCAGGTACTTGAGTACAATTCACCCTTGTAATTATTCTGAAAAAATAGAAAAAATGGAAGAAGAGAATAGAATCAGAAGAGGAGAATATTTTCTTTACTTGTTTGTTTGCTGAGAAAATATTCTCAGATCCATCTTCGATTGTCTTCTTCGCTTTAGCTTTCTTTCTCTAGCTTGCACGAACTCTCGATCTTTCTTAATTTCCTGTTGAGTGAGTGAGAGAAAAAATATCACTAAAGTAGAGATAAGAGAGGCAAAACGCTACCATTTACAAAAAGCAAAAGTCAGTGCATTTTCACTGTAGCAAACGGTATTCAAATACAGTATTAGAGCAACACGAGACCATAGCTTCTGCTTTGAATGTTATGTTGGGATTTATGCCCTAAAGCTTGTAATTGTAAACGGTTAAAGACTTAATAAGAATTATTCAGATTATCATTCAAGTTTATAAATGTTTTATATTCAGTAATACATTTGTATTGTGCAAGAACATCTTAGATTGCAAGATGTAATCTCAGAATGAGTATATAATGGTCATATACAGAGAGGATTCATTTTGAGACATGCATCTAAAGAGTCCGTAGAGAGCGAACAAAGCTGGGTACTTTGTTTGTAATTGATCTACTGCTGCAGTTCATTCTGTAAAGTACGGTGGTCTTATCTGAGACCGCTCATGTAGTTGACATGAGAATGGATGCACCTTATATGATGAGATAATATTGGACCGGGCTACGATTTATATGAATCTCTCACCAAGATCCGTTAGTAGATGAGATTTATATTTAATCGATAAACGATAGCTATTTATAGGTGATCTTGATCCTGAGTATCTTATTGACTCCTTCAGGTTGGATCATGGCTTTTGATTTACCATGAGTGAGGTTGATGTGAATCTCGACCAATACCTCCGTATCTTGGAGTTGCGGTTTGGCTTGTGGCTAAGAAAATTTGAACACAATAGTAGAATCCACTCCTTCTTGATTGAAGTAGATGAGTAGTTCCCTTAAGGGTTGATTCGGGGCTTGAACGATTATGAGCGCTCTCCTTCTTCTGTGAGGAAGACAAGATTTAATTATTTATTAGAGAATCAATGGTATTTAAAGGAAAAGATATTTCTAGAGGGGTATAACGGACTTTATGACCCAGCTATAGTTATGAACTATTTGTGGAGGATCACACTATATGCAATTAGCTATATCAATGGATGCTGAGACTTCAGATTGTATAAAAACGTCTACAGTTCTGAGAGTGCAACATCGAGTTTTTAGTGAAATAACTCCGAGGTTAATAATCATGAAATATTAATTAAAGAGTTTTAATTAATATTATTAAGTATTATTGGAGCTCAAAACTGTGGATCCATTAGGTCCCCTTGCTAGCCCTTATGGTTGTTGGTAACGAAGGTCACGGTAGATTAATTTGAGGGTCCAATTAATAGTGTTACGAAAGTAATGCGATTTAAATAAAAGATAATAATTAAATAATATGATTATTTAATTAATTAAATATTTAATAAAACAATAGAAATTAATAATTCTATTTATTAAATATGAGGTCATGTGATTAAATAATGACTAGGACAAAAGAATTAAAATAATTTGATTATTTTAAAAGTCCTAATAGTCAATTATTAAAGTCTTTAGGGAGACTAAAATAAAAAGGGATTAGGAATCTTATTTTGACTTGGTCAAAACTAAAACCTTAAAGACCTAGTATATAACTGTTATTATACTAGGAAAAATTAACCTAACAAATAAGTGAGAAACACAAGAGGGTTCGGCCACCAAAGAGAGAAGAAAGAAAAAAAGTTTTTTTTTTTTTTACTTTCCCTTTTCTTACAGGTGCGGCCGGCCATAGGGAGAAAGGGATCTCCGTTTGTTTTTCACGTGAACTCCATCTCTTGCCGTGATGTGCCCACACACAAGTTTCAGATCGCGGGTCATAGCTCGAAAGATCTGGTGGTAGATCGAGGAATCAAAAAATGAAAATCAAGAAAAATGTATGTAGTTTCTAAAGTATTTTTCCGCGTATATACAGGAACTCGTTCCTGATTGAAAAATAGTTTTTCAATTAAAAGAAAATTTTTGAAACCCAATTCCGTATGTTATACGATAATCAAAATCTTTTCTAAAACTCCCTTCAATTGGTATCAGAGCTTTTGGTTCTAAGTTTATTTATATACGCAAAAGAAAAAGAAAAAAAACTACATATTTCTTGTTTATTATCTTTTCTTTTTGATTCTTGATCTTTGATATATTATTGTGTAGGCACAACTCTAGATTGTATGATTTATTTTTATTATTATATGTTTTGATTGTATAATTTTAAAAAGCGTAATTGGTTATTAATTATATGGTGAATGGGTTATAGGATTTGTTTTGTTTTTGGGCCAATTGTTTATGGTAAAGTTTTTTTTATTTTGCTATATTTTTTTTTATTGTTATTCTTGTAATCGATCTGCCCTACGAAGAGTCAAAGAAGCGAATGATACGAAGAAGAAACGAAAAAAAAAAGCTGCATAGTAGTGGCAGTGGCAGCGGCCACGCGCGCCCAGCAGCCGTGTGCCCAGCGCGCACGGGCTGCTGTCGCGTTTGCACTGGGGCTATTTTTTCATGTTTTTTGCGAACTATTTTTTACTGATTTTTCTGGAAAAATATTATCGAATATTTTCTGGAAAAAGTGCAGAAAATTGGAGCGAAAAACCGTAGGCGAAACGACCCAAGAACGCCCGCGAAAGCGCGGCTCGCATGAGGGCCTCGCGGACCTTGCGTGCGTTCGGCTATGCTGTTGGCAACCGCACTTTCACATGCGTTAGGGTTGTTTAGGTTTCGTCTTGACTCAGGGTGTGTGTTAAGGTAACACGTGGACCTCTGGAAAAGATGTTGACTTTTGACAAAAATCAAGTTTGACTTGATTAGGAAAACGAAGATAAGAAGAATTCAACTCGAAGAAGAACTCTTGAAGACCAAGGAATGCCTTGGGAATACAATTATAATTAGAGTTTTTTAAGTTAGATAATCCATGTCACTCGGTCAATTATGTATGCTTTGTTTATTTTCAGTGATGATTATATGAATGTTAAAACATTGTCATACATATGAATGTCATCTAGATTAGCTGTGCCTACACATGCATAAATAATATGTCATACATAATTGTCATATTATATTGTTCTATTTTTAATGAGATTAAAATAGGAAACAATTTCATAAATGACAATCGAATAATGGATTTAGTTTTTAAGTGTAAAAACTTGGTAATATCTATTAATTGACTAATCAACCTATTAAAGAGTTTAATTAAAGTGATTAGTTAGATTCTTTGGATTAATTAAGATTAATTAGATTAATTACTTAATTAAAAAGAATTGAATAATAAGATTAGTTTTTAGGAGTAAAAACTTGGTAAATCTCATTATTGACTAATCTATATATTAAAGTGTTTAATTAAAGTGATTAATTAGATTCTTTGAATTAATTAAGATTAATTATATTAATTGCTTAATTAAAAAGAATCAAATAATGAGTTTAGTTTTTAAGAGTAAAAACTTGACAAATCTTATTATTAACTAATCTATATATTAAAATGTTTAATTAGATTAGTTAGATCCTTTTAAATTATAGGTTTTAATTTGATTAAACACAAAGACATAATTGGACCAATTAATGTGATTTAGTTTTAATAGTTAAAACTTAGTAATTTCACATTTAATTTCTAGTTTATTTAAATAGTTTATGTAAATTAGAAATTAAAGTAATAAATTATATTTTAAGAGTTAAAATTGAATAATTTATTATAAGTAGTAAACTTAGATTTTATATTAGCCGTAGAATCTAAGTAAAGACTAAAAACATAGAGTTTTAGAAACTCTTAATTTATAGAAAATCCTAAACTATAAATAGTAAGTGGGAGAAAGATATATGACATTGTAACACCCCCCTGACCCGACCCGGCTGGACCGACCCAGGGAGCGCTACTCGGACTTTCAAAACTTTCTAAATTCATTTTATAAACCGAAAACCGTTGTGAGCCCATCGATAGATTTTCAAACCATTGGAAAGACCAAATAGTTGATAGTTTTAAAACCATTTTCGAGTGAGCCCAATACATAAACTTTTTACAAAATTTCGACAGAGTTCTGTTTGTTTTTCGGATTTTCCCAAAATCTGTTTTTCCACAAAACAATCCAAATACAAATTCAATATCAACACTTCAATATCGTTTTCAAATAATTGCGCACCCTGCCTTTTAGTGCGACTTTCCAACAACAGTTTATAAAATAAAATCATTCAAGAGTCGATATTTACAAACATTCTAAAAATAAAAGACAGAAATCATAAAATATTTAATTACAAAACATATTACAAAACATATTTACAAAGCCTCTGTATATGCATGCTTTCAGAATATATACATATAACAACAATATAGCTACCCAACTGTGATAACTCTGGGCACTTTGTCAGCAAATCTCTCTCTCTTCAGTCTTTAGCTTCTTCGGGATCCCTGGTACCTACGCGTTAGAAACAAAACTAACGCGCTAAGCATATAGCTTAGTGGGTGTACACTAAACTCAAATATGAAAATCATAAATAACTTTTAATACTAAACGAATCACAATATATATATATATATATATATATTTCAATTCGAATCAGCAAATCTCTCTCTCTTCAGTCTTTAGCTTTTTCGGGATCCCTGGTACCTACGCGTTAGAAACAAAACTAACGCGCTAAGCATATAGCTTAGTGAATCTACACTAAACTCAAATATGAAAATCATAAATAACTTTTAATACTAAACAAATCACAATATATATATATATATATATATATATATTTCAATTCGAATCATTTACAAAATCAATTTAACTTCCAAAATCAAACCATAAAACAGTTTTAATCACTTTCATTTCAACAATAAGATCAATGTATAAAATCGGTCAATAAAGTTATTCAATTCATTTCTCAATTCACTTCAAATCTGGCCCGCTAGAATACTCAACATACTAGGACTGGAATATGGGTCAAACTCCCACCCTAGGACGAATCCTAAGAGTGGTACGTATCTCCCTACTCTAGGACCGTGGGTACGGAACCTAGAGAGGTACATAACTCCCTATCCCAGGAACGAATCCTTAGGAAGGTACGTGGCTCCCAACCCCCAGGACGAATCCTGAGGAGGTACGTGTCTCCCTGCCCCTGGACGAATCCATGAGGAGGTACATAATAATCATCAATAGCAATCAGTATCGGCGCAGTACTGTTCAGTAAACCCAGCTGGTATACCAACCTCCTATATCCATTTCTATGTCTACGTATCCTAGGGCCGTTTCCGATAAACTATATTCACAATCAGTTACAAATCAATAGTTACTCAATAAATATACAATTCGCACAATACTCTTCAAGAAAATAAACAATAGTCATACCAAAGTTTAAATCAAGTATTTTTTAACGAAATCGAAATATTCGAAATACGATCAAAATGTGATCTACCATAAAATTATTCCAAACTCAACAATATTTATGCAATAATCAAAAACGAGTAATTTCTACGAAATCGAAATAATGAAAAATACGATCAACGATAAAATCATTCAACAAAATTAAAATCAACACATAAAAATATAAATCTTCGAATAAATCTCAATTTCAAACTAAAATACTTAATGCTTTTTGTAAAGGGTTCGAAAACGAAGGTACACCTACCTGGATACCGTTTTTCGTTCGTCAAATCGCGGTTCCACGATTTTCTTTTTCCTTTCCCTTTTACCTTTCTCTTTCACCCACACTTTCTTTTCTCTCTTTCTTCTTCTTCTTCTTCTTTCTTCTTTCTCTTCTTCCTTTCTTTTCTTTCTCTCTTCTTCTTTCTTTTCTTTCTCGCTCTCTGCCTCTCTCTTTCTCGCCTCTGTGTGTTTTCTGGCTTCTGCGAGAAGCTACCTTTTTTTATATATATTTTTCGGCTGTCGTGACCGTCGTCGCGACCTGTGGTCGCGGTACTCACTGGAGCGTTTGCACCACCTTCATCGCGAGCACACCTCGCGGTACCTTGGTCGCGCTGGTGGTCGCGTTGCTCACTGCTAGAATTTGACATTTTCATCGCGAGCAGTTCATCGCGATCTGTGGTCGCGGTGACTGGTCGCGATACTCACTGCCAAAAATCTCATTTTCCACCGCGAGCAAGCCATCGCGACCTGTGGTCGCGGTGACCAGGTCGCGATGCTCTCTGCTTCAGTTTTCCTTTTTCTTGCATCATTTTTGGACCGTTCCATCTGGTCCACCTGGAAATCATAAAAATAAACATACTTTTAATTATATTTACACCCCTTCCAATCACAAAATTTATTTTCACATATATAAAATTAATTATCCGAAATCCTGGGATGTTACAGATATTATATCCCGCAGTCTCCATTGTTAGTTCAACACCGTGAGACTTGAGTGACGCCTCGTGACGGCTTTACTTTCGTCCTCCCTACGGAGGGTGTCTACAAGAGTCAATACCAAGGTTGATTTCCTAACGGATAGGTTTTCAGAATGTATTTTGGGACTGACCTAACCTACCTAGGTACTCTCAAGTTAAGTTCATGAATTCTGAAACGATGGGTTACACTTATAAAGGACTTAATTAAGATGTTCATTAAATGTCCTGACTAAACAGTAGTGATGGTTGGATAATATAAGAATAAAGAGTTATTCTGGTGTATTATCCGATTGAGAATGTCTCGATCTAATATGTAGGGATTTGACCTAGCCTACCTAGACACTTACTTGTGGGATGTTGGATTATTGTGGCATAGTAACTAATTTTAGGGATTTTTTAGTTCATTAAAATATGCTCATGCATCATGTTTAATTTTATGCCGAACTATAACATTTGATATGAATGTATAATATTAATTTTATATTTATGTCTTTAAATATCAGCAATATCTTCTGCTTTATTTTCCTCGCAAATGAAACATTAATCGGGATAACTATATTAAGTGGAACACAATGTAAATGCAATCATGGTCTGCAAAGACCTTAAATCTATGCTTATGGAGGAATGTCCTCCAGTGCCTGTAGCCAACGCATGACGAGTTACCAAGGGTAAAGACCGGCAAAGCAAATGTTGCTAAGTAATCTTATTCTGGTTTTAAGAAGACGAAGAGGTCTACTGGTAAAGTAAAGACTACGCCCAAAATATAGAGCACCACGACTAACTAAGCAAAAGGGAATTGTTTCCATTGCAAAGAGGTTAGTCAATTGAAGAGGAATTATCTTCAATACCTCGAGGAGCTCTCCAATAAAAAAAAAGTGAAAAGTAAATCAGATTTACTTATCATTAAATTTTGTTTAGTGGAAGATGATTATTCACCTTGAATAGTAGATTTAGGGGCCACTAACTATTTTTATTCTTCTTTACATTAGAATGATTATTGGCAAAAGCTGGAGGAGGGGTCATTCACTATGCACGTTGGAACAGGGGATGTCGTTTCAGCACGAGCAGTGGGAATAGTTAGACTACAAATAAATAATTATTTTCTTTTATTGAACAATGTCTGTTTCATTCATAGATTTGCAAGAAATTTGATTTATGTATCCAGATTACTTGAAAGAGTTTCATAAGGTTTCTTTTAATGATAAATCAGTTATCATTTGAAGAAAGAGAATGAATATTTGTTCTGGAACGATAGAAAATAAATTGTATGTTTTAAGACCGTTAATTCATACAACACTGCTTAATACTGAATTATTCAAAGTTGAAAAACCTAATACAAAGTGACAAAAGATATCTCCAGCTGATGACACGTATCTGTGTCATCTAAGACTTGGACATATAAACCTTGATAGGATAAACAAACTAGTAAAAAGCGGATCTTTAAGTCAGTTAGAGATCGGTACCTTACCTGTCTATGAATCTTGTTTGGAGGGTAAAATGACCAAGAGACCTTTTACAAGAAAAAGGGATTAAAGCCACATAACCACTTGAGCTTATACATTCAGACGTCTGCGGACGTATGAGTGTTAGAGCTATAGTGGTTATGAGTATCATGTCATATTTATTGATGACTACTCTAGATACGCGTCTGTTTACCTAATGCAACGTAAGTCAGAAACTTTTGAAAGGTTCAAAGAATTTCGAGCTGAAGTTGAAAATCAATTAAGCAAAATGGTGAGTATCTTGACCAAGAGTTTGAAGACTACATGGTTGAGCATGAGATAGTATCCCAACTCATGGCTCCAGGTACACCACAGCAGAATGGTGTTTTGCAGAGAAGAAATAGGACCCTGATGGAAATGGTGAAATCTATGATTAGTTTCTCATCATTACCATATTCCTTTTGAGGATATGCACTACAAACAGCGACTTACATACTGAATGTAGTTCCATCCAAGTCTGTTCCTAAGACTCCCTTAGAGTTGTAGAATGGTCGTAAAGCTAGTTTACGATATTTTCGCATATGGGGATGTCCAGTACATGTATTGAAGAATAAGAGCGGAAAGCTGGAACCTCGTTCACAAGTATGTTTATTTGTAGGGTACCCAAAGGAAACACGAGGTGGATTCTTTTATAATCCACAAGAAAACAAAGTGTTTGTATCGACAAACACAACGTTTCTTGAGGAGGATTATATGAGTAATCATAAACCTCGTAGTAAGATTATGTTAAAGAAGCTAGAACCTGGTACGACCAATGCTCAGTCAACAAGAGTTGTTAATGATGTTATTATTCCACAAATATCTGATAGTCAGATGATTCCTAGTCAGCATACAGTACCACTTAGGCGTAGTGGAAGGGTTGTTCGACAACCTAATAGCTACTTAGGCATTGGAGAGGCACAAAGTGTTGTTTTTGATGATAGTGTGGATGATCCATTGACATTTAGACATACAATGGAAGATTTTGACAAAGAGGAATGACTTAAAGCCATGAATCTCGAGATGGAGTCCATGTACTCCAACTCAGTCTGAGAACTTGTCAACTTACCAGATGGGATAAAACCCATAGGATGTAAGTGGATCTACAAGCGTAAGAAAGGAGTAGATAGGAAGGTAGAGACCTTCAAGGCAAGGCTAGTGGCTAAGGTTTACACCTAAAAGAAAGGCATTGATTATGATGAAACCTTCTCGCCTGTAGCTATGTTTAAGTCTATTAGGATACTCTTATCTATAGCTACCTATTTCGATTACGAAATCTGGCAAATAGACGTCAAGATTGCATTCTTGAATGACAATCTAGACGAGAGCATCCATATGATGCAACCAGAGGGATTCGTATCCCAAAATCAAGAGCAAAAGGTTTGCAAACTGCAAAGGTCCATTTATGGACTTAAGTAGATGTCTAGATCTTGGAACATTAGGTTTGATACTGCAATCAAAACCTATGGCTTTGAGCATAACGTTGATGAGCCTTGTGTATACAAGTGCATCATTGACAAGAAAGTAGTTTTCCTGGTCATTTACGTATATGATATCTTACTCATTGGGAATGACGTTGGAACATTGTCAGAGGTAAAGGGTTGGCTGGCTAACCAATTCCAAATGAAAGATTTGGAAGAGACAAGTTATATTCTTGGGATTCAATTAATAAGGGATCGTAAGAACAAACTATTAGCGTTGTCTCAGGCATCGTATATCGACAAGATACTTGTGCCATTCTCTATGCAGAACTCCAAGAAAGGTAGTTTACCTTCAAGGCATGGAGTTCACTTGTCTAAAAAACAGTTTCCTAAGACACCTTAAGAAATTGAGGATATGAGACGGATTCCCTATGCGTCCGCAGTTGGCAGTCTTATGTATGCTATGCTATGTACAAGACCCGACATCTGCTTCGCAGTGAGAGTAGCTAGTAGATATCAGTCCAACCTAGGATTGGATCATTGGGTTGCTGTTAAGCATATTCTCAAGTATTTTTGGAGAACGAGAAACTATATGCTTGTATGTTCCCATTCAAATTTGATTCAATTGGGATATACAGATTCTGACTTTCAGTCAGACAAGGATTCAAGGAAATGCACGTCTTGGTCAATATTCACCCTTGATGGTGGAGCCATAATTTGGAGGAGTATCGAGCAATCTTGCATTGCTGATTCCAGCATAGAAGCAGAGTATGTAGCAGCTTGTGAAGCAGCTAAGGAGGCTCTTTGGCTCCGAAAGTTCTTGAGTGATTTGGAAGTTGTTCCAGACATGAATAAGCCCATGATACTTTATTGTGATAACAGTGGAGCTGAGACCAATTCCAAAGAACTACGAAGCCATAAAAGAGGGAAGCAAATAGAGAGGAAATATCATCTCATCAGAGAGATAGTGCAGCGAGGAGACGTGGTCGTGACAAAGATTGCATCGTAAGATAACCTGGCTGACCCATTTACGAAAACCTTGACAGCTAAAGTGTTTGAAGGTCACTTAGAGGGTCTATGATTACGAGACATGTCTCATCTGCTTTAGTGCAAGTGGGAGATTGTTGGGATTTATGCCATAAAGCTTGTAACTGTAAACGGTTAAACACTTAATAAGAATTATTCAGATTATCATTCAAGTTTATAAATGTTTTATATTCAGTAATACATTCGTATTGTGCAAGAACATCCTAGATTGCAAGTTGTAATCTCAGAATGAGGATATGATGGTCATATACAGAGAGGATTCATTTTGAGATATGCAATCTAAAGAGTCTGTAGAGAGCGAACAAAGCTGGGTACTTTGTTTGTGATTGATCTACTGCTGCGGTCCATTCTGTAAAGTACGGTAGTCTTATCCTAGACCGCTCATGTAGTTGGCATGAGAATGGAGGCACCTTATATGATGAGATCATATAGGACCGGGCCACGATTTATATGAATCTCTTACTAAGATCCGTTAGTATATGAGATTCATATATAATCGATAAATGATGGCTATTTATAGGTGATCTTGATCCTGAGTGTCTTATCGACTCCTTTAGGTTGGATTGTAGCTTTTGATTTACCATGAGTGAGGTTGATGTGAATCTCGACCAATACCTTCGTATCTTGGAGTTGCGGTTTGACTTGTGGCTGAGAAGGTTTGAACACAATAGCAGAATCCTGTAACATCCCTAATTTTTAGAAATTATGAAAAGTACCAATCATTGTTGTTAATTACATGAAAATGATATAATGTATTTATTTGGATTAATTTTTAGGTAAACAAGTGGACCAGGTGGAGCGGTCCAGAAATAGTTCTTGAAAGGAAAAGAAAAAAGTTGGCAGTGAGTATTGCGACCAGCTACCGCAATGGCTTATCGCGATGAAGGCGGTAAAAACACTACAGTGAGCACCACGACCGGTCGCGATGACCAAAACTTTATAAAAAAAAATAGATGGCGGTGGGAAGCTTCACGAATAAGCAAACAGAAGATAGAGAGAGAGAGACCAGGAGAAGAAAAAGAAAAAGAGAAAAGAAGAAGAAAGGAAGAAAAGAAAAAGAGAAAGAAGAGAGAGAAAGAAAAGAAAGAGAAGAAAAAGAAGAAAGGAATAAGAAGAAGGGAAGAAGAAGAAGGAGAAGGAAAAAGAGGAAGGAGAAAAAGAAAAGGAAGAAGGAGGAGAAAAAAGAAATCTAGAAAAGAAATTGTCGGAAAAACGGTATCCAACTTGGTGTACACTTATTTCTGAAATCTTTATGACTATCGTTATATGTTTTGATTTGAATTTCTATATTTTGACTAAATGAGTTTGAAAACTGATTTACTGATTTGAAACTTATTATGGAATATGTTAGTACCATTAAATTTCTGTGATATCGTATGTTTTCGAACATGTTTTACGAATATTGTTTTATGAATGTTGTTGTTATTGCACTGATGGAATCTTTGTAAATTAAAGCTATTAATTTGAAATGAATGAAATGAATTAATATAAAAGTTGAAAATTGTGTATTGTGAGATGACCCTGGGATACTTGAACATAGAAAACGGATATAGAAGGTTGGTATACCAGCTGGGTTATTTCAGCAGTACTGCACCGCTATTGATATTGATATTGATATTACGTACATCCCTAAGGATTATGAGCAGGTACCAAGTACCCGGTCCTAGGGTAGAGAGTTATGATATGATCTGTACGTACCACCCTTGGATGGTGCAGGCCCCAAGTGCCGGTTCTAAGATTGGGAGTTATGTTCGACGGGTAGCCACCGAGTGGTTGATGTCGAACGACCCATATTCCAATCCAGAAAATTATGTTGAGTATACCAAAGGGTCAGAATTGAAATGAATTGAGTAAAATGTATATAAAAGAATTTCGAAATTGATTTTGTATGATTTATTTATTTAATTGAGTTGGATAATCATATGTATTGATACGATATTCTTATGACATTTTATTTTGAAAGTTATTTTGTGAATTTTACAAATATATTTAGTGTACACCCACTAAGTATTATTGCTTAGTGCGTTGATTTTATCACGCGTAGGTAATAGAGATACCAGTGGAGAAAAAGACTAAAGAGGAAGTAGCTACAAACAGAGGTTCAGAGTCACAATACTTTTGGGTAGTTATATTTAAACTTTGGTTGTATATTATTCAGTTAAGCATGCATAAACAAAAGTTTGTAAAGTTGTAATATATAAGATTTGTAATTATAAATGATATATTATTTTATTTTAAATGTTTGGGAAAGTCGTACTATATGGAAGAATGTGTAAATAATTGTGAAATAAATTTTGAAGTGTTGAATATGATATTATATTGTTTGAATTTTTATTGAAAACAGGATTTTTGAAAAGTCAGAAAAACAGAGAAAACTCTAGCAAAAATTTTCAAACAATTTTGATGGGCTCACTAGAAAGAATTTTAAAATACAAGTGATTTGGTTTACAAATTTATAAAGTTTTCAAATTATAAAAAGTTTAGGAATGTTTGAAACCGGGTAGTGCTCCTTGGTTCGATCCAAGCGGGTCGGGTCAAGGGGTGTTACAAATCCACTCCTTCTTGATTGAAGTAGATGAGTAGTTCCCTTAAGGGTTAATTCGAGACTTGAACGATTATGAGTGCTCTCATTCTTCTATGAGGAAGACAGGATTTAATTGTTCATTAGAGAATCAATGGTACTTAAAGGAAAAGATATTTCTAGAGAGGTATAACGGACCTTATGACCTAGCGCTAGTTATGAACTATTTGTAGAGGATCACACTATATGCAATTAGCTATATCAATGGACGCTGAGACTTCAGATTGTATAAACACGTCTACAGTTCTGAGAGTGCAGCCTCGGGTTTTTAGTGGAATAACTCCGAGGTTAATAATCATGAAATATTAATTAAAGAGTTTTAATTAATATTATTAAGTAGTATTACAGCTCAAAACTGTAGGTCTATTAGACCCCCTTGCTAGCTCTTATGGTTGTTAATAACGAAGGTCACGATAGATTAATTGGAGGGTCCAATTAATAGTGTTACGAAAGTAATGCGATTTAAATAAAAGAGAATAATTAAATAATATGATTATTTAAATAATTAAATATTTAATAAAACAATAGAAATTAATAATTATGAATTATTATGACAGACCCCTAACCTACTATCTCCCATTAGGTAGCCTGCTGGCACTCCACGGTAGCTTCCCAGTGGAGGCTTGCCTCACTGAAAGACTTCCGTGAAGTTAAGCTGTTTATTTTAAATGGAAATCTGAGTAGGAAATTTTTTTTTTTTTTAACAAAACTATTTTATAAAAATTTTGATAGAGTCTCCTCTGTTTTTCTGAAATTACCAAATCTTAGAGACCTGCATAAAAACTTGAACACTTCTATAATTTTTCAAATCTCAACTACTGTGGACCTCTAGTCCATCTCAATAATTTAATCACAACTCAGACAGTTTAAATATCAAAATAAATAGTTATCAAATATAAATGAATCAAATTTTTAAATAAAATACTTATATACTTAAAACAATATTAAAATACAAACTTAACAACTAAAACATTTTATATGCTTGTAAAACAGTCACAGCATCCTCTGACTTGTCCCACTGGTCTTCGGAGTACCTGCGATGGCTGCACCTATACCTGTACCTGAGGAGGTTGATTTAAAAACATAAAACTATAATGAGCTAAAGGAGCTCAGTGAGTGTTTAAATTTTTTAATAAACTTTGATCATTTTTCTAATAACCTCCCTGAAATTTGAAAAGAATATAAATCTATTTTCTAATAAACAAATTTGAAAGATACTAAAATCTGTTTTCTGAACATAATATACTAGAATTCAAAATATTAATTCTTTTACTAATTCTAAAAATTGTACTAACGATTTACATAATAATAAGTCTTTCTGTTTCCTTGAAAACTAAACTGAAATCTAATTCATAAAAACTAGCTTGAAAGCTATACTGGAATTTCTTTTATAAAAAATATTCTGAAATCTAATTTCTAAAAACTGGAAAGCTAAGAATATATATACATATATTTTCACTTTACTAAAAACTGAACAGCTGAAACTATATCTTTTCTGAAAACTAATAAGTTGAAATAGTATTCCTTTATATTTCTGAAAACTAAAAACTAACATGATATTCTCTTCTGAAAACTGAAATACTGAGATAATATATTTTCTGAAAAACTAAAATATTAAGATAATGTATTTTTCTGAAAATTGAAAATTGAAAAGCTAAAAGAATATACTTTACTGAAAATACTTTTCTAATAAAACTTCTCTGATAAAACTTTCTAATAATATAGTTCTCTAATAATACTCTTCTGATAAAATGCTTTTCTGATAATAAACTTTTCTAAAAACTTATTCTGATAAAACCTTTCTGATACTGTTTTTCTGATAAAACTTTTCTGATAAAGCTCATGGAACCCATATCTGATAACTGATACTCTATAGGACGACTCAACTGGCGCCGTACCATATGAAGGGTGTCACCAGGTGACTAATCTGGCGCCGCACTGGTGACTTTTGATATTCTGATAAAAGACATCTTACTGTTTATGAGGCAGAATTCTGCATCGCCTGCATATAGCGAGACAACATCCCAATGTGTGGACGACTGACAGACTCGACAGACTCAACCCCCTTGGAGTTAGCGGACTGTCCCCCCTTAACTTGCCACACACAATGGGATATACCGGTCGGATCTACTTCAAATAAATTCTTATAATTATGATAATTCTGATAAGTTCTGATAAATTTTGATAATTCTGATAAATTCTGATAATTCTGATAATAAATAATTATCCGTTGTTTGAAAACTATTTTCTTTACTTTTGAAAACTAGCTTTTAATAAAAAAAAAATAAGATATACATCAAACATATTTCTTTAAATGAATATAAATTCTAAATTTCTGAGATATAAAAATACTTCAATTAAAATATATTGGAGTATAAATTCTATTTAAATGATGAACCACATATAAGTAAATAAATGTGTATATAAAATCACAAATAATTAAATTAACCTTGGAAACATAGTAAAATATATTTCAACTAAAAATATGATTTTGCTTAAAATAGTTTAACACTCACTTGTTTCTAATTTTCTCTAAGCGTGATGCTCTGGTTCCTTCGTTTCATCACATTTCTGGTCTTTCCATAACGTTTCTTTTTCATCAATACTACAGAAATTTCTTTCTAAAATAAAATAATATATTTCCAAATAAATCATTAATATAAACACTACAACTAATACAAAAACTCAATTAACACGTTTTAACACTTTATTCCTTCAATTTCTTCTATTATAATAAAATCGATTACATTTAATTTGCTAAAAATCATGTCTTTATAATTATATATATCTTGAATCATTCAATTTCTCTTAAATTGAACCTCATACATCATAATTAACATATTTACTTTACTTTCTAAGTACCAATTTGTATCAAAGTTATACAGATACAATTTCTAATATCTTAAGTATACACAAATTGAAATATCAACACTTTCTATTTCAATTTCTACACAATTTCTCACACTAATCTTCATCAACTTAACATAAGTGAATTTCCTTCACTTAACAACATCAAATTCAATTTCATTAAACTCAGTTAAACTAATTATAACTTCAATTTCAATTCTAATTCAAAAATTCTCAAAACTAGTGATTCAATTTCATTCCAAACACAATATCACAAAGACTTCATAATACAAATTCACTAATTTGATAATAATTTTGATTTTTTACTTAACGATTCCAAATTCATACCACCAATTAACTCAAAAACATTCAAATTACTCAATAACATCTCAATTTAACAATCCAAACTTAAAATCATAAAATCCCCAAATCTTTAACTTACTAATTTTCTTGATTTTCATTCTAATCAACTCCAATAAAACTAATTTCAAATAAAAATATCATCAAATTCAATAAATTTCTAAAATCAACAAAACCCATCATCAAAATCATCACCCAAACATTCAATTTCACTTATATTCAACAATCAATTTCAAACACAAATCAAAACTCAACCACTTTCTAAAATCAATTCAATTTCATCAATTATCAACTGACAAATTCTACAACACAAACAATTTCATCAAATTCAAACCAACTCAACTTCATAAATCACTTACCCAACTCCTCTTCTTCTTCTTCTTTCTCTTTTCTTTTTCTTTTCTCTTCCTCTTTTCTTCTTTCTTCTTCTCTTCTCACTGCCACTGTTTCTTTTTCTTCCTTTCTTTTCTTCGGCTGTTGCAAGCTTCTCTCTCTCTCTCCTCCTCCTCCTCCTTTCTTTCTCCTTTCTCTTGGTTCTGCTATATTTTCTTCTCCCTTTTTCTGCACCATTTTTGCTCAATTTCTGCTCACCCTTGGCTTCTATGGCTGCTTTCTTCTTCTTTTCTCCTTCTCCCGCAGCTTCTTCCCTTCTCCAGTAGCTTCTTCTTCTTTTCTTCTCTTTTCTTCTTCTCTCTCCTTGGCCGATCTCCCTTCTTCTTCTCTTTTTCTTCTCCTCTTCTTCTCTTCGGCCGAGCTTTCTCCCACCTTCTCGAAATTTCTAACTTCTTCCTCTCTCCCGTCTCTCTCTGTTTTCATTTCTGTTTTTTTTTTTCTTCTTCATTTTTTGATTCACTATTTTATATATATATTATATACTTTCATATTTACAACTTTCCTCATTTCATTTTAAAACCATAAAATGGCCGCAACTTAAAAACATATTCACATAATCTTGGTCACAATATTTTGATTTACAATTTAATCCATAACAATCCATTAACTCTTTTCCACAAAAATCCATTTCAATTTACTTTTCCATCAATTAATTAAATCACAACCTCATATCGTAAAAATATATTTTCACTTACAATAAATATTCTCAATACTCCAATTTATGGAAATTCTTACTATATTCTCTAAAACTTATAATTAAATTTCTTATATACTTTATGGAACCTTATTAATCATCGGAAACCATTCCAGATATTTTTCAAGTCTCTGATACCCTTTTTCGAAAATCTCCGGATCCATCTAATAAATTCCATTACAGTACCGTACAATCAATTCTGGAGAAATATATTTCAATACCTGTACGTGTACAGTACAAACTATCGGGAGGGTGTATTATATATTAATTCTATTTATTAAATATGAGGTCATGCGATTAAATAATGACTAGGACAAAATAATTAAAATAATTTGATTATTTTAAAAGTCCTAATAGTCAATTATTAAAGTCTTTAGGGAGATTAAAATAAAAAGGAATTAGAAATCCTATTTTGACTTGGTTAAAACTAAAACCTTAAAGACCCAGTATATAAGTGTTATTATACTAGGAAAAATTAACCTAACAAATAAGTGAGAAACACAAGAGGGTTTGGCCACCAAAGAGAAAAGAAAGAAAAAAAGTTTTTTCTTGTAGGTGTGGCCGGCCATAGGGAGAAAGGGTTCTCCGTTCATTTTTCACGTGACCTCCATCTCTTACCGTGACGCACATACACGTTGTCATACCTCGAGTCATATCTCGGAAGATCTGGTGGTAGATCGAGGAATAAAAAAAAAATCAATAAAAAAGTATGTAGTTTCTAAAGTCTTTTTCTGCATATATATAGTAACTCGTTCCTGATTGAAAAATAGTTTTTCAATTAAAAGAAAATTTTTGAAACCCAATTCCGCATGTTATACGATAATTAAAATCTTTTCTAAAACTCCCTTCATGTTAGAGGCAGTGATATTTCACAACTCATTTTGAGCAAGGGTTCAAGGAACTTTACTCCAATGAAAGTTGCATTGACAATTAAACTGGATAATAACAATTTTCTTTTATGGAGACAACAGGTTTTGGCTACAATCAAGGGAAGTTGACTTTCTCCCTACATTGATCCAGCTTTCAAACCACCAAATCAGCTTAATGCAGATGGTTATGTGAATGAAGCATATCTAGATTGGGAGCAGTAAGATCAAAACTTGCTGTGCTATATCCTATCTTCTATTAGTTAGGCTATTCTTCCTGAGTTTGTTGGCTGTCTAACAGCTAGTGAAGCTTAGAAATCAGTTGAAGAACTCTTTGCCTCACAATCCAAAGCTAATGTAATGCAACTAAAGCTACAATTGCAAACCTTAAAGGAAAATGGTCTATTAATGGCAGAATATCTCTTGAAGAAAAAGACTGTTATGGATGGTCTTGCTTTTGCTGGACATCCTTTGAGCAATGATGACAAAATGATGGCTCTTCTAGGATGTCTAACTGCTGAGTATGATTCTTTTATCATTTCAATTACCTCCGTGCCACACTCCTATTCTATATCAGAAATTTCTTCTCTTCTATTGACATATGAGGGAAAAATAGAAGGACACTCTCAATAAGAAAATCTTATTGTTAATATGGCTACAAATAAGAAAGCTAATGAAACTGGTCAAGTCGAAGGAGGTTATAAAAGAGGAAACCAGCAGAGTAATCAAGGCAACAGGTCTGCTAATCAGGAGCCGAATAACAACACTAATGGTGGAAGAAAAGGCATAGGAAGAGGCAGGAATTTTAATTCAAATAACAGGCCATCATGTCAAATTTGTCACCGTTCTAGACATGAAGCCTTTTGTTACTACTAGAGGTATGATCAATCCTAAACTCCTCAATTTAATGGACCTAATAATGCAAGAAATGGTCAAGGAAATCAAGGACAAATGGCTGCAATGGTAGCTTCGCCTAATACTGTCATAGATCTCTCTTGGTACCCTGATAGTGGTGCCACCAATTACTGAACCCCTGACTGCAGCAACTTTCAAAACAAAACTGAATATCAAGGATCCGAGAGAATTTACATGGGTAATGGTAAGGGACTACCTATATCCTCTATTGGGCACAACACTTTTATTCACAACAGTCATGTTTTTCAATTGAGAAATATCCTACATATTCCACAAATCAAAAATAATTTATTAAGTGTGTCTAAATTTGTGAGAGAAAATCATGTTTTCATTGAGTTTCATCCTAACTTTTGCCTTGTGAAGGATCAAACTACGAAGAAGGTTCTTCTTCAAGGGCTTCTTAAGCATGGACTATATGTGTTTGACTTACCACTCATCTCTCGTTCTCATACTCCTAAGTCTCAGCTATGTTCTGCCTTGCATAATAAATACTGTTTTTCTTCTGTAAATACTTATATGTCTTCTGCAAATAATGTTGAAAGTGCTAGTGCTCTTACTTTGTCACTTTGGCATAAGAGGTTGGGTTATCCCTCCTCTCAAATTGTACATAAAATACTACATCAATGCAAAGTTTCATTTTCTAGTTCTGCTACTTTGCTTTGCCATGCTTGTCAATTAGGAAAATCTCATAAATTGCCATTTTCAGCATCTAACACCATATACAAACAGCCTCTTAAGCTTATTGTTGCTGATATTTGGGGACCTGCCCCTATTTTATCCTCTAAAGGTTTTAAATACTATGTGTGTTTCTTAGATGTCTTCACTCGATACACTTGGTTGTTTCTCCTAAAAGGTAAAAGTGATGTTCATAGAGTTTTCATAGAGTTCAAGACTCAAGTAGAACTCTTTTTTTTCTCATAAAATTAAGACATTGCAAACTGATTGTGACAAGGAATTTCTTGTTTTAAAACCTTATTTGACTAGTTGTGGTATTACTCTAAGGCATAGTTGTCCTTATGTACATGAACAAAATGGATTAATTGAACGCAAACATCGACATCTAGTGGAAACGAGTTTAAGTCTTCTTACTCATGCTTCTATGCCCCTACGGTTTTGGGATGAAGCTTTCATTACTGCCACCTATCTCATTAACAGAATGCCTACTAAGGTTTTGTGTGATAAATCACCTTATAGCAAGCTGTTTGGTTTGGAGCCTATTTACAACTCATTAAGAGTGTTTGGGTGCTTGGTTTTTCCCTATTTGAGGCCATATAACAAGCATTAGTTGCAATTTAGGAGTTTACCTTGCAAATTTTGCTCACAGTTCAAGGGTTACAAATGTTTAAGTTTTGAAGGCAGACTATACATTACAAGGTATGCTATTTTTGATGAGCAAAATTTCCCTTATGCTAAGTCTCATTCAGTGCCTTCTAGCCCTCCTATCTCTACTGCAGTCAGTTTGTTTCCTCCATTGGTCAAGCCTCTAGTTCCTGCAGCTCTTATTTTTGCTCTATCTACTGCAGTGGTTTCAAGTTCACCAGCTGCTAGTAGTTCTAATGTTTTGGTTTCTCCCACAGCTGCTAGTGGTTCAGCAAGTTCTAGCACTGCTACTGTGCCTACTACTACTATGCCTACTGTGATAACTTCTGTTACTGCTCATGTGCCTACTGTGACAGCCTCTATTTCTGCTCTTTCTAATCCTAATTCTCATCCTATGATTACAAGGTCCAAATTGGAAATTTTTAAACCTAAAATATTGCTTGTTGAGGGTCTGGAAACTGAGCCTTGCACTGTTTCTCAAGCCTTTCAAGACCCCAAATGGGTTGCATCTATGGATGAAGAGTTTCAAGCTCTCCAACGTAATAAAACCTGGACTCTTGTAACCCCTCATACAGGAAGAAGAATAATAGGATGCAAGTGGGTTTTTTGCATTAAGAGAAATCCTAATGGTTCTATCTTGAAGTACAAGACACGTCTTGTTGCCAAGAGTTTTCACCAAATAAAGGGTTTTGATTTTCATGAGACATTCAGTCTCGTCGTTAAACCGGCCACTATAAGGGTAATTTTAACTCTTGCATTGGCCAAGCATTGGCTTTTGAGACAGCTAGATGTTAATAATACGTTCTTAAATGGTGAGGTGGCCGATGATATGTTTATGGTTCAGCCCTCTGGTTTTATTACCTTGGACTTTACTCTTGTTTGCAAATTGCATAAGCCTTATATGGCTTAAAACAGGCCCTAAGGGCATGGTTTGACAAATTAAAGCAAGCTTTGGTTGGTTTGAGTTTTCACTCATCTAGGGTGATCATTCTTTATTTTGCAGATTTTTGTCTCAACATTGTACTTATATTTTAGTTTATGTTGATGACATTATTATCACAGGCAGCTCTCCTATGGCTATCAATCAGCTTGTTCTTCAACTTCATAAAGCTTTTGCACTTAAGGATTTGGGACCCTTACACTATTTTCTGGGTATTGAGGTGCATCACACTACTGGTGGCTTACATCTCTCACAGCAAAAATATATTGCTGATTTGCTGCACAAAACCAGCATGCTTACTGCTAAGCCCTTTCCCTCGCCAATGGTGACAGCTGTTGGCCATTCTCTATCTGCTTACAGGGGCTCTCCAGTCCCTAATTGTAACATCCCAAATTTCGAGTAATTAATTTTGAATATGTGAAAATAAATTTTGTGAATTGAGGGGTGTAAATGTAATTAAAAGTATGTTTATTTTATGGTTTCCAAGTGAACCAAATTGAACGGTCGAAAACGATGCACGAAGAGAGAGTGAAAAACTGAGACAGTGAGCATCGCGACCACAGATCGCGATGAGCTGCTCGCGATGAAGAATGTTGATTCTTGGCAGTGAGCACCGCGACCACAGATCGCGATGACTGGCTCGCGATGAAAAAGTAAAAATCCTGGCAGTGAGCATCGCGACCACCAGCGCGACCAGAGCACCGCGAGGTGTGCTCGCGATGAAGGCGGTGGAGTAGCTCCAGAGAGCAACGCGACCAGGTCACCGCGACCATAGGTCGCGACGACCGAAATTTTATAAAAAAAATAAGTCATCGCAGAAATCTCCAGAAAACAGAGAAAGCAGAGAGAAAAGAGACCGAGAAAGAAAAAGAAAAGAGAGAGAAGAAGAAGAAGAAGAAGAAGAAGAAGAAGAGAAGAAGAAGAAGAAGAGAGAGAAGAAAAAGGCCAAAGAAGAAGAAGAGAAGAAAGGAGAAAAGAGAAAAGAAAGAAGAAGAAAAGAAGAGAAAAGAAAGAAAAAGAAAAGAGAAAAAGGAAAGAGAAAGGGAAAAGGAAATCCAGAAGAAAAACTGTGTGGAAAACGAAATCCAGGTTGGTGTACACTGATTTATGAATTTGTTATAATTTTGGTTATATATTTTCATTTGAATTTTCCATATTTCGTTAAATTGAACATTAAATTTATATATGGATTTTGTATAATTCTGTTTTGTTTACGAATATTGTTAGAAACTGTTTGAAAATATTGTTTGAGCTTTAAACTGTTTTGTTTATGGAATTTCTATGGTTTTGAATAAATCGTTTTGAGAGTAATGTTTGGAATTTCGTTAATACAATTTGAAAATAATTGTAGAATGTATTGATATGAAAGTTTTGACTTTGTGAAATTTATTGTTGATTTTGAAAGAAACGAAAGGTTTTGATATAACAATTTCGAAGTTTATATTACGAATATTGTTTGTAAATTCTGATACGTGAATGTAATTTTGATATGTAAATTATTGTTGAATATAACGAGTTGAGACTATTGTATCTCGCGGGGCAAACCTGGCAAGTCCAGTTTAGGCGAATCCCGGAGATAGCCATTTCACTGTATCTATGACTGTTGCATCTCGCGGGGCAAACCTGGCAAGTCCAGTTTAGGCGAATCCCGGAGATAGCCATTTCACTGTATCTATGACTGTTGCATCTCGCGGGGCAAACCTGGCAAGTCCAGTTTAGGCGAATCCCGGAGATAGCCATTTCATTGTATCTATGATTGTTGCATCTCGCGGGGCAAACCTGGCAAATCCAGTTTAGGCGAATCCCGGAGATAGCCATTGTAATGATAATGATGACTGCTGCATCTCGCGGGGCAAACCTGGCTGAGTCCAGTTTAGGCGAATCCCGGAGATAGCCAGTGCACTGTATCCCTGACTGTTATATCTCGCGGGGCAAACCTGGCTGAGTCCAGTTTAGGCGAATCACGGAGATAGCTAGTGCACTGCATCCCTAACTGTTATATCTCGCGAGGCAAACCTGGTATAATCCAGTTTAGACGAATCCCGGAGGTGAACGTCACACTGATGTACAGATATTGAAATGTATGCTGAGTGTACGGGCAAAAATAAAGAATAAAAGTGAATAAATTGTTTGTATACATAAAATGTTACAGAATAAATAAAATGATTGTATGTTTTATTGAGTGAATTTAGATGCTTTTATTAAACTGTTTATATATGATATCTTTCAGTAAGGAAGTTAAAGATTGAAATGTTTTTATACGATCGTAGTGGAATATTATGAAATGATAAAAATTGAAATGTTTTTATTATGAAATGATTATTTATTTTGATACTTGAGTTAAGTGTACACCCACTAGGCATTATTGCTTAGCGCGTTGGATTTAATCACGCGCAGGTATCAGAGACACCGGGAGAAATAAAAGATAGAGAAGAAGTAACAGCAGATTGAAGGTCTAGAGTCACAGTTTCTTTTGAGTAGTTATAAGTGAATATTATTTGTATATTGTATTTAGTGAAGCATGCATATACAGAAATCTGTAATTTGACATGTATTTATATGTTTTGTAATATGTGTTTTATGATTTATATTCTTTGCAAATATTTTTACATACTAATTATATATGTCTTGTTTGAAAATGATTGGAAGTCGCACTAATCGGCAGAGTGCGCAGTGATTTGAAAATGTGAATATAGAAGTGTTGAAAGTATATTGTATTATATTTGTTTTATTGAAAATAAGTTTTTGGGAAATCCGAAAAAATAGAGGAAACCCTGCCGAAATTTTTAAAATAATGATTTGATGGGCTCACTAGAAACATATTTTAAATTAGTAATTGATACGATTTTCAATGGTTTGTAATTTATAAAGTGAATTAAGTAAAGTTTTGAAAACCCGGTAGCGCTCCTTGGGTAGATCCAGTCGGGGGTGTTACACCAATCCTACTGAGTATCGGTCTATTGTTAGGGCTTTGCAATATGCTACTATCACAAGTCCTGACATTTCCTATTTTGTCAATAGGGTGTGTCAATTCATGCAAAATCCCTTAGATGAGTACTGGAAGACTGTCAAGCGAATTTTGCGCTATCTTAAGGGTATTGTTTCCATTGGGTTGCAGTTCACTCATCCCTCATCTTCTACTCAGCATCTTCATTTGGTGGCTCACTCTAATGTTGACTAAGCTTCTAATCCTGATGATCGAAAATCTACAAGTGGTTTTTGTGTTTTTCTAGGGCCTAATCTTATCACTTGGATTACTAAAAAGCAGCACACTATTTTTAGGTCCTCAACCAAAGCTGAGTATCATAGTCTTGCAGCTGTGGTAGCTGAACTCACTTGGCTTAAATCTCTTCTTCAAGAATTATGTATTCTTCAACCTATGGTACCTACGGTGCGGTGTGATAATTTGTCTACTATTGCTATATCCAGTAATCTTGTGATTCATGCTAGGAAGAAGCACATCGAACTTAATCTCTACTTTGTGCGTGATAAGGTTGCTTAAAAGGAGATTCAAGTTAATCATGTTCCGTCTATAGACCAGCTAGCTGATATTTTTACTAAAGCCTTATCTACTCCTCGGTTTCAATATTTGAAGAACAAACTCAGTGTCCTTCCCTCTCCACTGAGTTTAAGGGGGGATATTAGTGATGTAGTTAATCTACTTGTGACAGAGCACATACCAACTGAGGGTTTATTGAAGTCAGTCAACACTACTTCGACATTTTATTAAGCATCTAGTGAGCAACAATCTATTCCTATCATTAACACAGCAAAGCTAAAGTCTGGTGACACACAAAGCAAAGAAGATGATCATGGATGAGCTGAGTTAGCAAAATTAGTTAGAAAGTAGTTTGTTTTGGAAGGAAAGGTTGTTAGGATGTAACAATCTTTCCCGCCCTTTTCATTATTCTGTTAGCAACTGATTAGGGTTACTATAAATATGTAAATGAAATTAGTTTGTAATTATTCTGAAAAAATAGAAAAAATGGAAGAAGAGAATAGAATTAGAAGAGGAGAATATTTTCTTTACCTATTTGTTTGCTGAGAAAATATTCTCAGATCCATCTTTGATTGTCTTCTTCGCTTTAAGCTTTCTCTCTCTAGCTTGCACGAGCTCTCGATCTTTCTTGATTTCCTGTTGAGTGAGTGAGAGAAAAAATATCAGTAAAGTAGAGATAAGAGAGGCAAAATGCTACTGTTTACAAAAAGCAAAAGTCAGTGCGTTTTCACTATAGCAAAAAGTATTCAAATAAGTCGGTTTTTTATTTTATTTTTTGAACTGAAAAGGCTTTGAGGGGTAGTTTGTTTTATGAATTTACTGTAACCTGAAACCTAAATGTTCTTTAAGAATATTTGTCTTTTTAATACATAGATATCTGAATAAAAATAAATTTGAAAATATATTAATGTAAGAATGATAATAATGGAAGAAAATATAGTAATTATAATTCAGTGATAAGCAAAGATTTTTAATTTTTTTTAAAGTTATTTTTTAGTATTTTTAAATTATTTGACCACTCAAAAAAAAATATAATACATATAATTGAGATCCATTAAGTGTTAAGTGGAAAAAACAAACTACCCCCAGTCTTATTTAGTTGTAGTTTCTATTTATATAACACTATTTTATTTTTTCAATTTATTCCCACATTTGATAAGTAAATTATACTTCATTGAGTAAACTTTAACGGTATGTCTTGGTTGGAATTGGTTATAACTATACGCAAACCAACAGAACCAAACTGTTATTTAATTAGTTTGGTAAATTATAAGATTTAACTAAATCAAACCTATAAAAATTAATTTGGTCGGCAGCATCATCATCAACTATTCTATTATGGTTAAATTAATATAACATAATTACATTAATTTTAATTTAAACAAATAATAATATCTATATGCATACAGTCTGACAATAATCCGGGTTTGAGTCGCCGTCACCACAAATTATATGTAAAAAATAATAATAATAATAATAATAATATCTATATACATACATTGCTAAACTCTATTATAAATCGTAACACGAAATTGAAAGTGTGAGAAGTGGGCGGTAATAGAGTTGTTGATAGAGATTTGAACTTGGAAGAGGAGAATGTAAAGAAAACAATAATATAAAATTAAGTTGAATTTAGTCTAATTTTAAATTATTTTTATTGATTAATTAATTAGTGACATTTTTATTAAATATATGTCACAATTATTGGGCTGTTTATTTGGTTTGATAAAACAGAACCTACAAACCATCCAAAGCAATCAGATTGCTTTTGAGCAACTTAATAGGTTTGATTTTATTTTAAAAACCAAATTTACTCGATTAAATTGATTTAGTTTACACATTTATTTATAGTTCAAGTGATTAGTGCACCTCCCTCCACCTCACTGGCATCAATTTTCACTATATACATTTACCAGTATGTATAAATAGTTTTTTTCTCTTATAATTGTAGAAGTAGATGTCTCCCATTATGAGATTAGATTTATGAACCGTATATTTGGTGATTGATCTTAATAAGTTTCGGGAGTTATTAATTTTATAATTATAATCCCTTAAATTGATTTGGTTTATATATATAATAATAATTTAAATATTTATTTTTATAACCGAGACACGTCTTCTTAACAATAGTAATAAAAACTCTACTAACTCATACTTGTAATATATATATATATATATATTATTTTTTAAAAACATATTAAAATTTTTATTAATGTATAAAAATAGATATATCTCTATCACAATTGTAGATAAATGGCCGTGTAACCGATAGGGCCAACTCGGTTTATAATTTAAAAAAAAAAAAAGAAGGTAAATTGCACTAATATTTCTTGAGTTTAGATATTATTGCTCTTGCTGGTAACTTTTATTTTTATTATACAAATATTTCCTAAAAAACGTTGATCAAATAGTTTATTAACATTTAATTTAATGTTTTGGCTAAAAAAAACCATTCTATCCTTAATAAAAAACATTAAAATTTTTTTAAAAAAATCAAATTTAAAATTAAAAAAAATTCAAAGTGAAAATCCCACATTGGAAAAACGATGGAGACCAAGTAGTCTCCATCGTTGGTCTCCATCGAAGACGAGATCGATGAAGACAAGGTCTCTAATCTCGATGAAGACGACGACAATATCATCTCCATTGTCGATAATGGAGACGGCATCCTCGCCACTAGGTCGGTAGAGATCCCAGATGAGATCTCTACCAAACTTTTTTTTTAATTTTTTAAAAATTTTTAATTAATTTTTAATAGTTTAATTAGAAAAAGATAAATTTGCCCCTACTATAATAACTTAACGTTACAGTTAAGGTTAGTCAACAATCTAATGAACGTTTTTTAAAAGATTTTTATATAATAAAAATAAAAGTTATCAGCTAATGCAATAATTTTTAAATGCAGGAGTATTAGTGCAATTTTCCCTAAAGAAAATGACCGATTGTAGCATGTACTAGTACTACATTTCAAACCTCACAGTCGCCACCTCATTAAAAAAAAAAAAAAAGATTCTGAAGGACGAGCATCTACCTCCCACTCGGTCCTCTCTGTCTCTCACTCTCTTCACTTAAAATTCCACTGCGGCGGCGTTTTCTCTCTTCACGCTTGCAGCAACTCTCTCTCTAACCAAAAGCAGAATCCAAAAGAAATAAATAAAATCAAAAAAATCAAAAGTTTCCACTTCTACAGAGGAGAAACCATGTCTACGTCGTCCATGTCGATGTCTTTCCTCCAATTTTGTTTCCAACAATGCCCCTCCCCTTCTCTCTCCCTCTTCTCTCCTTCTTCTTCTTTCAACCTTTCCGTCTCCACGACGACGAAGCCCGCCACCGTCTCCTGCTGCGTGTCGCAGTCGCAGTTCCAGTCTCAGGTGTCGGTCGTCAACGGCAACGTCGATGGTAAAGTCACCGAGAGGGCCGAAATCCGCCTCGGCTTGCCTAGCAAAGGCCGCATGGCCTCCGACACTCTCGATCTCCTCAAGGTCCGTTTCCTGCTCGCTTTTGTTTTATTCTCTGTTTGGCTGCTGAGAAAGTTGAATTCGTAAATATGTGATTAATTTCAAAGTATTTCTGCTTTACTAGTTTGTTAATCCTGTAATTTATATCTGAATTTGGAATTTTGATTTTTTTTTTTAATCATATCTTTAAAGGATTGTCAATTATCAGTTAAACAAGTCAATCCACGACAGTACGTCGCCCAAATTCCTCAGGTTTGCCTTTTATGTCTCTCTGAAAATGCATTTTGATTGTTATATATCTGTAAGCATTTGATGAACTGTTTTAATATATTGGTTTCTCTTCTTTTATTATTTAGCTCTCGAATTTGGAAGTTTGGTTTCAACGGCCTAAAGACATTGTACGGAAATTGTTAACCGGAGATTTGGACCTTGGTATTGTCGGTTTCGATACAGTTAGCGAATATGGACAGGTGAGCATTAAAGGGTAGGATGCAATTCTGCTGCCACTTACAAAGTTTGGACTTTTTGGTTTGGCATGTTACGCTTAGTTGTTTCTGTCGAAGTTATGCTGATGTTACTGATACTAGCCCAACCTTTATGGTGTATGTGAGCATGAAAACATTCGTTTATGTGTCTATAACCGCTTTTGTGCTATAGAGGAAATGAGCACTCAATTGTGGAAGTCCTTAGTTCATTGAAAGGGGTAATATGTATTTATATTTTTTGTCAAAAGAGTGCAGGAGATCAAACTTGGTAATTAGTAGCAAATTAACAAGATTCATTTTGTTTCATCTCATAATTTCCGGGAAGGAAATTCCTTAGTTGACTTGCTTGCCAATATGGGTCTTAGCAGTGGTGGGATAATCCTTTGTTGTGCATTTCAGCACCTGGTTCTTCACTCCTGGGGAATGTCTCCATATTGATTTGACTAGTTTTGTGCACTTGGCTTCCTTCATCTATCGTTTTAGATTTTGTTGAAGGGCAAGGCTTTATATCCCCCTAGCTGCTGCTTGTTTTGTGCACTTTGTCGAGGTTTGCTTAATACACACACACACTCACATATATATAATTCCAATCGAAAATAAAGGCCATTAGAGCAATTCAGATTGAACATGTGGCTGGATAGCATAGAATCTTGAGATAATGAAAAGGATAATAGAAGAATTTATAACTTATATATATATATATATAAAATTCCAATCGGAAATAAAGGCCATTAGAGCAATTCAGATTGAACATGTGGTTGGATAGCATAGAATCTTGAGAGAATGAAATGGATAATAGAAGAATTTATAACATACACATGTATGACTGCATGCACACCTCCATCCAGGTGTTGGGACATTAGGTTTTGAGAGGGGTGTATAAATGCTCCACTTTAGTAGACTCGGACTGTGTAAGGTTTGTACAGTTGGCTTATCAATATGTGTTTTAGTAGTAAAATTGTTAAATATGGACATCTTATGGGCTTTGATATGTATGAAAAGGCAGTGTTATAGCCCTGCAGATTGTTGTCACTTGGGAATTGGTTTCTATTTTGTCATCTGGAATGAGCATGGAAATATATATTGGGAATATGTATTAACATTATAACCTTGTTTTCTGATTAATTTTTTATTATTTATCTTTTATTTTATCAGGGGAATGAGGATCTTATCATTGTTCATAATGCTCTTGAGTATGGGGATTGTCATTTATCCCTTGCAGTAAGTGGTCTTTGCTTTGTGTGTATAACCCACTGCAGGCTGATTCTCTCAGTTATCACTTAGAAGTTCTAATATATCTTTTCTTCTTTCAGATCCCCAAGTATGGGATTTTTGAGAATATAAACTCACTGAGGGAGCTAGGTCAAATGCCTCAATGGACTGCTGAGAAACCTCTAAGAGTTGCTACTGGCTTCAGTTATGTATGATATGTGCTTCATTTTCTCTTTTTACAACACTCTTAATTTGTATTAATAAGATCAATTTAGACTTAACTTCTGTTATGTCTTTCTGTACAGCTGGGACCTAAGTTTATGAAAGATAATGGACTGAAGCATGTTGTCTTTTCAACTGCTGATGGAGCCCTTGAGGCAGCTCCTGCGGTGAGAATTACTTCATTTATTGGATGTCATAAAACAGATTTGTTTGCTGTTCTGTGAAATAGTTGTATTGCTTTGTACTGAATACCACCCATGATGCATTTTATTGCTTTTCTAATGGATGAAAAATGAACTTGCATGAAGTTCTTTGTGGTTGCCACTATATGTCAATCTAGTATTATCTGTCGTACTGATAGTCAATGTTATTCTTTTCGGTTTTATTGCTAAATAATATATTCTTTTTTTTTCTTCACTTTAATATCACATGGAAGGTTGTTTGTCTAGTTTAAATTTTTTTCCTTTTGAAATCTCTTGCTGATTTCCAGTAAGTTGTGTAGAGTGAATACATTGTTTATTGGTTTATCACTAGTGATCATTTCATTTTGTGATGCTTGGGAAACTCATTCTAAAGGACAAGAGAAAACCAAAGTAAAAGAAGTGTGTTAAGTGGAGTTTGGTCCACCAACAGAGTAGGTAAAGAAAAGCAAAGGATTCCATGGGGAAGAGAATGGTTTTACAAGGTGTTAGGGGAAAAGAAGGTGGAAGTTAAAATGCTAGGCACTAAAAGGGGCTGGAAAAAATAATGTATGTTTCAAATATAGGCCCAGGTTATAACTTATAACGTTCTGTCTGATTTGTGCTTTGCTTTGTAATTTCTAGACATTTAGGGCCTGTTCAGTAATGTTTTATGTTTCCATTTTCCGTTTTATCAATTTTCATTTGAAAATGAGAAATTGATTTCATATTTTCATGATTTGAAGCTGCGTCTCGTAGCAATAACTGAAAATAGTATTTGGAAAATTATATTACGTAATAATATTTTAATATGCATTATGTGAAACTGTTTTGAAAATATATTTTTTAACATATTGTAAGAGTAAATAATATTTTGTGTCGTTAAATTGATTTTTTTAAATAGAAAATATAATGAATATATATATATTGTAAGAGTAAATAATATTTTGTGTAGTTAAATTAATTTAAATTGATTTTTTTTAATAGAAAATATAAGAATGAATATATATATTTTCTTATTTTTTTTATTAAAAAACATTTAAAATTTATTTAAAATTGATTGGTGTCTTTTTATTTATTTTTTAAATTATGGTAAAATAATATATATTTTAAGAATCTTAGCAATAAAAAATAATAAATATAGTCCATATATATATATATAACTTTAATCTCTAGAAGTTTTAATTATTTTGTTCTTAATAAATAAAACATATTTATTCAAATGTTACTTATCTAAATGACAAAATTCAAAAACAAAATTGCAAAACAGTGAAAACGTTGAAATGGCGTTTTTAGTTTTTATAATTTTATTAAATAAAACTGAAAAACGAGTTTTCTGTTTTTCTCCTTTTCTTTCAAACATATGACTAATGAACGCATTTTCATTGTTTTTCGTTTTCAAAAATCAGGAATCGCATTTGTAAAACGGTAATGAACAAGCCATTAGTATCTTGCTTGTCAAGGTCATATCAAATTAGTTTAGGCAGTGACATCTAAAGATAGGGGTAATTTGGAGCTTATTTTTAATTTTAATATCAGGAACTAGAAGTGCATTGCATTGTTCTATCACTATACTTGTTTGCTTCTTTGTAACTCATCATTGCATATTGGATACTGATATAGCAGTCTGGATAAAATTTACATTTATACCAGTTTCACACATGATTAATAGAAACCATTTGTGTTTCTTGTTAATTTAGATGGGGATAGCTGATGCTATTTTGGACCTTGTGAGTAGTGGAACAACACTCAGAGAGAATAACTTGAAAGAAATTGAAGGTGGAATTGTGTTGAAAAGCCAGGTAGTATTTTGGTTCGATGCTGATTTTTCAAAACACATGCTATGTTGTAGTCCTGTGAACACTATCAGAAAAGGGTCTTCGGGCAGCTGACTTTGTGTTCTGCCTTTACTAAATCTTTCCTTATCGCAAACATACAATGTTCTACAGGCTGTTCTTGTGGCAAGCAGAAAATCATTGATGCAGCGAAAAGGTGTACTTGACACTACACATGAGATTCTAGAAAGATTGGAGGCTCATTTGAGGGCAATGGGTCAATTTACAGTATGCATATAATTTCTCTTATGTTCTGGATGTTTCTGTTATCTGTTTCTCCTGTTTCATCTGTATGCATCCATGTCAGGTAACAGCAAACATGAGGGGAAGTAGTGCAGAGGAAGTAGCTGAGAGAATCCTGAGCCAAACTTCATTATCTGGTTTGCAGGTGAGTTTGAAAAGAAACCAATGGTGTTTCTGCCATTTGCAATTATCACTTTCTGTGTCAAATTGTTATCATGATTATTGTTCCATGAAGATGAACTAACTCTCAACAGTAAAAGCACTTTCATGTTTTGTTCCGTTATTTTGCGTGCAGGGACCCACCATAAGTCCAGTTTTTTGCAAACGTGATGGGAAGGTAACAGCAGATTATTACGCCATAGTCATATGTGTACCCAAGAAAGCACTGTACAAGTCTGTCCAGCAACTGAGAGCGGTGAGTCATGACAATAAATTAGAGTTATCTACATTGCTAAGGAAACCAGTTTTCATTCCCCGTCTAATAAAATCAGCTTAATTTTCAGTCAGAAAAATGGTGACTGTTCAAATAAGATGATACACTGACACACAACACAATATTCTAGTCTGTTGTTCGATACAATATTGGAACTGGACTATAAGTTGGTGGCAGGTCAGGCATGCCTGGTATATTTATAAGGCATCATTGCTTACTTATTTAATCACTGGTTGAGATAATATACCCTTTTTTTATGGCTTGCTTTCCATTATACTCGGCTTAGGAATTAGTATGATTAAACAATGACACTTCTGGCTTAACTTGGTGCCGTAAGGAAGTTCATTTCGGTTTCTGAACTTTTGAGGAAATTCTATGCCTGCCATTTTGGGTTGTACTGCATGTTTACTGAGAATGCTGCTTCACACCTTGTATTTTGGGCTTTTTTCCCTGGTTCCACATTCTGAATAAATGAAGAATTAACTTCTCCCCACCCATAGCCACACAAAAGACGTAATTATTTATATTGCTTGATGCAGATTGGAGGTAGCGGGGTTCTAATCTCGCCTTTGACCTACATTTTCGATGAAGAGACTCCAAGGTGGCGTGAGCTTCTCTCAAAACTTGGACTGTAGTCCCTTGCATTTCGTTCCCTAGGCAGTTCATAGTTCTTAGCTGTATTAGTGCTAGAGTCGTTCTTCTGGCGTCCTGAAACGTTTGAAGGTGGATGGAAAAAAAAATGCTTGGCAAGATTTATGCAGCTTGGAAATTTTTGTATTTGTTTATTTATTTGAAATCTTTAGACAGCTTTTATGCTAGTATCTGTTATTCTCTTTCACTGTAACGATGAATAATGGTATGGAAAGCACCATTTCTAGATTGTAATTTATGCATCTGTCGAGGTTGTTTGTGGCATTATTTACCGTCTCAAGTTCTTGGAATGCTCTCTTTTGGAGCGTGTATGAAGTTTTATCTGAAGTAGGAGAAAATACAAGCATAGTACCACGTCATATGTGCGTCTGCGCAATAAAATCCTGTTACTTATTGGATGATTGCATTGTTTTTAACAGAAAAGATAATCATGGTTATATATTAAAGATTGTTTAATATATGACTTGTGCTTCAATCGATTCATGAACGAGTTTTGATCCCTTGTCAGAGATGCATATAAGCAAAATCACTGGTGTATCATGTATGATCAAAATCTCAATTGCTTTCAGGCTGAGTGTAATAATCAAGGTCCATAAAATAAATTATACAAACAAATACATTGGAGGCATATCACTTGGCTATCCCGGTCTCTGCGGATCATTTCTCTTTTTCCACCCCATTTCTGCTCTGCTTTTCTTCCATATCTGCTCCAATTGGTTTGTCCTCTCTTTTCCCACCCTATTTCTTTTCTGCTTTTCTTCCATTTCTCACTCTCTCTATCAACAGAGGAGGTTATAGCTCTCTTTGTTGTGTTTACTCAGACATTCTCACGTGCTTCGTCGCTCTTCTCACACTTTATGCTCTACTTGTGAGCTACCATACCAGGGACTTGGGCTGGCTTTTGCTCTTTGTAAATCCCTCTCTAACGTGCGCTTGGCCTTCATTCTCCTGAGCCAGGAATCAACTTGGGGGGGAATGTAAATGCAATTAATTGATTAAATCAAGTATCAAATACCTTCATATTCGGGGCCTTCACCTTGGTTGATTGCTACAAGATATTCAGAGCAATCGATCATCAGGGGCAGCTTAGTACCTCTTGAGCAGTTGGTATGTTGGAAGATTGAACCAAAAGAAATAGCTAATTGTGAACTGTGTGGTCACCAATAATCTCCACAGGAACACAACCCATGTTTAAAATGATGAAATCTCTTTGCATCTCTGGAAATTATCTCTCTGTTAACAACTTTGGAGACATATTTAATCCAATTGTGGCAATCACCACAAACTCTAAGGTTCTTAAAAATTCTGATACTGGTAGTCTTATTGCTAGTCCTCCATAGAGCAAAAGCTATGGCTAGTTTCTCACTGTGATAATACAAAGATCTCTCTTTTCTCCCCTCATCCAAGTCTTGCAACACAAATCGTGTATCTGCGACGTAACCCACATTTTTAACCCCTTCCATTAATTCCTCGAGTGTTTCGAGTATCTCTTTTGATCTTGGGTGGGACCAATCCCCAGCCATGAATGTATGGACCTCTCTATCAATATCAACCCAAGTCATTGCAGGATCTTTCTTCAATCTCATCTCCCTCATTGTGGTTTTCATCTCGATAACCTGACTCCAATTACCTGTTGAAGCATAAATATTTGACAACAAAACATGAGTTCCCTCATCCCCCGGTGCAAGCTCAAGAACTTTATCCTTGATTCTCTCTGCCATTTTTACTTCTCCGTGAATCCCACATGCACTTAGCAATGACCTCCATAAAACCACATCCGGAATTCTAACCTGCTTTATCAATGCTTCGGCCTCCTCAAGTCTTCCGGAACGTCCTAGTAAATCAACCATGCAACCGTAATGATCTCTTGTTAATTCAATATTATGATTGTTCTTCATGGAGGCAAAGATCTGACAACCTTCTTCAACCAACCCTGCATTATTGCATGCTAGGAGAACACTCACATATGTTACATCATTTGGCTGCAGTCCTAAATCTTTCATCCTATTGAACAATTCAAGTGCCTCGTGTCCTAAACCATTCTGGGCATAACTATATATCATTGAGTTCATCGATACCACATCAAGTTCAAGAATATCATCAAAAACCAACCTTGCTATTTCTGTACTTCCGCATTTCCCATACAAGTCAACAAGTGCTGCTCCGCAATATGTGTCTCTATCCAATCCATATTTCGTGACTATAACATGTATTTGTTTCCCTTCTTCAAGCATTGCAATACTTGAACATGCCCTAAGTACACTAGATAATGTGAAAGAATTTGGATTTATCGAGTTACGAAACATCTGCCTGAACTTTGTCAAAGCAACCTCTTCTCTACCATTTTGCACAAGACCAACAATAAGTGATGTCCATGTCACTAGGTTTGGGTTAGCAAACTGCTTGAAAACCTTCAAAGAATCATCAATCAAGCCACACTTGGAATACATAGTAAGGAGTGAAGTCTGAGAGGCAACAACAGATTCAAAACCAGATTTTACAATAAGACCATGAATCAGCTTACCATTTCCTAAATCCTCTAGATTCCCACAAGCAATCAAAATGCTCGCGAAAGTATACTCATTAGCCTTAACCCCTTCATTGATCATACTGATAAAAACTGCTAAAGCTGCACTATCTTCATGATGCTGAGAGTAACCAACAATCAAAGCAGTAAACAAAACAACATCTCTTTCGACAACTCGGTCTGCCACCAATTTAGCATCTCTCATTTGACCAAATTTAGAGTACATATCAACTAAAGCACTGCAAACAAACACATTTGATGACTCCAAACCTAAAATGACCGACAACCCGTGAGCTCTCTGCCCCTCACGCAGGGAACCCATCTCCGCAAACCCTTTAAAAATGCTGGAAAACGTGTATTCATCGGGAAAAACTCCCTCCAAAATCATTTTTTTATACAACCCAATAGCTTCTTTAGTCCTCTTTTGGCCAATATGAGTAGCAATCATAGAATTCCAAGTAACAATATGTCGTTCAGGCAATTCATCGAACAGTTTACAAGCATCCCCTCCACCACGGCATTTCATATACCCGTCTATTAATTTATCGCCTAAACGGAGTAGAAAACCAGATTTCAGAATCTGGGTTTGGACTTTTCTGATGTCTGATATTGACTTTGTGTCTACACATTGTCGAATCAGTGAAGAAAAGTGAGTCATGTTTCGGGGATTTTAAAAGTTGAGACTTGGTGAAGCTGGAGCCAACGGCTCTGATGTGAAAACGTTTTTTGCATTGCATTTTCTTATTATTATTATTTTTTAATAATCTTTGTGTACAATTTTTCTTAAACTCAGGGATATTTATGCAATTATTTCTAAATAAATATAAAAGGGTAATATCGGTATTGTGATATTTGTATTAAGGATGGTAAAACGGTCCGGGTTTGCTCTACTCGGATCAGACCCGCATGGATGCGGTCCGGGTTTATTTGTATAAAACCCGGATTTTACCTTCAGTATTAAACCCGCATTAGTTGCGGGTTAAAATGCGGGTTCAATATAAACCCGCAAATAACCCGCATTGAAAATAAATCAGGGTTTCACTTTCAGTCTTTTCACCTACTCCGCCTCCAAGCTTCTCTTTTCACGATTTCAACTTGCAAACAAAAAAAAAAGCCTCATCTCTTTTCTGCTGCAGCACTGCTCCAAGCTCATCCCTTCTCCTCTCCTCTGCTTCTCTAAGCTCCTCTCATCTCTGCGATCGTCTCTACTCTCTTGCCGTATCGACGTAGCACCTCTTCCGTCGCCGGTCGCTGCCACCGGCAAAACTTCTCACGGTCTCTACTATCTAAAAACCTCTTATTTTCACTCACTCTTCTCTCTCGGAGGGATCTCTCAAACCCAGAAAAATTTCTTTTAATTCTCGAAACCCAGAAGAATCCATGTACTTATCTTTTATTTTCTCTTAGATTTTCGTTCTTTTTGCTGTGTTGGTTTTAGTTTGGTTCTGTTCTTTTTGTAACAACAGACAGATAAAAATATCTGGTCTTAGTTGGTTTTTCTTGTGTTTTTAACCAAGTAGCCATGTTGCTTGGTCTAGCCTCAAAAGTCCTCTGAGACAGCTGTTGGATATAACGAGAATGCTTTTTCTAGCATTTGAGTAGCTTGAGAGTCTCTAACTCATCATCCCAAGAGATTTGCGGCAGTCACTTTCACCACATATTAGGCCATCTACAACCCACAGTACCAAATTTTGCACTAAAATGGTGCACATCTTTTTAAAATATTCTTATACCAAATTTTTTTTATCTCCAACCCAATTTGCACCAAATTGGTGCAAACACTATTTTTAAATAATATTCTATACATAATTCTTTAAATAATATTTATTTATTTAGTATTATAATATTATTATTAAATAATTACATATATTATATAAAAAAAATTAAATATTCAAATTAATTTTTTCTCATTTTTAATATAATATTATTTTAATTATTATTTTTTTCCAACTAATTTTTTTATCCAACTAATTAAATTTGTATCTAATTTTTACCCGCATATTTTTCGAGCGACTGTTTTTTCACCCACTTATTTTTCTACCATTAAATTTTCATCAATTTTAACCGACATATTTTTTCTAGTCAATAATCACATTATCCAAAAATATAAAAAAAAATTTCAAATAAAAATATTTCATTAAATAACATGACTTACATAAAACATAAATAAAAGCTGAATAATAATAATTTACTAAACTCTTAAACATTTTCACTATCTAATAATTTGGTGAGTTACTATATTGCTCCCACAAATGTTCAATCAATGCATTACGAAGTGAGATGTGAGCCTCTTTGTCTCTAATTTCCCTATGTCGAGCAAGGAATTGTTGAAACCGAATGTTTTCATCTACTGCCATATCAACTTCATGGGCCGGTGCTTCTCTCCAATTATCAATGTCTGCATCCACATCACGTTCATCCTCAACGATCATATTGTGCATTATAATGCACGATGACATTATATCATGCAATACATGTTTGTTCCAAAAACGTGCTGGACCTTTCACTATTGCAAACTGTGATTGGAGAACTCCAAATGCACGTTCAACATCCTTCCTGCATGCTTCTTGTTTCATTGCAAATAACCTTTTTTTGGGACCCCGTGGATCGTGAATTGTTTGTACAAGAGTGGACCATTTAGGATATATACCATCGGCTAAATAATACCCAGTGTTGTACTCTTTTTCTTGAATAACATAATGAGCTGGAGGAGCTAAACCTTTAGCGAGGTTTGAGAATAAGTGGGATGCCTCTAACACATTAATGTCATTGTTGGAACCTGGCAAACCAAAATATGCATGCCATATCCAAAGATCATAATCAGCTACAGCTTCAAGAATAATCGTTGGAGATCCGCTGCGTCCGCTGTATTGTCCTGCCCAAGCCGTTGGACAATTTTTCCATTTCCAATGCATACAGTCTAGACTCCCTAGCATTCCTGGAAAACCACGTTTCTCACCTATTTGGAGTAGCCTTGCAACGTCATATGCGTTAGGTGACCTCAAGTAACGCTCCCCAAACACCTCTACAACAGCTCGACAAAATCTCTTCATACTTTCAATTGTTGTAGACTCCCCAATTTTAATGTATTCATCAGTTGAATCTGCTGGTACACCATACGCCAACATTCGAAACACAGATGTGATCTTTTGCAAACTTGATAGTCCAAGTCTACCTAGTCCGTCCCTTCGTTGCACGAAATAGTTGTCATGACGTTCGACTTCGTTAGCAATACGGAGGAATAAACTTCGACTCATTCGAAATCGTCTACGAAACATTAACTCATTATACCTTGGATTCTCTGCAAAGTAATCAGCCCATAGATTATGGGCAGCTTCTTCCCGCCCACGATGTATCACATTATGACCAGGAATTGAGCCTCCACGACTTGGTTGGTCACTATCTTGTTGGTTGAGATAGTACGCCATGAGGAGGTTATTGTTAGCATATACGTTAAGCATTGCTCTATGTTGTGCATGCGCAAGTTGACTTTGTGCCTCTATTAGTGCAGTGAGATCAACTTCCTCTTCAGGATTTGAAGAGGAAGACGAAGATGAGGATGAGGATAAGGATTTAGATGGGCCAGCTTCGAAACTCATTGTTGAAGAGAAATGTAAATAGATTAGATAAACTTTGGTAGATGGCTGAATGATGAAATAGATGACAGAGGCTTTGCCTTTATATAGGAAATGCAAAATCTAACCTTATCTCATGCGGACCGTTGGATTAGATTTGGTTTTCATCTGGACCGTCGACTGGTATTCTTATCTCTTCCACACTCTACCCAAGATCTGACACAAAATCTAACCTTATCTCCTGCGGACCGTTGGATTAGATTTGGTTTTCATCTGCACCGTTGAATGATTCTATAAATAGTGAATATTTCTCATCCAAATCAAAGCATCTCTATCTCTCATATTACTTCCAAAAACCATTTGTTACCAAAAAAATATTTCTCTGCAAAAATGTCTTCAAGTAGGAATGATACTAACAATACTCAGAATACTCCACGAAGCGCCTCATATTCAAATGAAGAAGACTAGCTCCTATGCCATATCTACCTCGATGTTTCTCAAAACCCGATCATAGGTAGAGACCAATCTATGCAAAAATTTTGGTCTCGCATTGAGACTGAATATCATAAAGCATTACCGGTGCATATCACAATTGTCCGACCCTGGAGATCTCTACAAAAACGGATGCAAGTAATCATGGCAGCAATTGGAAAATTGAGAGGATGTATTCGACAAATTGAATATCTGAAACCAAGCGGCGCTTCAGAACAAGATGTGGTAAGTATTTATTAAAATCTATTTACACATATTTATGAAATTAATTTTACTATTTTTTTGATTTTGGCTGTTATATATATATTTTGTCACATTTTACAGTTAAATCAAGCCAAAGCCTTATTAGCACAAGATCCAAAATTCAAAAAAGGATTTAAATTTGATCATATGTGGCCGCTCCTTAAAGATACTGAGAAATTTGCTGATGTTAATACCGATCATACTCCAAGTCGTCGAAAGCGAAATGAGTGCAATGATGTATCACAATCAGATTCTACCAAATCAACTCCAGGTGCGTCATCATTTTGTATTGATTTAAATGCAGATTTTGAAAGTGAAGAGCAAATTAATGATAATAATGATCCATTTGAACGACCTGTTGGGAGAAAGAAAGAAAAAATGAAAAGGAAACAAGTTGACGAGGTGACACAATTTTATAAATCCTTTAAAGAAGAAAATCAAGAAATGAAAGGTATATTCAAAGAGAGCAACGACCGTCTACAAGAAAGCAAAACTATGATCGAAAAGAATTACGAGCTCCAGCTGTTACGAGCTCAAAATGAGGTCAAAAACATAGAGTTGAAGGAACGATGTCGGGAGGATAAATTTTTACTGAAAGATGTAAATTCCATTGAAGATCCAATGCTACGTGAAGCTTTTCGAAAAGAGCAAATGAATATTTATGAAAGAAGGGCTCGAGATCGACAATCTCAAGGTGGAATCGAATCATCCAACACATTCAACCAATACTTTGGTGGTTATGGAGGAAATGGAGATAACATTCCGGATTATTAATAGTATTTTTACAATTATTGTTATCAACTGTTTTATTTTAAGCTATCCATGTATTTTATTTAAGTTTAAGCTATGTTGTAATTTACTTTTTTTTATCCATGTATTTTATTTAAGTTTAAACTATATTGTAATTTGCTTTTTTTATCCATGTATTTTATTTAAGTTTAAGCTATGTTGTAATTTTTCTTTTTTTATCCATGTATTCTGTTGAAGTTAGTTTAACGTTATTGTTTTTATTTAATTACTGATTATTATATTTTTAAAATAGTAATTGATAAAATAATTTTTTTTATACATTAAAAATTTAAGTGAAATTAAAAATTAAAAATGAGTTAAATATTTAATTAATAAGTTAATTAAATAACTTAATAATATATATCAATATTGTACTCATTTTGAAGCTCTCGACAAATTAATCCCAATGGTATATTTTTTGTATAAAGTTAATTTATATATTTATTTATTTATTAAAATATATAAATTAATTAAATTAATTAAAGGATATAAAAGGAATAAAATTTGTTGAAGTTATAATATAAAGGGCAAAATTGAAATTTAGAAATATGCACAGTGTTTAGTGCAAGTGAACAGTGCTGCACCAAATATGGTGCAGTACTGTTCACTTGCACCAAAAATGTGCATGGGAGACAGCACAATGGTGCTGGGTTGGAACAAAAGTTTGCGCCATTATGGTCCACCATTAAGAGACTGGGTTGGAGTCGCTCTTAACAGGCCCATCTCTTATATATATTTATTGCAAGTTTTATATATGTTTGATGAATTGACTAAGAGAGTAGTACTCTGTTGTAAAATTGATTTTTTATTGCACAATGACTGAGAAAATTGGCTGAGGATTTTTGTCATGTAAGAATTAAATAGTATGTGCAACTACTAGATCAGTTTATAGTTGTTTTGATTGGATTTTATTTTATTTAATAATTTTGGTTTTTAATAGTAGGTAAAAATTATTTATTTAAATTGAGTTAGTTTAATTTATTTTTAATAGTATATTTAATTTATAGTCCATTAAAATTTAAAATTATTTATATGAATTCAGTTTGTTTAATTTGTAAAAAAAATTAATTTTTAAAAAATAATAATAAGAAGTGAATAAGTGAAGGTTAAAAAATAAATAAATAAAAAGGAGAGTTAAAATAATGGTGGGATAAAATTCTCATATTTTACGGGTTCGATTTAAATCCCGCACCGGAAGCCCAAGGATTTAGGGTCGAGTTTGTTTTTTTTAGGGTTTTTATGATGTGCGGGTTTGGACCCAAATTTTGTATCATTGACAGGAACGTGGGTGGGTTTGATAAAGTCACACAGGGCTCCTTAAACCCTAACAAATCTTTCTTCTTCTTCAACCTGCAGCCTTTTCACTTCGAAATATTTTTCTCACAGAGAGCGAGAATGAGAGAGGGGAAGAAGGTTTCTGTTGAAGTGAGTTCGAAGAAGAACAGCAACAATGAAAAGAATAAGAAGAATCAAACGAAGAACAACAACAACAACAATGACAATAACAAGAATAATGAAACGAAGAAAAAAGAGAGCCAAAACCTCGTGAAGAAGACGAACAAGTCTGGGAGGAGTGTCCAATCCCAAAACGAAGCTTCCCTTAAAAGTGAGGAAGTAGAACAACAACAGTTATCAGCTACTGATTCTGACTCTGATTATCAGGTAACAACTGTGTGAACTGTCATTAATTTTATTGAGAAACAGTCGGTAATAATGATTTAGTTGGATTTTTCCATTGAAAGTGTGTAATTTGAATAATTTAGGTTTTTTTTTTTCTTTTTTGATGTTAGGATTTTTCTGAGGATGATGTTTCGGAGAATGAATCGTTGACACAGTCAGAAGATGGAGAAAGTGAGTCCTCTGGAGACGAGGTACACGGTAATTGCCTGCCTTCATTTCTATCTCTATGTTGACGTTATGTTATTCCTTAATTAAGAAAAGAAAATTGGAAGATTAGTATATAGTTTGTGTAGAAGCAAGAAGAGAAAAGAAAACATTTTTATAACAAGCTTCTTCTATTTGATTGATTTATGAAATATGGAGAAACTCAATAAAGCCAAACAATCTCTCAATTATGCGGGTGATTGTTACTGTACTGGGTGTCAATTAGTGAAGCTTCTCACTGTTGTAATAGTGGAATTACACTCAAAGAAGAGGTTTTCTTATGCATTTCTGTTAATATTATTAATGGCAGTGATTTTGTTAAAATAGGTACTGGTGATGACATGAACAATGATAATGATGATGGTCCAGCAGATCAAAGTGACGGTTCTGAATCCCAACGAGGAGTTGAGGAGAGTGATTCTTCAGAAGATGAGGTCTGTTGTATTGATGATTTCTTAGAAAACAAAAATTGTTATAATTTCTGTTAAGAGTGTAATATATTTCCCTCCTTTTTATTGTATTTTATTTTCCCCTCAATAGGTGGCGCCGCGAAATACGATTGGAGATGTTCCCTTAGAATGGTACAAGGATGAGAAGCACATTGGATATGATATTGCTGGGAAGAAGATAACGAAGAAAGAACGACAAGATAAGCTGGCTTCCTTTCTTGCAAGTGTTGACGACTCAAAGAATTGGTGAGTTTTTTGAATTTTAATTATTACTTTCTCATGTAGATAGCCGTCTGCTTAGTTTTTCAAGGTTCTCTATCTGTTTTCCTTCAAGGTTTAAGGTAATTGAGCTTCACATAATAATGTACGGCTGCTGTCTTTGTTTATGTATTTTTTGATACCTGGAATTCCTCCGACTTTCCCTGGTACTGTGGGTTCTAAACTAGGGGTTATTGCCACTCTATAACCTTGGTAGCCATGAAACTTGTAGGATTATCAATATCATAGGTAGGTGGCTCCAATGGGTTTTGAACTCTTGAACTCTTGGCTATTGTATTGTTAATTCCTTGTCTTTTGTCCCTTTGCTTATCCAGGGTGGTTTTTCTCTTGAATTGCACATAGATTACTTGATGCTATTTGTTGTGTTATGTGGAGTTAATTATTGCATAGTAGAGATACGTTAGTTTGTTCTAAAAAGACTTTATAGGTTCAGTAGTACAGTGACATAACACAACTAAATTCAATCTGTGCTTGCATCAAGGATATGACAAAGGTGTTTGTTGCTTCTGAGTGTTATTATCTGATTGCAATTATTTACTTAAACTATGAAAATAAAGTGTGGCAACAGATGGGGAGAGAGCGATGACAGTTCAATTCTTGTTGGATATTTATGAAGTGCTACTTCCAAAATCATTTGAGAATCATATTTGCTTAATTTTGTGAATCTATATTGTTATCAGGCGCAAGATTTACGATGAGTATAATGATGAGGAGGTAGAGCTGACAAAAGAGGAGACCAGAATTATTCGTAGATTACTCAAAGGAAAGGCACCACATGCTGACTATGATCCATACGCGGTATATTGTCTTCATTTGTTCTCAAATCTGTTAATATTCTTAAGACTATTAACCTTAAATATCAGTTTTCCTGAAATGCTTAATTTTAAGTTTTCTTCTAATCGATCACAGGATTATGTTGATTGGTTTAAATACGAAGACTCTTTGCATCCACTGTCAAATGCACCAGAACCAAAGAGGCGATTCATACCTTCTAAATGGGAAAGTAAGAAGGTAGGTTATTTCATAGTGTAGTGTTTTTAGATAATATGAATTTATAAGCATTAATGAAGTGTGAATGTTCTACTCCTTTCTATTTTACAGTGTTCTGTAGTTTTTGGTCTTAGTTTCCTTAGATTGTTTTTTTTTTTCAATTGATTGCCCTTTTCCTGAGGGTTACAATTTCTTCTGACCTTTTACTGGAAGAGTATATTCTCTTCATGAAGTTGACAGGGTTCCATGGTTAATTCTCTGTTTTTTCTATTGTTTACAGGTTCTTCAATATGTTAGGGCAATTCGCAAAGGATTAATAAAGTTTGACGAGCCCAAAGAAGAAGAACCACGTTTCTATCTCTTGTGGGGAGATGATTCCAGCACAGCAGAAAAAGCTAACCGATTATCCTACATCCCTGCACCAAAGTCAAAATTGCCAGGTTTAATTGGTGGCCACTTTCTGGTTTTCTTTGTCCTATTTACGGCATAAAGTTTTCTTAGAAACTTTAATCTAATTGCATTTTAGGTCATGAGGAATCATATAATCCTTCTTTGGAGTACATCCCAACACAAGAAGAGGTGAATTCTTATCAGCTGATGTATGAGGAAGACCGCCCCAAATTCATTCCAAAAAGGTACCATACAATGTTGTTTTATGTATTTTTTTTTTTTAATGTTTATTTACTTGTTATCTGATATTCGAACATCAGGTATCCTAATTCAGATTTCATCTACTCAGGTTCACATCTTTTAGAAGCATACCATCATATGAGAATGCTGTTAAGGACTCCTTTGAACGTTGTATGGATCTATACTTGTGCCCTAGAGTTCGGAAGAAACGGGTCAGTTAGAGTTTTTTACCTTTATGGTTCTCTTTCAAGATCTTTGAGTTTATCTTTTCTACATATGATCCGCTGGCAATTAATAAACATAATTTTTTTTTTTTTTTTTGTATTTCTATGTTTCAGATTAATATTGATCCAGAAACTTTAAGGCCCAAGCTGCCGAGTCGAAAAGATCTTAAGCCATATCCTGCAACATGCTATCTTGAGTATATAGGTCACAAGGGTGCAGTTATGTCAATTTCTACTGAAGCTTCAGGGCAATGGATCGCTTCAGGTTTGCATGTTCTTAGATATTTGTTGCATTTCCAACCTTTAAATAATCATTTGTTTTGGATGTGCATCTCATAATCTCTTGTAATTTTAAAGGTTCAACCGATGGAACCGTGCGTATTTGGGAGGTCGAGTCTGGTAGATGTCTTAGGGTTTGGGAGATTGGTGAATCCGTCCAGTGTGTAGCATGGAATCCTTCGCCCGAGCATCCTGTTTTGGCAGTTTCTGCGTAAGGCTCACATGGTCTTTTAGTCGGTTTGACTTTTCTCTTTAACCTTTTTTAATCTGGGAATCATGTTGCTGATGCATGTAAATTAACTACAAAATATTTTTTAGGGGACAAGATGTAATTATTTTGAACACTGGATTTGGGAATGAAGAAGAGCAAAAAAGAGTTGAGGAACTTCTACAAGTTGAGAATCCTACTGCACCAGATGACTCGGGTTAGTTTGAAGTTAGCTATTAATTTGAATGTCTCGTGGAAGGAATAATGTCTGATTTTACTGTCTTTTGTATGCATAGACAACATGGCATCCATTGTCAGCTGGCTTCAAGATGAGAAACTTGGTGGGATTAGATTGAGGCACTTTAAGGTATCGTTTGATCTTTTGCCCCTCTTTTATTGTTTGTTGAATTCTGTTAGTAGATTTAGTCTCGAGACCAGTGGAAGGTCTTCCTGTGAAGAATTTAACTGCTTGCCTTGATCGGTTTGTGCAGACTGTGACTTCAGTAGAATGGCATCGTAGAGGAGACTACCTCTCGACGGTGATGCCAGCTGATATCCTTTTCTCTGTTTATTTGATATTTATAGTTTTTGTTTATTCTTTTTTATTCATGGTAGAATCCCCTACTTTTAGGTGACATATCATTTCTTTTGGAGTATCAGAAACTCGTAGTTTTGTTCTATGCATTAGTGAGCCATGGTTGACTCCCTTTTTGATAACATGCTACACATTTAACTGCAAACACTCTTCTTACAAATTTGCAAGCACACAGTTGTCCCTCTTTCTGAAGTTATATTCAAGTCTCCATACTTAGTTCAAGGCAACTGATAGTCTGATACAGAGTGACAAACACAGACACCAAAAACACAACTGAGTCTGCAAAGGAGATAAGTGTGCTTTAAATGCAAAATACCAATATCTGAGGATGTCAGCATATCTCTAATTATTTTGGTCTCTTTGTGTTTCTTTCTTTGTTCTTTTTCTCATTCCTTTTTGGGGGTGAGGTTGTTGGTTATGGAGTGGCAGCTGAAATTATGCATATGTATTGTCTTCATCAGTTCGTTGGTTTTTCTTGACTTAGTTAATTACGCGAATCAAGAGCAATTGTTATGCACCAGCTCTCTAAGAAGCTTAGCCATAGAATCCCTTTTAAGTTGCATGGGCTTCCTGTATCATCAGTATTTCATCCTACTCGTTCTATATTCTTTGTTTCAACGAAGAAGAATATTCGTGTTTATGATCTATTGAAGCAAAAGCTCATCAAAAAGCTGGAGACTGGACTTCGTGAAGTCTCTTCCATCGCCATTCATCCAGCTGGTAAATTTATGTTATTCTAATGTTTTGAGTTTCATGGATGTCTGTAGCTTTTCTAATAGTTCTTTGCTGGGTGGCTAGGTCCTTATGTTCCTGTTTATCTAATTGTCTACTTGCTCTATTGGATTTGTGTGACCTTGCAGGTGATAATGTAATTGTTGGCAGTCGAGAGGGAAAATTGTGTTGGTTTGACATGGACCTTTCATCCAAACCTTACAGAATTCTCAAGTATGTGACAACGCTAAAAAATAAGTATTATTTGTTTCTTAATATTTTGATAATAGTAAATTTCAAAATAAAGCAACAATATGTTCCGTTACAAAACTACTGTAGGTGAATGTAATTCATGATTTCTGATGTGATTTTGAAACTTCTCAGGTGTCATCCAAAAGATATTACAAATGTGGCCTTTCATCGCTCATACCCTCTATTTGCATCGTGCTCTGACGATTGCACTGCATATGTTTTCCACGGAATGGTTTATTCGGATCTTAACCAGAATCCTCTTATAGTTCCCCTGGAAATACTCCGAGGGCATACAAGCTCAAATGGAAGAGGTGAGTGCTATGAATTTATCTTCTTCTTCTATAAGGTAGTTCCGAATTGTAGTAGTATAGAGTTTATATTGCTTTGCTAATGGGTGAAATGCAGGGTCTAACACACATGATATTATTGCTCTAGAGTTTAAAATGCCAATTTGGAGAAAAAAACTTGACAAACTGCTTATTTTGACTCCAATGTTTGGTTTATTATAAACTTGGTCAAGTGCCAAGTTGATGAAAAATTTTCTCATCTTGGGATTTCTATATGCTCAAGAGCATCAAAGTTTTAGAGAGTATGAGTGGAATGAGTATGAAAAAATCAAAGAGTAGGTTGTGCCTTTGAACAATCATGTTGGTCATGATATACTCGGTTGCTTTTACATGATGAAAGGTTCTAAATATAAATATCTGATGTTTGGTATTGACACAAACCTCATACTGTTGTAACTTTTGTGGCTATATTGCAGGTGTTATGGACTGTAAGTTCCACCCAAGGCAGCCCTGGTTATTTACAGCAGGCGCTGATTCGACAATTAAACTTTATTGTCATTAATATTATATCCAATGGAAGGAACATGTATTGATTCACAATGATTTTAAAGATTGCATACTCTGATGATAAGACAACGGGGGTGATGGGAACCTATGATCTTCAACTTTGATTTGTGTAGTAGAGGAATTTGTCTAAGATTTGGAGATTATGGCGATGGAAGAGCCGGAATTTTGTACTGTGTTAGAAAGTTTGTTTGGACATTACAGAGAGATGATGTTTAGTTAGCTGAGTTTCTGTCACCGGTTCAGTAAATTATCACTGGACTGGGCAATTTTTTTGACAGTAACATAAGAATGTGCCATTATTATTTACACAGGAAGTGTTTTTATCTGGTGGTGTATCTTGAATGTTGAGATAAATTGCATGATACAAAGAAATTTGATTATTTTTCTAAAGTACTAATGGAAGTTAAAAGGGTGATCCAGTGTTAAACTTTTTACACCCATGTCAATGAGATTGGGACGTAAATCATGTTTTCTTCGATAGGATGACAGTTTTAATCTGCACAGATATCTCTTCGCTATGGGAATTTGTTACATTGGCGGGTAGATTGTAATTTATTTATTTATATAGTTTTGAAAAAGGGTGTATCAGTATAGAATTGTTGCCATCCCATTTTTGTATCATTTGATTGAATTAGGAAAAATAATTCAGTAGAAAGAAACATTTGAAGGTTGATTTAAATTGACTAGGCTTACAACAAGAAATTAAAGACCTCCATGCTTTGATGAAAACAACAGTTGAATGGCTATTGTAGCTGTTTTTTACAACTTGGTGAAGAAAAAAATGCAAAAGCTCATTCGAGATTTGTGGTCGCAAAATATTTTTTCCACTGATAAGTTCTTTACTTGGGTTTACAAAACACCACCCGGTGGCATCCAAATAATAACTGTACACAAATGTATTCCACTATTTATACAGCTATTGTGACTCTTATCAACGCTCTTTATTTGAGAATAGATAGTTGTGCAAAAGAATATGTGCGGGCATTAAAGAAGTTGAACTGCAGCAATGGCCGGGATTTTCTCTCGCAATTTCTGGGTAACAGCTACTCGAACAGTCATGACTCCGGCTGCTGGACCTGTAATCCGCACTTTTACTATTGGCTCGTCAATTCCCACAAGTTCAAGAGATCCACCTGCTGCACCAACAAGGTAGGGCCTGATTTCTTCAAGGACCTGAAAAAAGAGAAAAACATCAGTAAACAAACATTCAAATGATGCATGTGCAATATGTATATCATAATCACAATTTGCATTTGATGACAAGAGTCGCACACTCAGAAATTCTAATATTGCATGTTTTGAGGTTTAATGGTTTCTATAAAGAAACAGGTATATTGAGTATTTGGCATAGCAATAGGTTTAGAAATTAGAACGACATTCAACTGGCACTTTTGGTCAGCCACTTTATCCCTTTTTTAGGTCTTAACGAAACACATGTTAAGACCGCCATTGTCATTTTTTTTTGTTCTTTTACTGTCTTTCCATTCAACTATGACAACATTCCTCTTTATCCGATTAAAGATAATTCCACAGATGTGTCTTCATAGATCAACAATTATGCCAATAATGAGTCTCAATTCTCTTTCATTGTATAATCCAGATACCTTTCTTGGAATTACTAAAAACAAAAATGAAGAGCTTTCATTATAATAATTTTGATCCAACTGACAGAACACATTCAAAACAAGAGAGGCAAGATGAAATCAATTAGCTCACAATGTAAATGACCATGTCATTTTCCTTCAAACCTCCATCTACTCGGATATAATGTTATATTGCTTAGACTAACATAGATATGATACAACTGCCGACATGTGAGGGGACTACTTAATCATCCACCTAATGTTGGCATCTGGCCTCTTCATGAGCCTTTCCATCTTTCAAATCACCATTAAGAGGCAACAATATTTATATGACATTAGAACCCACACCTTGGTTTTAGTTATGTGCCAAAAGAATCAAGAAAAACTGAATAAGCCTCAGAGAGGTGTTAAAACAGGCCCGAGGTTGTTTGTTGACCTTCTACAGTTCCTTTTCCCCACTAGCTCTAAAGCGTTCATCCAGCCATATAGTTATATATCGAACAGCGACTAGGATTCCTCACTACTACTTAAACATGACTACATGAGTTCATTCTACATAAGCATGTTATTTAGCATTAAAAAACTTTGAAGTGCCAGCCACATGGATTTCTTGGACCAGGTGTTCAGAAATCACCACAATCTGAACAACAGAGATCATTCACTGTACTACTTAAGAATTTACCAACAAAAAAAAAAAACCATCCCCTCATCAAACAGCTGCCAAAATCCAGACATTAAATTTTTCTAGTACCTCATGATCTTAGTCTTAGACTTGAAAAAAGAAAATATTACGTTGCAAAGACTATAAAATCCAAAGTTGAGCAATTAATGGGATCCATATAAATGCTCATCAAATTAATATTCTGATTGCAAGCTGACTCACAGAGTCAATAAATCAACAACGGGACTCCAGTTGCTTTCCTAAACCCTCAAAGTCTCAAACACAAGAATAAGTACTGAGTGGTTCCAACACCCAAGACCTATATATTTAGACTAATGTTGCAAAGATAAAATGCAAGTTTCAGAATATACGGATGGATTGGAAGCTGTTCTGTTGTTCATGTGTGAATCCAAAATATTTAGGAGGAAGCAAGGTACTTTCATTGGATAATAAAACTTCTTCAGTACTGTCCTTCTCTACTCTCCTTTGCCTTACAACTCCAAAATCTTCACTTGCTGTTAAAGCGCCTGGGCAAATTTTAACTATAGGACTCTAATCACATTCCTAATCCTCTGATTTTTAAATCCAAACACAACCATGGGCAGTGAAGGTTTCCAATACCCAAGACCTACCTCCTCATTTTATTACTTAAAACAATATTCTATCATTCCATCTTTTAGGTTTTTTTTTTTTTTTTTTTCAATGAAGATAAAGATCCCTTGACAGATCCTACTCCACATTTTGCCTCTCATTCTAACACTTTTTTTTTTTTCCTTCCCTTGTATGAGCAAATAATGAAAAAACTTAAAGGTGAACTCAATCATTGCAGTTACAATAATGGAACGCCATTTATAAAGAGCATCAACTCAAGGGGAGGGGAAGAACAATCACGTGCACTTAAGGATATAAAGCAATTACCTTCTCTATATTTTCTTCGTTTAGCTCAAGCCCAGTTTCTTCATCTGCTACTGATTCAACTGCAACTACCTCAGGGATCTTCTCCATTAGGCGACGCTCAATACCCAACTTCATCGTGGTAACAGAACTTGGACAGGACCCACAGGCTCCTTGTAGCTTTAACCGTACAACATTGCCATCAATCTCATGTAATGCCACATTTCCCCCATCCGCTATGAGATACGGTCGAATTTCATCCAATACACTCTCAACATTCTCAGCAGTTAACGGCAATTCAACAACTGAATCAGGTGTAGCCACAGCCTTTACAACTGCAACCAATATGAAACGGAAGGAATCCTTACAGATTCAGCAAACCATCAACTAAAAACCAAATAAAAAACTACTAGATAAGATCAGATATACAACCTGTGCCTTAAGGGCACAGGTTAAGAATCCAAAAATTGAATTAAAAAAAACTATGTTTATTCTTCCAAAGACATCAATACACAGTTTCTAGTATCTCGAAAGCATAAATATATAATTTTTATTCATTTTTTCGATTCTTAACCTGTGCCAGCATCATCCATGCATATATAGAATGGAGAAACGTTTCACAAACTATGGAAATATAAAAAAACCTAGAAAACCGACATCCAAAAATTTCATCAGAACAATAATTAAAAAAAATAATAAATAAACAGTTTCCAATTAATCTCTAACAAATGATTAATCAAAACATGGCATCATTTCAGCAATTGAAGAAACAATTAGTTATTCTTCCAAAAAGGAAAAAAAAAAAGAAAAAGAACTAACCTTGTCTGCGTGCAACACCAGGAGTTCGAAACAGCAGTGAACTACGTGGGCTGCGCCGCACCGGATTCCGCCACCTAGCAAGCGAGACTCGGGTGCCAAAGAAGCTCGGACTCTGCGTGAAATTTGAGGATTGTTAGAAGATGCAAATAAAATAAATCAAATCAATAAAAAAAAAATGAAATTAAAAAACGAGAAGGTGTAGAGAGACCTTAGAAGGAGGACGAGAACAGGAAGGAGGGTCTAGGGTTTGTTGGGCTCTACAGTATGTTGGGTTTAACGCAACACCTTGCATCTCTTTCTCTGTCTCTGCGTCTGTGTGAGTAAGGATGGCAAACTCAGTTTTTGTGTTATTGTTTAGCTTCGCGAATATGTTTTTGTTTTTTTTGCTTTTTTATTTATATGAAGTGGTGGGTGTGTAAATATCTGGAATATTTTTCTTTGGGTGATGCAATAATGGCTTTGACAAATCAAATTCAAGACAAAAACGTACTCTATTTTTTCTCTTGTCATCATTTTTTGGGTTAGAGAAGGAATTTTTTTTTTTTATATAAAAAAATGTATTATTTTTAATATTTTTATAACTAAAACTGTATATACTTCTATTGGTTATCATTAATTTTTATTGAGATATGATATATTGCAGTATTACTAAGACCTACTAAAATTAAACCACACTAGTACGGTTTGGACATTTTACTATATTTAACCGATCAGAGTGTTACTGGGACCTACTGAGATTAAACTAACTTTATAATTTGTAGAAATTGTGAATTAAATTTCTCAACTTGCAAACCTTCTCATATCATTATAACTTTACCTGCATTTGATTTCAGATTCTTGTATAGAATTTTCATTTTGTCCACATATTTTTTTAAATTTAGTTTAAATTAACAATTTTAAACCTAAAAATTTATTTTATAGATTTTCTTTTAAATTGCAATATTGTATATAATTAGTGAATAGGTAGTGTTAATGCCCATATATATGTACTTGTGCTAAATTGTAATTAGTACTTACTGAGCTTTTAGAGTTATGATTCTAATTTGCACTTAGTTATGTTTCTTAGGTTTACATTGATTGGTATTTGTCTTATCGACTTTTAGTATTATTACATTTTTAAATGTATATTTCAAGTAACCCTCATTGAATGAAATTTCAACCTCCACCACTCATTGGGGACTAATAGGTCTTCATTTCTTCATATTTTTGTGTAAATATATTAGTACATATGGGAAAACTCATCGATGATCACGATGAGGGTTTGACTCTTACCATTAAGCATGAGTGCATATTTTTGAAAAAAATTTGTGTAATCCTTACTTCTACTTGCCTCCCTCCCATACAATTGTTATCGAAGAGTGACTTATGTGGTTCCAATATGTGATATATGTGTTGGATCGAATCTCATTCAAAATATATTCAACACTCTCAACTATGATTACAACTCTACATAAGAAAGAAAAGTGTTTTATTGATTCTTATCTTGATGATTACACAGCTATGAGGATGGAGGTATTTATAGGGAGAGTGAGAGAGTAATAATTACCAACCACCAAACATATTAAATGTTAACTCTCAACTAACCTATTAATTGTTGCTACTAACTCTCAACTAACTAATTAATCTTCTAACATTAGAAACTTCCTTTAATTGGGCCTTCAAGGAACTTGAAATGGTTTGAGCCTTTAAATGGCTTGGGCTTAAAAAAATTTTATACTTCAACACCCACCTTTAAATTTATTTTACCATGCCAAACAAAGTTCTTAATCTCGTAAAATCTTTAAAATTGAGTGGCTTGGTGAAAATATCTACAATTTGATCTTGGGACTTCACGTACTCCATTTGCACAATCTTTTTGCTATGCACTCCCTTATGTAGTGGTAACGAGTGTCAATATGCTTACTTCAATCATGGAACACTGGATTCTTTGCTAAGGCAATGACTGACTTATTGTCGACACAAATCTTAGTTGGCTCTTCTTGTGGCAAATCCAATTCTTTCAGCAAATTTCTGAGTCATATTACATGAAAAACACACGAAGTAACAGCTACGTATTCGACTTCACAGGTGGATAGAGTGACAATCTATTGCTTCCTTGATATCCATGTGAAAGCTGTGTTTCCTATGAAGAATATGAATCCACTGGTGCTTTTCCTATCATAAACTCACTAAAGTCCTTACTGAGAGCAAACATTTGTAGGTTCTCTAACTCTTATAAGACACGTTATTGCTATATCCTAGAAGCTTATAATCATTAGAAACTAAATAAAATAAGCCAAAATCAATTGTACTTTTGATATAACGAAATATTCCCTTAGCGGTTTTAAAATGGGTGGCTGTTAAATTCTCCATGTATCGATTCACAAGTCCAACAGCGTAAAAAATATCTGGCCTCGTGGACATTAAATAGCGTAAGCTTATAACTAAACTCTTGAAGAATATTGTATCTATACTTTCACCTTTATCATGCTTAGATAGTTTGACTCCGCATTCCACTGGCATATTTATCGGCTTACAATAATCCATCTTGAACTTCTTGAGTATCTCCTTTACATAACTTTCTTAAGAGATAAAGATACCTTCTTCCTTTTGCTTGACTTCAATACCAAGGTAGAATGCCATCAATCTGATGTCAGTCATATCAAATTCTTTGACCATTGCTTTCTTAAACTCTTCAAACAGGCTTAGATTTTTGTCGGAGAAGATCAAATCATCCACGTACAAGCATACTATCAGAATATCTCTATTCATGATCTTGATATATAGGGCGTGCTTGTAGGGACATTTGGTAAAGCCATTTTGTTGAAAATATTTGTCAATTCTACTATTTTATGCTCTTGGTGTTTGCTTTAACCCATAGAGAGCCCTTTTTAGCTTCAGAACTTTGTCTTCTTAACTTTTGACTTCGTATCCCGGTGGTTGCTGAATGTAGATTTTTTCTTCAAGAACTTCATTTAGGAAGGTAACATCTCTTTCTTAGCATTTCTCTTTATTTTGTATAGCCATTTGACACCAATTGCCTAGTGCCCCTTTGGAAGTGGAACAAGTTTCAAGTGTTGTTCTTCTCAATGGCTTTGATTTTCTCATCCATTGTATTTCTTCACTTCTTTTCTTGAATAGCTTCTTCAAAACTCATTGGTTCACATTCAGCAAAGAAGCAAAAAAAGGTAAGATTATCAGGTCTCTCAATTACCTTATGTAAATCTTGAAGATCTCTTGTTCGCTTCATTGCTCTTTCTTGTAAAAATGATGGTAGTGAATTTTTGTTATTTGTTAAAGCTGGTGATGCTGGTGATGTAATGAGTTCTTGTTCTGCTTGCTTTATTCTTGATTGCTTCTCATTTTCTTCTTCAAGGTAGAAAAGGAAATTCTAATCTTTATCATGTGTTTACTAGTCCCATGTACTTTCTTCATTGAATACAACATCACGGCTGATGATAATATTTCCATTGTTTGGATTATAAATCGTGTACCTTTGGAGAAATTATCGTACCCGATGAAGATGAACTTCTCACTTTTATCATCAAGCTTGCTTCTTCTCTCGTCCGGAATGTGTATGCGCTATACTTTTCCAAACACTCTTAAATGAGAAATTCCTGGTTTTCTTTCATTCCAAGTTTCTTGTGGTGTTTTTCATAACACACTTCTTGTTGGAGATCAATTGGATATGTACACTACACAAGCTACAACTTCTGCCAAAAACTCCTTTGACATTCTCTTGCTTTTAAGCACACTTCGTGCCATGTCGAGGATGGTTATGTTCTTCCTTTCAACTACTCCATTTCGCTAGGGTATCTTGGAACTGTTATTGGTTGATGAATTCCATTTGCTTCACAGAATTCCTAGAACTCTGTAGAAGTAAATTCTCCTCCTCGATCGGATCTCATTGCCTTACTTTTGGCAACCATTTTCTTTTTCCACGTCGGCTTTAAACTTCTTGAATACCTCAAAGACTTTGATTTCTGTTTCAATAAATACACCTAAGTTTTCTTAAAAGTCATCTATGAAGAGAAGCAAATAATTACTGTTATCGAGAGAGGGCTTGTCTCATTGAGATCATTTCGGGCATTAAGGCGATAGAACTCTTCTGTATACTCATTACAGATTGATTTGCTATTGACGTTGTTGATATTATTGATAAAGAAGCTGTTCATAGTCAGTAGGTAGAAATCGTGTCTTCATCGTACGCCTCATCCTTACCCAAGACCCGATCGGTCACTTGCCTTCAAGTCAACGATGAGATTGCAGTTGATCCCACCACGCATATGCTCCCCTTTGAGTTTGTAAGCAACCAATTTCACTTGTTTATCCTCAAGTATATCCATGCATTTAAAGAATTTTTCCACAGCTTGAACCCAGTAAAAAAAATCCTTAATATATATATGACCATCAAAACAGGGGATATCAAACTTAGGATGATACTTAGTATTATTAAAGTGGCATTGATTTCGAAAACGAGGAACATACCTTCTGCCACCCATAGTAAGTTCTTCAACCTCCTAGTCTGTTTCAGATTCAACAATTGTCGCTGTAAGAGAAACCTAAGCTCTGATACCATTTGACTTTTAAGTCAAATGAAGTAGATAGAAAAGAAGCTGGAAAATATTCAGCTCCTAGGAAATATCAGTATTTTCTCAAAATTACTATCATCTGAAAACTACCAAGATTGGTTCAGCCCCTACGACCTTCTAGAGACCTCTCACTCAAATGAGGTGTGAAGCACAATGTTTTAAACAACAAATAAAAAGTAAACCAATACCAAAAATAACAAAAGGACAAAAAGCTCAACAATAAAAAATAATTAAGCTGCTAAAAGAAAATAACTAGGCTGCTTCTTGCACTCCTACATCAATTTAGAGGTAACTTAACATAATATTCAAATAAAAATAAATTAATCAACTATTATCCTACTATATTTTTCATCAAAACTTATGCAATTTTTTAATCCCTCGTACATCTTCCCTAAGGATTCTTGGCCTGTAATATGAAGAAAAAAGATTTAAAATATCAGATATCTGTTGATTCAATATCGAATTATCATGTTTTTAACATTCAACTCATCTATTTTTCAACATTCACAACAAAAATATTCAGATTAAACACGCGACGGGATTATTCACAACAAATGCAATCCTCCCTAAAGGGTGTCGCCATCAAGCTCTTAGGCCATAATTAATTGAGGACTATTGAAAGCACTTCATTAAAAAAAAAAGAAGGTCTCTGTGAAAATAGCATCCTATAAAAATAATCCTTTCGTCATGCGGTTGCTTCATAGAAAATGCCTCCGTGGTGTTTCTGTAAATATATAAATTTTAAAGGCATGCATGAGAGTGTCAAATTTGGTATTTACTATAGTAAGAGGTTATAATAGAAATGGTTACTTCAAACTTCAATAGGCAAAAATATCATGTGTCAATAAAAAACTTAATATTTAAATAAAACTATATAGTAAGAGGTTATAAAAGCTGAAAAAACAATTTCTAAGAGAGAATCATTTGGTCCTGTAGTTAAGTGACCTCTCACCTGCATGGTTAGTCTAGTCCTAATAGTTATTTGAAACCAATTTGATAAATTTAGCATGGAATTTGATTAACATAAGATATAACTGTGCTTTTCTAATATCAAGCTCAAACATATTGTCGAGGACCTAACTTAGATCCAACAATAAACCTTAACAGTTTTGACTTGCATAGCAAGAAACACACACATGCACTCAATAGATGTGAGTTAGGTCACCTTAATTTAGGTTCGTTAATTATCTAGAGTTCGGATTTTTAGCCCTTACCCTAGTTCAAGCTCTCCTAAAAACTAAGAAAAACCAAAATATATCTAGAATTAGTTTTTTGGAGACCTAATCCAAGCTCAAACAATCCCTAAATGTTTGGTTCCAAGGAAAAACCAAAATAGATGGTCTCTTATATTGATAATAACTTTGATAAAAAATGATTTAATAATTGATTACAAATCTAATCTATTTATACCTAACACAATAACCGAACATAATCCTAGGAAAATACTAATAGGAAAATACTAAGATATTCTAATTAACACAAAACTAAAAAAAATAAGGAAATAAATAAAAAATGGATTTAATTTGTGCTCGGTAGTTGTGGTGCTATTCAACTAGCATAAGCCACTAGTCAACTTTTTCTTCCATCTTTCTATCTCCTAAGTAATGCTCTCATCACATATTTATGAATATAAAATTACTCATACACTGTAATATTAAACAACAAAGGAAAATGAACAATTCAAATAAAATTTGTTCAATCAATTTCACAAGTTAAAATGTGATCTGCTGACAAATTTAGTCAAAACTTTATGACAGAGAAAATACATGTGGCTCATCGACAGTGAATGCGGACCACGAAATAAGCAATCAGTCTATGCATCTATCAAAGCTTGTAAAAAAAGAAATAAAAAACTCATGCAGCTTGATTTTAAATTTCATTTTCATGTATCGCTCATAATTCAATGCATTATATTTCATATATCCACAGCATAATACAAACAATTTTACTTAAAGTAAATATCGCCTACCTCCCCTAAGGTTTACTTAATTCCAAACGGAGTTAATTTTTTAGTTTATTAATAAAGATCCCCCCTCCTATTAGTCAATTTTTAGATTTTTTGACAAAGACGTTCTGATGCGGAACACCAAGACCCAAATTGTTTCTTAGAACTCTTTATCACTCAAACCAAATTTGATTCACACCAAATTAATTCAGATAGATTTATTCTATTACCCAAAAAATGTGTTTTGACAAGAACCCAAGAGAATTACCCTTGAACCCAAGATCAAAGCAATCAGGAACAATAGAAATAGGAAGTATAATTGAAATACAAAGATGAACTCAATTGCATCAATTCAATACCTTATGCATAAATCACAAGAGAAACAAATTTTCTCATATTCCGTATAGGAAATGTTTGAAGATATATTTAGATAATAATAAAAAACAAAACAAAACAGCCCTATTTAAAGTTTTTATAACCAAAATGTATATTGAACCTAGACACTAATCAAGGTGGCGTCACCCCCTCATGAATGTCAAAATAATTCTTGTGACTCTTTGATTCTTGCCATGTGACTCCTTGATTCTTGCCATTAGTGAATGAATCTGGACACTACTTGGATGGCTGGAAATGAGATGGGCTGAATCCAAAACTAATCTTTTAACCCAATTAAATTAATTAATTTGGGCTCTTTAAAATCTCCATGCTTGGACAGCCCAACATCAACCCAATTTTGTACAAATAGTTGAAGTTGTTCCTTTAACCTTTTAGCTTGGGCCATAGTGATTGGTCTACTAGAATCTCCAATATGAATTTCCAAGTCACTTTCTTGAGCACTAGTGGCGTGTGGAGCAGCATTTATATCATTTCCCCTCCCCTCAAAAGGATTCGTCCTCGAATCAGATCCTACATCAATATCATAGGGAGATAAATCAGAAACATTAAAAGTAGCTGAAACACCATACTCGCTAGGTAGATCAATGAGGTATGCATTGTCATTGATCTTTGCAACAACTTGAAAAGGTTCGTCTCCTCGAGCATCCAATTTTGATTTCCTTTTGGAAGGAAATCTTTCCTTGCGCATGTGAATCCAAACCCAATCTCCTAGGTCAAATGACACCATGCGCCTTCCTTTGTCACTTGAGATGCAATTTGCTCATTTCGCTTCTCTATCTTTTGTCTTGCTGTGTCATGAATGGATTTAACCATTTTTGCCTTTTTATGTCCATCTGTATTAGAAATCTCACTCAAAGGAATAGGCAAAAGATCCAAAGAAGTTAGTGGATTAAATCCATACACAATTTCAAAAGGAGAAAACCCAGTGGTAGAATACACACTCCTATTATATGCAAATTCAACAAAAGGCAGATTAGCTTTCCAAGTTTTGATATTCCTTCCAATCAAAACACGTAACAATGTTCCCAAAGTTCTATATAGTACTTCAATTTTCCCATCAGTTTGAGGATGGGAAGCAGTAGAAAACAACAATTTAGTACCAAGTTTAGACCACAGCACTCGCCAAAAGTGACTCAAAAATTTAACATCTCGATCGAACACAATTTTTCTAGGAATGCCATGTAAACGCACAACCTCTTTAAAGAATAAATCAGCAATATGCACAGCATCATCAGTCTTATGGCATGGTATGAAATGAGCCATTTTGGAAAAACGATCCACAACTACAAAAATTGAGTCCTTTCTATTTCTAGTCCTTGGTAGACCCAAAACAAAATCCATAGAAATGTCAACCCAAGGATTTGTTGGTAGTGGCAAAGGCATGTATAATCCATGGGGTTGAGTTCTAGATTTAGCTTGTCTACATGAAATGCAACTAGAACAAATTTTCTCAACACTCTTACGCATATTAGGCCAAAAGAAGTGTTCGTCAATACCAAAATGTCCCATAAGACCTCCACTATAAGCTTCACGAACAAGCAATTTCCTAATTGAACTATTAGGCTCACATAATTTTTCCCCTTTAAAAAGAAATCCCTCATGCTTATAGAAATCATGGAATGCGGCATGCTCACAAACATTATAAACATTAGAGAAATTACTATCATGTGCATATAATTCCTTCAAATGCTCAAATCGTAACAACTTAGTTGAAAGAGTAGAGATTAGAGCATACCTTCTAGATAACGCAACTGCCACGATGTTCTCTTTACCATGCTTATTCTATGAATTTCATCCATTTGGCATGACACTTGTTCAGCTTGCTTTGTCCTTTCAAGTGTTTCAATGACTCTTGATCTGTATGAATCACGAACTCATTTAGTATCAAATAATGCTACCATGTTTGCAATGCCTTCATCAAAGCATACATCTTCTTATCATAAGTTGAGTAGTTTAGTTGTGCTCCATTTAGCTTTTCACTAAAAAAGCAACGAGCCTCATTTCCGTTATTTTGTTGGCAGCTCTGCAGTCCATACACATACGCCAACTTCCATCCTTCTTTGGTACCAACAAGACGGGCACTGCACATGGACTTAAACTTTCTTTTATAAGTCATTTCTTCAAGAGCTCTTCCATTTGCTTTTGTAGCTCCTTTGTTTCTTCAGGATTGCTTCTATATACTAGCCTATTTGGGATGACAGCCCCGGGAATGAGGTCGATTTGATGTTCTATCCCTCTTAAAGGTGGTAAACCTTAAGGTAAATCATCAAGAAAAACATCTTCATATTCCTGCAAAATATCAATAACAACACTTGGCAAAGAAAAGTCAAGGTCGTTAGTAGAGAAATAAGCCTCCTTGTACAAAAGTACAATCATTGGCCTATAAGTGGTTAAAGCCTTGCTCACATCCATCATTTTTTCATAAAAGCTCATTTTCTTTCCCTCTTTTCTTTTTATGGCCGAGTGATCCTCACTCATTCTATAACATCCCGGATTTCGGATAATTAATTTCATATATGTGAAAATAAATTTCGTAATTGGAGGGGGTGTAAATGTAATTAAAAGTATGTTTATTTTTATGATTTCCAGGTGGACCAGATGGAATGGTCCAAAAATGATGCAAGAAAAAGGAAAACTGAAGCAGAGAGCATCGCGACCTGGTCACCGCGACCACAGGTCGCGATGGCTTGCTCGCGGTGGAAAATGAGATTTTTGGCAGTGAGCATCGCGAGCAGTCACCGCGACCACAGGTCGCGATGAACTGCTCGCGATGAAAATGTCAAATTCTGGCAGTGAGCAACGCGACCACCAGCGCGACCAAGGCACCGCGAGGTGTGCTCGCGATGAAGGCGGTGCAAACGCTCCAGTGAGTACTGCGACCTGGTGGCGCGACCACAGGTCGCGACGACGGTCGCGATGGCTAAAAAAATATAAAAAAAAGAGTGGCTTCTCGCAGAGGCCAGAAAACACACAGAGCAGAGAAAAGAGAGGCAGAGAGCGAGAAAGAAAAGAAAAGAAAGAAAAAGAAAGAGAAGGAAGAAGAAGAAGAAGAAGAAGAAGAGGAAGGAAAGAGAGAAAAGAAAGTGTGGGTGAAAGAGAAAGGGAAAGGAAAAGGAAAAAGAAAATCGTGGAACCGCGATTTGTCGAACGAAAAACGGTATCCAGGTTGGTGTACTTTCGATTTCGGAATCTTTACGAAAAGTATTTCGTTATCGTTTTCGTTTTCGTTTTCAATTTCGTTGAAATTTCTCATTTTCGATTTTTGTATGAAAATTGTTAATTTTATATGACAAATCGATGATTGATATACCTATTGTTGATTTTGGAATGATTTTATGATAGATCGTATTTTGATCGTGTTTTCGAATATTTCGATTTCGTTAAAAATACTTGATTTAGATTTTCGTAAAACTATTGATTATGTTTCTTGAAGAGTATTGTGTGAATTGTATGTTTATTGAGTAATTATTGTTTATTGAGTAACTATTGCGAAATTTATTGTGAATCTAGTTTATCGGAAATGGCCCTAGGATACTTAGACATAGAAATGGATATAGGAGGTTGGTATACCAGCTGGGTTTACTGAGCAGCACTGCGCCGATACTGATTGCTATTGATGATTATTATGTACCTCCTCATGGATTCGTCCAGGGGCAGGGAGACACGTACCTCCTCAGGATTCGTCCTGGGGGTTGGGAGCCACGTACATTCCTAAGGATTCGTTCCTGGGATAGGGAGTTATGTACCTCTCTAGGTTCCGTACCCACGGTCTTAGAGTAGGGAGATATGTACCACTCTTAGGATTCGTCCTAGGGTGGGAGTTTGACCCATATTCCAGTCCTAGTATGTTGAGTATTCTAGCGGGCCAGATTTGAAGTGAATTGAGAAATGAATTGAATAACTTTATTGACCGATTTTATACATTGATCTTATTGTTGAAATGAAAGTGATTAAAACTGTTTTATGGTTTGATTTTATACATTGATCTTATTGTTGAAATGAAAGTGATTAAAACTGTTTTATGGTTTGATTTTGGAAGTAAAATTGATTTTGTAAATGATTCGAATTGAAATATATATATATATATATATATATATTGTGATTTGTTTATTATTAAAAGTTATTTATGATTTTTATATTTGAGTTTAGTGTACACCCACTAAGCTATATGTTTAGCGCGTTAGTTTTGTTTCTAACGCGTAGGTACCAGGGATCCGGAAGAGGCTAAAGACTGAAGAGAGAAAGGGAGTTGCTGACAGAGTCCTAGAGTTATCACAGTTGGGTAGCTATATTGTTGTTATATGTATATATTCTGAAAGCATGCGTATACAGCGGATTTGTAAATATGTTTCGTAATATGTTTTGTAATTAATTATTTTTCGATTTCTGTCTTTTATTATTATTATGTTTGTAAATATTAAATGCTGAATCGTTTTATTTTATAAACTGTGTTGAAAAGTCGCACTAAACGGCAGAGTGCGCAATTGTTTGAAAACGATATTGAAGTGTTGATATTGAATTTGTATTTGGATTGTTTTGTGGAAAAACAGGTTTTGGAAAATCCGAAAAACAAACGGAACTCTGCCGAAATTTTGTAAAAAGTTTATGTATTGGGCTCACTCGAAAATGGTTTTAAAATTTTAAATTATGTGGTTTTCCAATGATTTGAAAATCTATCGATGGGCTCACAACGGTTTTCGGTTTATTAAAATGAATTTGGAAAGTTTTGAAAAAAAAACCGTGTAGTGCTCCCTGGGTCGGTCCAGCCGGGTCGGGTCGGGGGGTGTTACACATTCTCTCAACTTCTTTTTTATCACTTTTCTCTTTTTCTTTTCCACTATCTTTTCTTTTTCTCCTGGCCTCTCTTTGAACAAACTCTCCATGAGACTTCTCAAGCTGCAATTGATCTTCACAGATCTGTTTAGGAGTCAAATGAAGAAGAGTATACTTTTTGCCTTCTTTCTCAACCATGTACCTATTAAGATATCCATCAAGGTTCACTCTTATATCCCATTGTCATGGTCTACCTAACAACAAGTGACTAGCTTGAATTGGAACAACATCACAAGTAACTTCATCATGGTACCTTCTAATAGCAAATGGAACACTCACTTGTTTAGTAACCTTCACTTCCCCACTATTATTAAGTCATTACAATTTATTTGGTCTTGGATGTTTAGTAGTTTCCAACTCCAACTTATTCACAAATAAAGTACTAGCCACATTCACACAACTACACATTTTCCCTTCAACTAAACACCTAGTATAAAAAAGATTTTTCCTTTGCAATCTAACCCCTTCATTATCCTCTTTCACTTGCACATTAAGAGCACGTTTGGTAACTAACAATTGTCCCTCAGTAGACAACTCAACATCACTACAATTCTCTAAAAGAGGCGTCTCATCCTCATCATCATTTTCCTCATCCGTCTCTACCTCATTACCGTGCATCACCATTGCCTTTTTATTTAGGCATTGATATGCTATGTGCCCATATCCCAAACACATAAAACACTTAATGTCACGGCTTCTAGAGTTTTGGGCAGAAGTAGTTTTTATGTTTTTGTTGCCAAATGATTGAGATGGTTGTGCCTTGTCATCTTTTTTTGTTTGGGCAGCCTTGTTATCATTTCTCCAATTCGATCGCCCTAGATTGTTTTGAGTCGAAAAGGTGTTGGCTTGTATCCCTTTCCCTTAGCGCTGCAATTGCCTTTTTATCTTCATAGCCATGTGCACCATATCTTCCATCTCCACATAGTGGCAATTTCACTTTGTCAGCTATGTCCTTATTAAGTCCATTGAGAAACCTTGCCATGGTGGCCTCTCTATCTTCCTCCACGTTTACTCGAATCATAGCAATCTCCATTTCTTTCTAGTATTCCTCCACACTCTTTGTTCCTTGTACATGGCTTTGCAATTTTTGGTGCAAGTCCCTATAATAATAGCTTGGAACAAATCTACGCCTTATAATAGTCTTCATTTCAGCCCAAGTTTGAATTGGTCTTTCCCCATTTCTTCTTCTACTTACGAAAAGTTAATCCCACTATACAAGTGCATATTCTCCAAACTCCACCGCTGCAAGTTTTATCTTCTTTTCCTCTGAGTAATTGTGACATTCAAAGATTAATTCCACTTTTCGCTCTCACTCCATATATGCTTTCGGATCATTCTTCCCCAGAAAGGATGGAATTTTCATTTTTATACTCCCAATATTCCTATCAAGATCATTTTGGTTCCTCTTACCCCTTCCATAACTTCAGCCTTCATTGACCAAGGTAGCTTGATCATCAAATTCCTCTTCAGACTTTTCTATATATTGAAGTGCATGTTGTCTCCTTGCCCCTGGAATGTTTTGGGCAATTCCTTCACAAAAGGCATTGATCTGGTTTTGTTGCCTATTCAAAGTGTCATTCATATTGCCAAGAACAAGTTGAATCCTCTCAAACTGTTGTTGCATGGCCTTGAGAAGAAATTCTTAGTCTTTTGATGTATCTCCACTTCCTTCCATTTTATTTATTTAATTATTTTTTTGCAATCTAAAATATCAAAGAAAATAACAAACAAGAACCTCACAAATACTCCCTCACGTGTTTTCCCACGTAATAAATAACACTTCTCTCATGTTTAACTCAAATTGGCTTTTAACCTCTTTTAAGATCACACTCTCTTGCCTTTTACCACTCAAGCAATCTTTATGATTTTATACATAAGGACCAAATCAGACAGCAATCAAGATCTTAATGTAATTTAATTTTATCAGAGGAATCCTTAAAAATAAGTAACAAGGATATGCAAAACAAAACTAGAAATAAAGCAACAGAACCAATAAGGAAAGACACACACTTGATGTATATGGTGACTAGTAAAGAAACAAAATCAGGAAAGGAAACTATAGTTGTAATAAAATGATAGACGCTGAATTTAAGAAGGAAACTTGTAATTCCTTACAAAATAACACCCAAACACTCAAGAACATATATATATAAACAAAATCAGACTCAATAGGGGTGAGTCGATTTTTCACAACCCAAGGAATCAATCACAGAAATCAAATAGAGGATCTCGTTCAGAACTTTTTTTTTTTTTTTTAAGAACAAGATCAACAAGCAAAAAGATGATCAACAAGGCTAATGGAAAGAAACAAAAAATTAAAAAGATAGGTAATTACTTGGTGAACCTCAGCTCTGATACTAAATGATGCGGAACCCCAAGACCCAAATTGTTTCTTAGAACTCTTTATCACTCAAACCAGATTTGATTCACACCAAATTAATTCAGATAGATTTATTCTATTACCCAAGAAATGTGTTTTGACAAGAACCCAAGAGAATTACCCTTGAACCCAAGATCAAAGCAATCAGGAACAATAGAAATAGGAAGTAGAATTGAAATACAAAGATGAACTCAATTGCATCAATTTAACACCTTATGCATAAAATCACAAGAGAAGCAAATTTTCTCATATTCCGTATAGGAAATGTTTAAATATATATTCAGATAATAATAAAAAACAAAACAAAACAGCCCTATTTAAAGTTTTTACAACCAAAATGTATATTGAACCTAGACACTAATCAAGGTGGCGTCACCCCCTTATGAATGTCAAAATAATTCTTGTGACTCTTTAATTTTTGCCATGTGACTTATTGATTCTTGCCATTAATGAATGAATCTGGACATTACTTGGATGGTTGAACATGAGATGGGCTGAATCCAAAATTAATCTTTTAACCCAATTAAATTAATTAACTTGGGCTCTTTAAAATCTCCAAACTTGGACAGCCCAACATCAACCCAATTTTGCACAAATAATTTAAGTTGTTCCTTTAACCTTTTAGCTTAGGCCATAGTGATTGGTCTGCTAGAATCTCCAAGATGAATTTCCAAGTCACTTCCTTGAGCACTAGTGGCGTGGGGAGTGGCATCTGTATCATTTCAGGTCAATTGTTATATTTGACCAAATTTTACTAAGAACATGAGAGATATTTGTCAATGAACGATGAAATTGACTCTGCTTGTAGTTGGCAAAACCTCAAGGAAAGTTGATTTAATTAGCTCTTTTACTTATTATCAACACAAAAAAAAACATAAAAGTATTACTTACAAAAGTTAGCACAACATATCTAATCTCTAGTTGCACAAAAGAACAAAATTGGCGCAGATAACTCCAATTTTATCATCAATAACGAAATCGTGTTTGCCTTGAGTACAACAAGTCACTTGATCATGTTCAACCTCAGGAGCTGGTTCAACCTCATTTTTAGCCTGCTGACCAACAAGAAGAACTTACGTTTACTATATTATTTTACCACAAATGCAAAGACCAATTAACAAAAGATAATATATATAGTAAAGCTAAAATAATCATTTATTTAAAACACCGATATCGTGCCGTATGTTACCGTATAAGTTCATCAACATGAATATTTTGCTGAACAAAAAAAAAAGATTTCTACATAAATAAACCATATTAATTTTGCTTAAAGGTAATGCTTTTTGAACTTACTTCCATACGTTTAACCTTCGATGCTTCCAGATAACAAGTTCCTATAGTAATTGAAGTAATTTCTAATAAACAAATATATCTAAATAGAGAATATTTTGTATTTGTATCAATATCTACATAAATGTTTAATTTTTTTTTTATTATCTTATAAAATACATACTGAACCTATAAATCAAAAACCTTACACCTAGAAATGAAGTAAGCCAATTTTTCTATTTTCCGACTAAATTAAGGATGACACGTCGATTAAAATCTATATATCCCCTCATTAGTTACATATCAATACATTAACTAATGGCACATATTTGAGCAATTTAGAAAAGAGAGATAAGTTATATTGTACCTATGAATAGACTTACAGGCATACAAGAGCCAACAAAATTGATAGTAAGCTACTAACAAAACAAGACAATATAAAGGAACAAACATATAAATGAACACATTATTCATATATGGTTTTTTCTGATCAATCAGTTACAATGCCAACATAGACGAAGCACTGGAACCTATCACAGTGGTAGCTTCTGCTTGAGTGAAAGACATCTCGGCCCAAAGGCAATCTAAATCTTTCTAAAATTATGATTTCTCTGGTGGAATAGGCTCATCATTTCCGAAACTGAACTTCAGTGGAAGAAATGTCTTATCATCTAATTGACTTTTATCTTCTATGACAACCTCACTTCTAGAAAATAAAGAATCTTCTGGAGGAATTTCTTCCACGTCCAAAAACACAAAATTGTGATTTCTTTTCCAAACTTCCCCTTCTCTTGTTTAGATATTATGCGCAGAATTTTACTATCGTTCCCTCTTCCATTTCTTTGCCCTTGTTTTGCAGATTTTGTGATAAGTTTCATCACTGTCACCATCATCATTTGCAGTGTCATTTGGCATTGTCCCCAAATTCAGTTAACAAATCCCCATCCTCCTTGTTAACAAAGAATGGGTCACCAGCTGTCCCAAGCTCTGTTTTCTTTTTCGTACATTCAGACACAGACTGTGATCTAGTACGTTTTGCCACACAATTAAGCTTTCGACCAACAACGTGAGAACTGTTCCTATTAACTTTATTGTCTTTAGTGTTGCCTAAATCAACAAAAACATCCAATTCTTTAGCACTCTCTTCTTCACAAACATTACGTGATGCACTATCTACACCACAATCAACCCCTACACTAACTGACTCACCCACCTTAAAAGTCAATTTTTGTTCATGATATTCCTTAAACATATAGGCCTCTCTAGAATGCATTCTCTTTTATTCTGGCAGACTATAGTCTATCGGTACCTGAACAAAAATCGATTCTTTAACCTGTCACGAAATCGAACAAAAAGTCAGTAGACCAATACAAACACATAAAAAGAAATCGAGTTTTTACCGAATCAAACAATGATTCAGAGACCAATATAAAAAGGAAAAGAAAAAGATCGATATGCTATCAAGAATTCAAACAAAAATTAGGTAATGAGTTGCACTGTCTGTAAAAGTACTCTACCGTATATCAAACCGAAGTCATAGCTAACAACAAAAAGCATATACACAGGTACTTATCAGGTATAAATTAAAAGCGACACATACGTAAAGAAAGTGAAGAAAGCAGTAATAATGAGAACAACCACTAAAACAGAATTAAAAAAAAAAACCTGCGAGTTACAGAGTATAGAGTCTTCTACGATACGAAAAAAAGAAAATTGATACACAAAATCACAATTTGGGCTTGAACATAAGCGTACAAAGCGTACATTGATTGAAAAACAACGAGATTTACGAAGTGAGGTTGAATAGATGAAAGAGTCAAAGAGAATGTGAAAAGGGCGTTCAGGCATGCAAGAAGAAAAATGAAGAACACAATCCACACAACATATACACTAGTACTTATTGAAAAACTAAATTACAACCTAAATTGGAGACTATGCTTTATATATACAAAATTTTCACTGATTTACAGACTAAATTGTTACAAACTATCATGAAAATAAGAATAAAATAATGTATAAAATATGCCATTAATTACAAGAAAGAATAAAATATCTTAATGCACACTTTCTAGCAGATTTATAGTGCATCCAGCTGACTTTCCAGCTGATTTATAGTGCAGCTATTTTAGTGCACACTTTCTAGCAGATTTATAGTGCATCCAGCTGACTTTCCACTTTCTAGCTAAATTTTCATTCACTTTCCAGCTGACTTTCCACTTTCCTTTAACATCCCCCCTCAAATTGATGCTGGGAGATTGACAATCATCAATTTGTTAACAAAAAAATTATGGCGCTGACGTGTCATAGATTTGGTAAAGATATCCGTGAGCTGGAGAGTAGTGGAAATGTGTGAAAGAGCATCCCTGATGAAGTGGCAGTCAACTTCTATGTGCTTGGTACGCTCATGATAGACTGGATTGGCAGCAATTTGAATGGCACTCGTGTTATCAGCATGTAAGGAAGTAGGTAAAGCTTGAGAAAAATCAAGTTCTGTGAGTAGACCACGCAGCCAGATGATCTCGGAGCAAGCAGCAGACATAGCGCGGTACTCAGCCTCAGTGGATGACTTGGAGACACAGTCCTGCTTCTTGCATTTCCAAGATATAAGGGCATCACTAAGGAACATACACCAACCGGTAGTAGATTTCCTAGTATTCGGGCAGCTGCCCAATCAACGTCGTAGTAGGCCTGTAATTGAAATGAAGAAGTAGTAGGAAAGAATAAACCACTACTAGGTGTGCCAAGAATGTATCGAATTATGCAACGAACAGCAGAAAGATGAAGATGTCGAGGTGCTTGCATGAACTTGCTGACAGTGTGGACTGCATAAAAGATGTCTGGTTTGATTATCGTTAAATAGATAAGACTTCCTACCAAATTCCTATAGAGAGTGGGATTCTCAAGAAGCTCCCCTTCATCACACCGATATTTCACATTAATTTCCATAGGTGTAGTGTCTGTGAGTCTTGCTAATTGAACCAGGTCTTGAATTTATTTATGCTGATTTAAGAAGAAACCCTGCGGGCGACGATGCACTTCTAACCCCAAAAAATAGGTGAGCTGGCCAAGGTCCTTCATATGAAAATTAGAGTGCAACAGCTTCTGAATGGTAGAGATGGCATCCATATCAGAACCAGTGACAAGGATATCGTCCACATAAACAAGGAGGACAACAATACTAGTAGTTGTGTGCTATAGGAAAAGACAGGAGTCATATTGACTCTGCATGAAAGAAAAGCCAAGGAGAGTATTTCGAAATTTGTCAAACCATGCTCTTGGTGCCTGCTTCAAACTATACAAAGAACGTTTTAGTTTGCAAACATCCGTAGGAGAGGAAGTAGGCATACTAGAGGGAAGTTTTATATAAACTTCCTCCTTGAGATCACCGTGTAGGAATGCATTTTTAACATCCATTTGATGTAGAGGTTACGATTGAGAAGCAGCAAGAGCTAGTATTGTTCGCACGGTGGTCATCTTAGCAACTGGTGCAAATGTCTCATCGTAATTTAGGTCATACTCTTGCTTGTTGACAAGAAACACCAGTCGAGCATTGTAACGGTCTAGTGAGCCATCAGAACGAAGCTTGATGGAAACACCCATTTACTCCCAATAGGTTTAACAGATGGTGGACACGAAACAACATTCCAGGTCTGGTTTTCTTCAAGTGCTAGAAGTTCAATTTCAATAGCTTTTCGCCAACACTCATGCTCCACGGCCTATTTATAACATGTGGGAATAGAAATAGAAGACAAGGTTGCTGTCAATGATAAAAAAGAGGTGAAACCAAACCTACATGGGGGTCGACGGATCTGAGTACTGTGTCTGAGAGGTGTAGATGGAAGTGCTGGAACAAGATCAACAATGGGGGAAGGATCCGGAGAGGGCACGGACGCTTTTGGAGCTTGATTTGATGTGGTGCGAGGATATCTTTGGTAGACAATTAGCGGCTTAAAAGTTTCTGAATCTACAGAAGAGTTAGTAAACAATGGTAGAGCAGAAATTGAAGGAGAAGGGAAAGAGGAATCGATGTAAGTGGTGAAAAAATTCTGATTTTCAAGAAAAATAGCATTCCTTGAAATCCGAATACGACGCAGATGGGGATCATAACAAAGAAAACCTTTTTGGTGTATAGAATAGCCTAAAAAAGCACATTAGATTGACTGAGCCGTGAGTTTTGTGCGTTCATGTGTAGGAAGGTGAGCAAAACACACACAACCAAATGTACAAAGGTTAGAATAATCTGGAGGATGACCAAATAACCTAGTAAAAGGAGATACATGGTTCAATGAAGGAGAAGGCAATATGTTAATGAGATGGACAGCGGTGGAGAGAGCTTCACACCAGAACCTAGAGGGCACAAATGATTCTAATAAGAGGGAACGTACAACATTAAGAAGATGACGATTCTTTCGTTCAGCCACCCCATTTTGTTGAGGGGTTGAAGGACAAGATCGTTGAGAAATGATGCCATGATGTTGTAAAAGTTCCTAAAAAGAAGTAGACATGTATTCACCCCCATTATCAGAACGTAAGATTTTGATTTTGGTAGAGAATTGAGTCTGAATAAATGCATGAAAAAATTTAAAAGCAGAAAAAACTTCTCTTTTAGAGCGCAGAAAGTAAATCCATGTGAATCAACTATAATCGTCAATGAAAGTAACAAAATACTTGTAATTATCATGAGAAGTGACCGGTGACATACCCCACACATCACTATGTATCAGGTCAAATGGCTGGACAATATTTGGTGTATGAGTAGGAAATAATAGCGTTTTACTCTTACCAAGTCTACAAGAATTGCAATCAAATTGAACAGCACTAAAAGATGGCAACTCTTTATTCCCAAGTAAGCCAGATTGAAGCAAATGATGAAGTACAATAGAATTTGGATGTCCAAGACGTTTATGCCATACTTGGCAATCAACATGAACAGAATTACAAGTAACGAAAGGTAATGCAAGACCTGGAGACGAGGGGAAAGAGAAAGGAAAGAGACGTCTTACTTTAGGCCCTTTTGCGATCATCTTTCCGAATTGTTGATCCTGCACAATACAACCAGATTTAGAAAATTCAACTTTCCAATTATTTTCAACTAATTGTCCGACAGAAATAAGATTAGTGGTAAAACTAAGGGAGACAAATACATCTTTTATACAAGGAGAAATATCACTTGTTGCTGTGATAGGCAAAGAACTACCATCAACAATATGAATATAAAGATTTCTGGAATATATTTGTACATTGGTAAGAGATTTAGTACTGTGTTTCATATGATTGAAAACTGCAGTATCAAAGAGCCAAGGAGAAGATGTTGAGAAGGGTTTACTTGAGAGTTCTAAAGCAGAAAAGGCAGAAATAATTATTTGTTGTATCATTTCAAGGGTGACAGGTGAAACAAAAGCATTAGCACTTTGTGTCGGCGGTGCTATAACCATAGAATTTTCAGCACAAGAAGAACCAATTGTTGCAGTATATGCAATTTCAGATTTCTTTAGGGGTCGTGTAGGACACTCTTTGATAATATGACCGTTCTTCTTACAATAGTTGCAGAATTTTTGGGAGCAATTGGAGGCAAAGTGACCGAACTTGTAACACCCCCCGACCCGACCCGCCTGGACCGACCCAGGGAGCGCTACTCGGTTTTCAAAACTTTCTAAATTCATTTTATAAATTCCAAAATCGTTGTGAGCCCATAAAACAAATTTTCAACTCATTGGAAACCATAGAGTTTATTATTTTAAAAATCGTTTTCGAGTGAGCCCATTAAATAAACTTTTTACAAAAATTCGACAGAGTTTCGTTTGTTTTTCGGATTTCCCAAAACCTGTTTTTCAACAAATCAATTCAAAAACAAATCTCAACAACACTTCAATATCTCATTTTCAAACACTTGCGCACTCTGCCGTTTAGTGCGACTTCCACAAACAGTTTATAAAATAAAATAATTCAAAGTCATCATTTACAAATATTCTAAAATGAGAAACGGAAATCGATAAATAATTAGTTACAAAACATATTACAAAACATATTTACAAATCCTCTGTATATGCATGCCTATCAAACATAGTACACTTAAACATAAACATCTACCCAAAAGTTGTGATTCTACTCTTCTGTATGCAGGAAGCTTCTCTTCAATCCTTTGCCTCTTCAGGATCCCTAGTACCTACGCGTTAGAAACAAAACTAACGCGCTAAGCATATAGCTCAGTGGGTGTACTATAAACTCAATTAAATAAACCACAATATAAATATCTTTCAAGAAGAATTAAACCACAATATAAATTTCATTTCTAATCAATTTCAAAACAATTAAATTTCAAAATCAAAGCATTAAACCATTTTAATCACTTTAATTTCAATAATGAGATCAACATGTGAATTCGATCAATAAAATCATTCGGTTCATTTTTCAATTCAAATCACTTCTGGCCCGCTAGAATACTAAACATACTAGGACTGGAATATGGGTCAAACTCCCACCCGAGGACGAATCCTACGAGTGGTACGTATCTCCCTACTCTAGGACCGTGGGTACGGAACCTAGAGAGGTACATAACTCCCTATCCCAGGAACGAATCCTTAGGAAGGTACGTGGCTCCCAACCCCCAGGACGAATCCTGAGGAGGTACGTATCTCCCAGCCTCTGGACGAATCCAAGAGGAGGTACATGAATATCATCAATAGCAATCAATAGCGGCGCAGTACTGCTCAGTAAAACCCAGCTGGTATACCAACCTCCTATATCCATTTCTATGTCTAAGTATCCTAGGGCCGTTTCGATAAGCTATTTTCACAATCAGTTACTCAATAGATATACACTTGGCACAATACTTTTCAAGAAAATCAACAATAATCATACAAAGTATAAATCAAATATTTCTAACGAAATCGACATATTCGAAATACAATCAAAATGCGATCTATAATAGAATCGTGCCAAAATCATCAATAGATATATCAATCATAAATTTTTCATATAAACTAAACGCTTTTCATACGAACATCGAAATCGAAAACTTTTAACGAAATCGAAAACGACAACGAAAACAAATACGAAAACGAAAACGAAAATGACAACGAAATACTTTTCGTAACGGTTTCAAAAACAAAAGTACACCAACCTGGGAACCGTTTTTCGTTCGAGAAGTCGCGGTTCTACGATTTCTTTTTCCTTCCCTTTCCCTTTTCTCTTTCACCCACACTTTCTTTCTCTCTCTTTCCTTCCTCTTCTTCTTCTTTCTCTCTTCTTCTTTTTTTTCTTCTTCTTCTTCTTTTTCTTTTCTTTTCTCGGTCTCTTCTCTCTCTTCTTGCTATTTCTGTTTTTCTGGCTTCTGCGAGAAGCTTCTTCTTTTTTTTATAATTTTTTCGCTACCGCAACCGTCGTCGCGACCTGTGGTCGCGCCACCAGGTCGCAATGCTCACTGGAGCATTTGCACCGCCTTCGTCGCGAGCATACCTCGCGGTCCCCTCTAATAACAACATTTATTTTCACATATATAAAATTAATTACCCAAAATCCGGGATGTTACAGAACTTCTTGCAGCTAAAGCAGAAATAATTATTTGTTATATCATTTCAAGGGTGACAGGTGAAACAAAAGCATTAGCACTTTGTGTCGGCGGTGCTATAACCATAGAATTTCCAGCACAAGAAGAACCAATTGTTGCATTATATACAATTTCAGATTTCTTTAGGGGTCGTGCAGGACACTCTTTGATAATATGACCGTTCTTCTTGCAATAGTTGCAGAATTTTTGGGAGCAATTGGAGGCAAAGTGACCGAACTTCTTGCAGCTAAAGCACTGTACAATGCTCATGTCTCAGCTTCTTGGCTTTCCTTGTGTTGCAAACGCCACAGGAATAGAGAAAGAGGTGGAGTGGTGTTCAGCAAGAGCATTTTGAGTAAGAAGACGTTGTTCCTCACGAAATAGTTTACCGAGACATACATCAAGAGAGGGGACAGGTTCTCGGTTTATAAGAGTTGATCGAATGCCCTCAAAATCATATCTGAGTTTCATAAGAAACCGAGCTTTCTCGGTAGTTTCATGGACTGTTTGAACGGAACTAAGGCCTTCAGCAGGTAAAGAAGCATAAATAATGTCAGTGTATTCAACCCAAAGATTCATGAAGCTATAGCAAAATTCCGAGATAGAAATACTGTCCTGTTTGAGATTTACCAAATCGAGTTCAAGCTGGAACCGTCGAGTCGTGTTGTTTTGACAGTATACCTTCTTGAGATAAGTTCACATCTCGGCAGCAGTCTTCAAAGGCCGAAGATTCAAGACAAGGTTGGGTTCAACGGATCTGAGAATCCGTATCATGACTTAGGCATCTTTAACCTCCCAACTGGCATACTGAGCTTTTTATTTCTATGCATTAGGAGGAGGTTTGCTGCCATCAATATGCCCCCATAGATCCTTGCCCTTGACAAAAAACTTAAAATGAATCTCCCAAGCAGAGTAATTTTTTCCATTAAGTCGAACCAAGAAGACATCAGACTTGTCTTTTGACATGAGACCAAGGCTGGAGAACAAAGAGAGAAAAAATCGAGATCGAGAGAAACCAAGAGAAGAACGTTCTATGGCTATTAGAACCAAGAAGACCCAAGCAAGACTGGTCAAGAGAAAAAAAATCGATTTCAGAGTTGAGTCTCTGATACCATGACAAAAGTAAGAGTGTATTGAGCAATCTGTCTTTCTCCTTGGAGATTATGCTTTATTTATACAAAATATTTATTGATTTACAACCTAAATTGTTGCAAACTATCATGAAAATAAGAATAAAGTAATGTATTAAATCTGCCACTAATTACAAGAAATAATAAAATATCTTAGTGCACACTTTCCAACATATTTATAGCGTATCCAGCTGACTTTCCACTTTCCAGCTAAATTTCTATTCACTTTCTAGCTGACTTTCCACTTTCCTTTACACTTATCAGGTATACATGAAAAGCAACACATATGCAAATAAAGTAAAGAAAACAGTAATAATGAGAACAATCACCAAAAACACTAAAACAAAAACTTGTGAGTTACAAAGCATAAAGTCTTCTACAACACAAGAAAAAGGGAAGTTGATACACAAAATCACAAACCGACTTGAACATAAGCATACGAAGACGTATATTGATTGAAAAACAATGAGATTTACTAGTAAGGAAGAGAATGTGAAAAGGGCGTTAAGGCATGCAAGAAGAAAAATGAAGAACGCAGTCCACACAGCATATACACGAGTACTTATCAGGTATACATGACAAGCGACACATACGCAAAGAAAGTGAAAAAAAACAGTAATAATGAAAACAACCACCAAAAACACCAAAAAAAAACCTGTGAATTATAGAGTATAGAGTCTTCTACGAAACGGAAAAAAGGAAGTTGATACACAAAATCACAAACTAAGCTTGAACATAAGCGTACAAAGATGTACATTGATTGAAAAACAACAAGATTTACCAGCAAGGTTGAATAGATGGAAGAGTCGAAGAGAATGTGAAATGGTCATGCAAGAAGAAAATAAAGTACACAGTCCACACAGGATTAGTATGTTAAAAAAGAGGGGTGTACAGCACCGGCCCTCCATGCCACAGGTCCACCCTTAGAGTGGAAAGTGTTCTTTTATTTTTAAAATTTTATAAATGATTTCCTTTTAGCCCTTTTATTTCGATTTTTAACTTTTACACCCCTAAATTATTATAAATTTATCAATTTAATTCATATTATAATTAAAATTTTAATAATAAACTAAATAAAAGTCAAAATGTATTGTTTTACCCCTAATAGTAGGATATTGATATTAAAAGACATATTTGACATACTTATAATACATGCTATTATACTATATTTATATAAATGTGTGTATATATTTATTTTTATGTGTCTAATTAAATAATATAAAAATATTGCCACCTGAGAAAGTGACGCTTCCCGACTTCCTACATAAATTTCACTTATTTAAACGTAAATGAAACTCAAAATTAATTATTATCATAATTTTAAAATAAAAAATAATTATTAAAATTGATAATAATTAAAATTAAAAAATTAATCAAAATAATTAAAATTAACTGTCTATAGAGCCAGGAAGACGTCACTTCCACATGTGGCAATATTTTTTATATTTTTATATTATTTTATTATTATTATTATTTATTATTTAATTAGACACATAAAAAATATATATACACACATATGTATATAAATATAGTATCATAATAGATATTATAAGTAGGTCAAATATGTCTTTTAATGTCAATATCCTATTACTAAGGTAAAACAATTCACTTTCACTTTTATTTAGTTTATATTATTATTAAAATTTTAATCAAAATGTGGAATAAATTAATAAATTTATAATAATTTAGGGGTGTAAAATTAAAAATAAAAATAAAAGTGCTAAAAGGAATTATTTATAACATTTTTAAAATGAAAGAACAATTTATCAGTTGTCACGGTACTGTGTTGCAACATGCATTCCTCATTAAGAAAAAGAAGGTATACTTTCTTGGTCTTCCTCTATCAGTTACAGCTTGAGTGCTTGCAGGCTAGGCGACTGCTGTAACACACTAAAATATTTAGTTGTTTTAAAATTTTTATAACAAATTTTGTTTTACTCATCCAACTTTTATTTTTTAATTTTTATGACCCAAAATTATTATAACTTTATCAATTTAGTTCACAAAATTAAAATTTTAATAATCATATAAATTAAATAAAAGTCCAAATAGATTATTTTAGCCCTAATAATAGGATATTGATTTTAAAAAATATATTTTACCTATATTATACAATATATATGTATATATATGTGTGTGTATTATGTGTCTAATTAAATAATATAAAATAATCATAAAATAATATAAAAAGATAAAAACATATTGCCACCAGAAAAAGTGACGTCTTTTTGCCTCCTTTCGTGAAGACAGCCTTTTTTTTTAAAATTTACATTTTTAGTTGTATAAAATAATAAATTTGATAAATTATTTTAATCAATTTTTTTTAATTTTTATTTTTAGTTTTCAAATTTTGATAGCAATTAATTTTGGGCTTCATTTACGTTAGAACACTAAAATAGATAGCCTCTACGAAGGAAATCAGGAAAACGTCAGTTCCTCAGATGACAATACTTTTATATTTTTGTATTATTTTATATTATTTAATTATACACATAATATATGTATATATATATATATTGTATAATAGCATGTATTATAAGTAGGTGAAATATGTTATTTAATATCAACATCCTATTACTAGGAGTAAGATAATCTATTTTGACTTTTATTTAATTTATATGATTATTAAAATTTTAATCATGTAAATTAAATTGATAAATTTATAATAATTTAGGATTACAAAAATTAAAAATAGAAGTAGAAGAATTAAAATAAAATTAGTTATGAAAGTTTTTAAAAATAATTAAATATCGGGACACATGTCACTTCAAGGTTGGTCCTAAAACATGGAAACAGTAAAAATAAATATGAAACATGAAAAAATAAATATAAAATAGGAAACATTAAACATTAAACAGTAAACATGAAACATAAAATTAGAAACAATATACATTAAACATTAAACATGAAACATAAAACACAAAATATTAAACATGAAACATGACTCCTAAGATAAAATTATTTTTTAATATTATTATTTATTATATTTTCATCATGAATAAAATCTTATTAATATATGCATAAAAAATTCTTTAGGATTTAGTTTCAGTTGTTTGCATCATGACAAATAAAAATATATAACAATTAACAGTAATAAAGGTATAAATGTCAAATTATCTATTTTCAGACATTTTTTATTTTTAAAAAACAAATAAGTTGACACCGTATTTAGTGGTTTGAAGAAAAAAAATATTTAAATTTCACTCACCATTCAGTTTTCACTAAAATACAGAACTTGTTCAGTCTTCAGATAATAAAACAAACAACCCCTAATCGTATAAATTTTAAACTTTGACATATATATATATATATTTGATTTTAATTAGTGTTGTTACTTTTCACTAGGGGTGGGCACATTAATCAGTCGAAAAATAATTGAAAATATCCGATCGAAATAATCGAAAAAATGAGGTTATTTTAGGTTATGGATCGTGATTCGTAATAATTAGATTAGTCACTTTGATAACCGAATAAAAATTGGTTAAGATTAGGTTATAGATGGAAAAACCGTAAATAACCGAACTTATATAAACTTAGAAAAACATTTAAAAAAAATAGAGTTACTAGGTCATCTAATACTCTTCAAAATGTTATTGATTTTCTTAGTTGGATTCAATGGACAAAGTCCACAAATCATCAGTCCATATCACAAAGCCTAAATGTCTCAAACATCAACAGATATGGCCCATAGCCAATTAAAAGATACTTAAACAGTTAAACGTAATATAAACGCGGAGTAAGGTTAAAATGGGAAAGTGGGCTCATAAAATTTCTAGGGTTTATAATAAGTGTTATAATTTATCAGTACTGTGGAAGAGCTCATTATCTGTACTGTGGAAGAGAAAACGAAATTTATGTATTGTGGAAGAGCTCATTATAATGCATGTGGACATAATATTTTAAAACATACAAATAATTAGATAAAATATAAAAAAAAATTAATTTTGGCCTAATTAAGTTCATATATACAATTTAAGCCCAATAAAGTCCAAATCGAAATAATCGAATTTAATCGAACTAAATTTAATCGATTTTTTAAGGTTAAGTTATTTTAGGTTATTCATATAAAACCCACTAAGTTAGGTTAGCTCAATTGACAATCAAATAGCGTCCACCCCTACTTTTCACCGTTGTAATGTAATTGCTACGACCCAATCAATAAAATATTAAAATTCTTGGAGCCATAAATAATACAAAAAGAAAGTAAATATTTACTATAATTCTTATTTTGTTAATATTATTGCCATTAATTTTACATAAAATCTATAAAAGACAATCTTATAATAAAGGTTATTTATGAGCGACAATAAATTGTTATATATAAAGGTTACAAATTTAAATTAAAAAAAGGAAAGTTAAGATCATCTGTACCATATCGGTCCATGTATATATATATATATATAGAGGACAAATAATGTATATATTTTGAAAGAAAATCTAATATTAATTGTTAAAGTTATATTTCGCACCGCAGTGGTTGGGTGATATGTCGAAAAGAACAATAAATAAATATATATATATATATATATATATATACATACACACGTGTGTGTGTGTGAGAGAGAGAGATCATGCATTTATTATATTATATTAACCTAGAAAATTCGATCTCCAATATTGGTAAAAAAAAAATTCAATATTAATTATTAAAGATCGGATTCTACGTATGGTTGTAAAAAAGATCTCTATAAATAGCAGAAATTGTAGGCAAAAAAAATTATCAAACAAAATAAAATAAAAAATTATCAGAGGTGTTAGTTTAATTTCTGATCAATGGCAAATTTGCTCAAGGTTCTTGCTGCATTGATCTTCTTTAGTTTCATCATAGGCAAAGGTAAATTAATATCATAATTCATATAAATTTCATTGTTTATATAAACAATTTTATGTGTGTTTAAGAGTACTGTCTTATTAGAAATCACTTTTGAGTAAAACACTTTTTCTTTTTGTTTAAAAAAAAAAAAACTTTGTGCAAGTATTTATTGATTTCTTGTGAGACCAAAATCATTTTTTTTATTAAACTTAATTTCTCTACATGCTTTTGAAAATTTAATTGCAGGCTATTGCCAATGCAAAACCGAAAACCTCAAAATCGTCCAGCAACAAACTGGAAAGCAGGTGCAAAATAAGCCTGAATGGACTGTGACAATCTCCACGGGATGTCCCTGCACTCAGTTGGACGTTAAACTGGCCTGTGACGGATTTCAGACCGTAGAACCTATCGCCTCCACGGTGTTGGCCAAATCCGGGGGCGAATGTGTGGTTAACAATGGACAGCCTATCTTCCCTAGTAAAGATTTTAGCTTCACTTATGCTTGGGATACTTCTTTTCAGTTCAAGCCTCTTTCTTCACAAATTGCATGCTCTTAATAAGAGTGATATTATTATTATTAATTTATTATTATGCCCTTTTAGGGGCACATTGCTTTTAGGGTTTTAGTTTTATGAGCATGTGGTGTGGCAATAATAAGAATTTGGTCTTGTACTTTGTTCTTGCCAATTTATTTGTGTTGTGTTTGGGTATGGTTTTACTATAATTAGAAGCACTTTTAAACCTTAAAAATGTTTTTAAGTATAGAAAGATTATTGAGTGTGAGATTCTGTATGCATAATTTTGTACGGAATCCTGATTTCATAATATTATAAAATTAATAATTACATTTAACAATTGATTTTCGAACGATACAAAATCCGAATTTTATAAAAAATTACATGAGAGATCCTGCATTTAAGAAGACTCGCCAAATAAGGAATTGACTACATTTTGTAACATTTTGGGTTTGAAATATGGGTCATCATTTACTTACCATATTAGCTTTCACTTGATTGTCATATACCAATTATGCCCTACTAGGGTTTAATATGGTAATAGCCTATTTGATTAGAAATCTAGTATTTGAATTTCAGAACCTTCATTTTATTAATTGACTTTGAGTAATATATACCACACAAATTTCTATTAATTTAATTTGAGTAATACCACTTCGTTCGAATTTTTATTCAATTTTTTGTGGAATTAACCACAATATCACATTATCCTATTTTAAGTTGAAAATTTCAAATAAAAATTTAGACTAGTATTACACAATAATTTTTTTTTTTGAGTTATTATAATTAATTTAGAATTTGATAAAGAGAACATGACTCGAACTTATAATCTCGCAGCATACCAATAAGGCAGCATCATCGTATTACACATTAAATTTCAACATAATGAAATCTGAATCTTTCCAAGAATATATGTTCCTCCAATAATGTTCGCACATGCTCATCTTTTCTTTCTTTAAATAATAAAATCACAATTAATGATGGTGAAGGTAATTGATAAAGATAATCGAGGAAAAGTATTCGGGTTGAAACTAATACGTGACAAAACTTACATAGGAAGGGCTCTTATTATTGGAATTTGGATTATCATATAATTCAATATTACAATAAATGTGCTCTTATTATTCAAATAAAAAAGACTTTGGACATACACTCATAAATTAAGTGGTTAGTACATCTTCCTTACACTTTTGTGGTGAGGGATCAAGTCCAACCGTACGTATTTACTAGTATGTATAGATAGTTTTCTCCCCTTACTGGAACGGTAGATAACAGGTCTATGATGTCTCCATTGGCGTGCACACGGCGGCTATGGATATATTTGGATCTCCATGGATAGACATCCGTCTAGATCTATGGATATCCAATCTCTAGATTTCTACCTCCATTTTTCAATTTTCCTTTAAAAAAAAAAAACCAATGGAGAGTGGACATCCAAAATTTTCTTTTATGTTTTTATATTGTTTTTTAGTTTTATTTTTTGTTTAATTTTTTTTATTTACCAAATCTTATTATTCAAATTCTGAGAATATACATACAGAATTCTCTGCACCAGAACTAGATGATGTTATATGTTCCCATATCTCCTACCTCTTCACAAGCTTCATTTTTGTTGCATGTTTGATTCCAATCTTCATACCAGCGCTGAAAACAACAAATTAAAAATGGTTTTTGTATTTGAACTTTGGAAACGGCAAATTAAATTGTATATAATTAAAATAGGAAACAAAAGATCTTGATAATTTCCTCTAGAAGGTATAGAATATGATACAACCATGCAAATTAACAAACCTTAATTTCCAATATTACACAACTCTGCAACAAACACCATATTCAAAACAAAAACTGACCAGAACATAAATTTGTTTCCCTCTAGTTTACATGTATTTTCTGATCAATTAAAATACATGTTAGGAGATGCATAGAGAGGGTTATCAAGAGTTGTTGAAGAGTCTTTTTTCTTGAAGAAAAACAAATCAGTCACAAGAGGAACAATAGGCTTCTTCTTCTTCTTCTTCTTCTTCATCATCATCATTTTGCCCTCCTTTTTTCCTCCAAAAATACACTCTTCTTTTTCTTCATTAATACTCAATATTTGAGCCAAAGTTGGTGAACTCTCCATCTTTATCATCATCAACTCTCTCTTCCTCTCTTCTTCTCTGATGATTTCCCTCTCGGTATTTGCATTCATCCTTGTTGCCGCCGCATTCTTACCGGCCGCCTCTGCCTCCGCCGCAGCCATCTTAGACATGTTCTTGTGAAGCTCAGCATTCAAAGTGGCCAAAGCAATCTCAGTCTCCGACTCTCTCTTCTTCAGCAACTTCAACTCCATCTTGGTTTCCTCAAGCTCAGCCTCTAGCTTCTTCAAAGTTTGCGAAATCTCGCTCCGGTCATCATGAGTATCTTCTCTAGGGTTTTGAGGACTTGGAGAAGGTGATGGTGAATAATACTTCCATGAAGTTATAATTTCTTGTCTGTCAGGAGGTGGGCTATAAGAGAAGGGCTTAGGTGAGTAAATTTCTCCGACGAGAAGCCGCTCCCCGAAGACAGCAACGGCTTCTTTGACAGAGCGAAAAGGGCGGGAAGTGTCGACATTGGAGCTATAGTCATTATTGGTTGGCTTTTCAGGATCGGGAAGAGCTAGGGTTTGGGTTTCCATGGCAGGGTAGAGTAGAGAGAGATTTTGGTGATGAATAATCAATGGTGTAGTGTAATATTGTATGATGCATGGTGGAGAAGAAACAAAAACGAAGGGGTTATTTCATGATGGGTAGGTTTAGGGTTTTGCTTCGCTTGTACTTCAAAAGATTACAGAGAGAGAGAGTGAGTGAAAAGACATGGAAATGGAAGATTGTTGTTTCAAGGCTACGACAGAATCAGGAGTTTGATGATTGGAGGTTGAAGATAGATGACTTGTTAACCACCCGTTGCTGGGCTCGTCACGTGCGCCCTCACGTGTCTTATGAGACTGATGTTGAGGATTTAGAAAATTGATAATAAATTTCAAAGAGTTAATTACACTAAACTTACCTGAGGTTTGGCTAATTACACTCGGAATTAAAGTTTGCATTAATTAACACTGGCCTTCCCTCCCGTTAAATTTGACCGTTAAAATAAATGGTTGACCATTCAAAAATATTAAAATGACCAAAATACCCTTGGTTAAAAAATAAAAAATATAAAAAATAAACTTTTAAAAAAAATAATGAACTAATTACACTTAATCTCACTGAGGTTTGACTAATTACACTCGAAATCAAAGTTTGCATTAATTGACACTGACCTCCCCTCCCGTTAAGTTTGATCGTTACAATAAATGGTTGACTATCCAAAAATATTAAAATGACCAAAATACCCTTGGTTAAAAAATTAAAAATATAAAAATAAACTTTTTTGAAAAAAAATAATTATATAAATAAAAAAATAAAAATAAATTTTATCTAAAACAATTACCTAAACAAATGTTTCTAATCCATTTTTAAAAAATATCTAAAAAATTTGTAAAATAATAATTTGAGATTTGTAAAAAAAAAAATCCAGATTCAATCTAGACCGTCTATCAGATCTGATGAACAATCTAGATGGTATCTTGACCAATTTTTTTAAAAAAAATTAAAAAGTCTAGATTTGATCTGGACCGCCTCCACCATGGACAGATCTCCATGAATGGAGCTTCCATCTCTCCATGGAGTTCCCCCTGCCATCGAAAGGCGGAGGTAGGGAGGTTCGGCGAGGGAGGCGAGCCTCCCCCGATCGTCGTGGGGAGGTTTCGCCTCCCCCACAATAGGGACGCCTTCCCGTTGGCAAAATGGGGCGGCGTCCCCATTGTGGGGGAGGCGAGACCTCCCCACGACGATCGGGGGAGGCTCGCCTCTCTCGCTGAGCCTCCCCTCCTCCGCCTTTCAGTGGCGAAGGGAACTCCATGGAGAGATGAAAGCTCCATCCATGGAGATCTGTTCATGGTGGAGGCAGTCCAAATCAAATCTGGACTTTTTAATTTTTTTTTAAAAAAAAATTGGTCAAGATACCATCTGGATCGTTCATCAGATCTGATGGTTCTGATGGACGGTCTAGATTGGATCTAGATTTTTTTTTACAAATCTCAAATTATTATTTTACAAATTTTTTAGATATTTTTTAAAAGTGGACTGGATTCATTTGTTTAGATAAAATTTATTTTTATTTATATAATTATTATTATTTTAAAAAGTTAATTTTTTAACTAGGGGTATTTTGGTCATTTTAATATTTTTGGATGGTCAACCATTTATTTTAATGGTCAAACTTAAAAGGGAGGGGAGGTCAGTGTCAAGTAATGTAAACTTTGATTCCGAGTGTCATTAGCCAAACCTCAGGTAGGTTGAGTGTAATTAGTATATTATTATTTTTTAAAAAAGTTTATTTTTTTATATTTTTAATTTTTTAACCAAGGGTATTTTGGTCATTTTAATATTTTTGGATGGTCAACCATTTATTTTAATGGTCAAACTTAACGGGAGGGGAGTTCAGTGTCAATTAATGCAAACTTTGATTTCGAGTGTAATTAGTCAAACCTCAGATAGGTTAAGTGTAATTAACTCAAATTTCAAACCCAATATGCTAAAAAGAAGATTATGCTCGTGAGATTATGCAAAAAACGTACTAGTAAAATGCTTCCACAAATTAACTAATTGAATTGCAATGAAATACATGACATTTAATCATATTATAATAAAATTATGATTTTAACCTTAATTACATATTAATATTCTTAACTAACTGGTTGATTGCTAGAGTTGACGATCAACCAATAGTCAAAGAATAATATTATCATTTTCACCTTAATTTTTTTAAAAAATAAAAAAAATTGTAAAAAAATTAAATTAATATCTACTGTCCATCAACGTTTATCAAATTGATGGACGATAGAGATCCATTTTTTTTTATTTAATTTAATTTTTTAACTAAGAGTACTTATATTATTTCATACATAAGTTATGATCAAACTGTTATATTTAACTATGTCAACTGACGATAGGATACTAACGTATAATTAAGGATAAACTCACCATTTAGTTGTAATATGGTCAAATGTATTTCATTGTAATTCGCCATATTTTAAACAAGACAGGGTTATATTTATAATGTTAGTTATGTATAACCCCGTTAATAAAGAAGGCTCATTCAGTTTAATAATATTTTAAATTCGAGTCATTATCACCGTAAAAAGTATATAAAAAAAATACTTAAAAAGCGAAATCTTCTTTTGCACGTCTTACATCTTTAGACAACACCAGCCAAATTGTTATGGATTGTCTTGTCAATTGAGTGATAGAACGAGCGTTGGCTTTTGTTTTTGAATGTGTTCAAGGCGACAACTTAATTAATCGATTCGGTGTATATATAATTAGTTATATATCTTGTAGTAATTAAAGTAAGAGATCTAGGAATCAATTGCTCTCAAATCAACCTTATTATTCTTGATTAATTAATTTGTGTATTTGAAGACAAGACATGAATTTGGTACTCACTTCACCAAACCAAGAGCCAGATTGATAAAGATGACACAATTGATTCCTTGTAGCAGTTAAGATAGGCTTAATTAAAATTTTCTTATGTTCGAAGAGTCTAGGTGTAACACCCCCTGACCCGACTGGATCGATTCAGGGAGCGTTATCGAATTTTCAAAACTTTCTATATTCTTGTTATTAACTGAAAACCATATAATTTATCATTTAAAAATCTTTTCGAGTGAACCCATTAAAATTCAATTTTTTTTTAAATTTCGGCAGAGTTCCCTCTATTTTTCTGATTTCCCAAAACCTATTTTCAAATAAAACTCAAATCACATACATTTCACAATAACACTTCAAATCTCATTTCATTCAAATGCGCACTCTACCGTTTAGTGCGACTTTCAAACAGTTTATAAAACATTTCATTAATTACAGTCATTCGTAAATAAAAACAGAAAGCATAAAATAAGTAATTTACAGTACATAATTACAAAACATAATTACAAAATCCTCTGTAAATGCATGCATATCTAATTACATTGTACAGAAATATTTATATAGTTAACTACCCCAAAAGATACTGTGACTCTGAACTCTCCTTTGCAGCTGGTGCATCTTCAGTCTTTTCCGTCCTCGGTATCTTTATTACCTACGCGTTAGAAACAAAACTAACGCGCTAAGCAATACTGCTTAGTGGGTGTACACTAAAATAAATTGCAATATAATAGAAAATACTAAATCTTAAATTCAGAAATTCAATAAATTCATAAATTCAGAAAGATCTATATAAATAAGCATTAAAGCTTAAAATCAGAATGTCAGAAATATAAATATACAAAACAAACGTTTCTCATAAATTTCTGGGTTTCAGTTTCACTATCATTTCTTTCTTTTTCATAACATTTTCTCACCATAATTTCTCAATTTGACCCGTGATACACATAACAGGGTGTACAGGACTGGATTACGGATTTTTCAGTCGGGTTTCCCATCTCATATGAAATGGTATCCCTCTATATAAACAGTCGGTTTCCCATTTCACGAGGAAATGGTATCCGGATATTCTTACAGTCGGTTTTCCATTTCACAAGGAAATGGTATCCGTGATAAACAGTCGGTTTCCCATTTCACAAGAAAATGGTATCCGTATAATCAATAATCAGAGACATCATACATCACGGTGCAGTACTGCCATATATTCACCCAATTGACATGTCAATCTCCTATATCCATATATCCCTTTACATATATCAGGGCCGTGTAATTCTTTGGTTTCAGAAATTAACGAATATCATCTTAAATCAAAATCCATAAATAGGAAAATCAAACAATAATTGGAAATCAGGTTTTGAAAACATACGATTTTCTTCAACTTTTCACAATAGTAGATTAGTACACAAATAACCCAACAATATACAAAAATGCAATACAAATATATAAACCAATCCATATGCATATATATATATATATGTATATATATATATATATATATATATATAATTCATAACTATATTTCTAAACGTACTAAATCAAAATATTTATAAAAAATAAGTTCAGAAACGTGTGTACACCAACCTGGATACCGTTTTACCGATTCTACGTCCTTTTCCTTTTGAGTTTTCCTTTTTCCTTTCTTTCATTTCTTCCTCCTCTTTCCTTTCTCTTCCTCTTTTCTTTCTTTTCTTTTCTTCTTCTTTCCCTTCTCTTCTTCTTCTTTTCTTCTTTCTCTTTTTCTTCTCTTCTTCCTCTCCTTTTCTTCCTCTTCTTCTTCTTCTTCTTCTTTTCTTTTCTTTTTTCTTCTTTCTCTCGATTTCTGCACTCTCTTCTTTCTGTTCTGTGTCTTTACTTCTCACAGAAGTTAACTTTTTTTTTATATTATTTCGGTCATCGCGACCGTCGTCGCGACCTGTGGTCGCGGTACTCACTGGAACAACTTCACCGCCTTCATCGCAATCACACATCGCGGTATCCTGGTCGCGATGGTGGTCGCCATGCTTACTGCCCGAATTTTATTTTTTTCATCGCGAGCAGTTCAACGCGATCTGTGGTCGCGGTGCTCACTGCCAAGAATCACCATTTTTCATCGCGAGCAGCTCATCGCGATCTGTGGTCGCGGTGACCAGGTCGCGATACTCACTATCTCAGTTTTTCACTCTTCTCTTCGTGCATCGTTTTCAACCGTTCAATTTGGTCCACCTAGAAACCATAAAATAAACATACATTTAATTACATTTACACCCCTTAACTCACAAAAATTTTTATACACATATTTAACATTAATTATCCGAAATCTGGGATGTTACACTAGGGATGGCACCGGGGCTGGGTTGGGACGGGGCACCGCACATGACCCTGACCTTTGCCTCGATTGGTTGAGGTTCAACTACAAACCCAATCCCACCATATAGAATTAGGTAAGCCAGACTAAAGCCAAGGGATTAAAGCGTTTGGGAGCCAATAATCGTTTCCTATAAATATTTTTATTAGTATTTTATTTAAACTCTTTATCCTAATTGATTGATTTGAATTTTATTAATTGATATTTCTGTGACAATAATTTTCTTGACTTTTCTTCTTGATGAAACTTATTGAAATAATTCTACTTAACTAGCCTATTTATGAGGACTAATCAATACTTCAAATCTTATTAGAATTCATATATTTTATTCTAATTTAAAAGTTGTTATTTTTTCCATTTAACACTCAATATGTTTGGATTGAATACATTATGTTGTTTTTGTTTGTTTTTTAAAGTGATTAAATGGTAAAAAATAACTTAAAATAAAAAGTTAAAAATTCTGACTTATTACTTAACACCTAATCACTGAATCATAATTATAGTATTTTTTTTCCCATAATTATCATTATTATGTTAAAATATATTCACATTTATCTTAATCTAGATGTTTCTATCTTTAAAAAAATCAATATTTTTATTTAGTAGTTTAAAAAAAAAAAAAAAAAACAAACATGTTATTCATCTTTCTGATTTTAGTTATGTCTTTAGAAAAATATATGCATATTTAGTCATTGGAAAAATTCTAGAAATTGTTTTTCTCCATTTTCTTACCGCGCTAAATATACACAAATCAATTTAAATATGTCACAGATAACACAAATTACAAACAAATGTCTACCTCAAACAAACATAAAATAAGAATAAATAATAACAAAACATTACATAACAAATGCCCACCTTTCTTGAGTAATTCGTGAGTGACAAAGTAAGAAATATAGGAGTTTTTGTTGAAAGAGAGCAAGAAAGAGATGAGTTTTAGTTATATTTTTTTCTATTTGAGTTTTCGAAATAAGAGAGCTATAGAAGAGAAAGGAAGAATAAGAAAGAGACAAGTAGAAAAGAGATAAAGACAAGACACGTATTAGGTTTCGTTAAGGGCTTTTTAGGATTTATTTCAAAATATGTACTATTTTGATAAGAAAGATTAATTATGTGCTATTTGTCAAACTAAGAGAGTAAAATGGTGCCATTTTTGTCAATTTTTTCAATTCCAAAAGCATATAAAAGAAATGATTAATTGTACTAAAAAGTACACTCTTAGACAACTTTTACGTTTATTGCATAAACCTTCATTTGACTAACCGTTAACTAACAGAAAATTATAAAAGTTCAAAAATTCTATCAATTATAATATAAGGCTGACATGAAATGAGATTTAAAAAATAAAAATTTTACCCTAAAAACTTTCTAAATCCTAAAAAACCCTAACTTCTTTTAAATCTCCAAAAAATAAAAATAAAAGGACAAAAAAAAATGCCATTGGAATCTGCATCAGCTCGTCCATGGGAGGAGATAGAGGAGGTCAATCTCCTTCAGATCGGAGAAGATCTTCTACGATCTAGAGGAGATGGTGGATTCTTTTTTAGCTATCCTTATTTTAATAAAACTTTTCTTTTCAGAGAGCATGATGCTATACTATTTAATGATATCACAGAACTGCAAAAGGAGATGACAATGGGCTTTTTCAGTAGAACTGAACAATAGGATGTCGTCTATGTAAATGAGGGTACTATGAAGGATGGGTTCAAAGATCCTTGTCATGGCTTTTTAATGTTACTATATTTGTTTCGGTCTTTTATTTTAGTGTTAACTTATGATTTAAAGAGTGTGAAAAACTAGAAAGGTAGTTTTAGAACAAAATAAAGTGTCTTTTGATATTTTACAAATTTAATTATTAAAATGAAGTGTATTTTAAAAAAAATGAGTGTGAAAGGATAAAAATGTTTGTAAATAGAAAATCTTATAATATAACGAGATAAGGTTGGTTAAGTGATATACCCCTTATATCTACATCACTGAGGTTATGAATTCGAGTTATGTCTTACTTCCCTAATTTTAAATTAATTGTAATAATTTATATATATATATATATATATATATTTCAAAATCTAATGACTATCAACTCAAGTTTCTCATAAAATTACAAAGCATGGGGATACTTTATTGTACATTGTGAGTTTCAATTGAAGTCATGTTTGTAGCGGTTGTCAATTAAAATCATGTTTGTAGCGGTTGTCAATTAAAAAACTTTTTAAAATTATAGGATTATCAAAAGATACATAATTTTAAGTTAAAATGGTATTGTAAAATTAATAAAAGTAAGAAAATCCCATCACTCATTTATTCTCACTGACAATCAATTTAAATTCAAAGTTTCAATCTTTTTTCATTTTTCTTTTCTTTTCCAACATTTCCTCAATAAGCAAACTAACGCTTCCAGTTTCCCATACTTTCTCAGCAGCCAAACAAATACAAAAACATTATTTTTTTTAAAAACAGTTCTCTCAAACCTAATAATGCAATAAAAAAATTCGTGGGCGAGTTCGCCCAAGAACTAAAAAATAAAATAAAAAATGGTAGGCGAACTAATCAGTTCGCAGGCGAATTAAAACATTGATGGGTGAGTTCGCCCAAGAACTAAAAAAAGAATTTAAAAAAAAATTGATTAGTTCGCCTAAAAAAAATAACGATGGGCGAATTGTTACGAACTGATTTGCCCATAAATTGATAATTTGTCTCATTCACTTTCATTGCTTTTAGTTCTGTACCACCATTCATTAAATTGATTCAATCAATCAACCGAAAGCCTCCATTTTTATTTTATTTATGTTTTTGTGTTCAATTTAAAAACTTCACTCACTCTTTGTTTTTTTTTCCTCATTGTTGCATGCAACGAGGAAGTGAAGTTTTTTTTGATGATTTTTTATTTGTTGAAAGTGAGGGAGTGAGTGAATGAGTGAGAGGGTTAGAGAGATACAAAGGTCGTTCGGTTAGAGAGAGAGTTCGTGAGTGGGCTAGAGAGGGAGAGAGTTAGGTTAGAGAGAAAGTTCAAAACCAGAGAAAGAAGAGAAGAAAAAAAAAAAATCTCAGCAGGAAGAAAAAAAGAGAAAAGTCAACACTTATTAAGGGCAATTCGAGGTTTATTTAAAAATATGTGTTATTTTCAGAAGAAACAATAATTAGGTATTATTTTAGAAAGTAAGGGCTCGTTTGGTAAATGGAACTGACTTGGATTGGACATGACTGAGTTTTAGACCCATGTTTGGTGTATCACTGGACTAATTTAAGTGGTACTAAATAGTCTTGGGCTCACAAAAAAATAGGAGCCCATTCAAAACATGGGGCTTACTTTGTCTTCTCTCTAATCAATCCTCCTTAACCCTCAAGTCTCCTCACCACCTCAGCCTCACTCACTTGACTCACGCCTCACCACCCTCACCACCACTCACAAGTCAGTCTTCTCTCTCACGGACCTACACCACTACTTATCCTTATCTCCTCCGAATGACGTTGCAATGGTCTTGATCTTGTAATTGTTTTTGTAATTAACTTGATTAACTTGTAATTTTTTTGAACAATTTTTTTGTTTTTTTTGTATTGGGGTTTCTCTTACAAATCTAGTGAGTTGATCTGTATAGAGGAAGAAATGCTAATTCATGGTCATGTGTTGAAGATTGGAATTGGGTGTGATTTGTTTATTCAAAAATACTTTGTTTCATTTGTATGCCAAGATTGGCTGTATCAAGACTGCACGCAATGTGCTCGATAGAATGGCGAAAAGAGATATGGTTTCTTGGCATGCCTTGTTAAGTGTTTATGTAGAGATGAGAATGATGGAGTTAGCGAGTAAATCGTTCGATGAAATGGAGGATACAAAAGTGAAGCCCGATAATTGCACACTTGTGAATATTTTATCTGCGTGTGCTCGTACTGGGGCTTTAAGACAAGGTGAATGGATTCATGCTTATATTGATAAGAATGGTTTTGGCATAGATGGTTTTATAACTACTGCTCTTGTTGACATGTATTCCAAATGTGGGAACATTGAGAAGGCTACAAGAGTATTTAGAAGTACTTCGAGGAAAGATATTAGTACCTGGAATTCGATAATTTCGGGTCCAAGTACTCATGGATTTGGAGAACAAGCTTTGCAAATACTTTTTGACTTGTTATGGTGTTTTGAACTATGTTGTTAAGTACTCACATATTTTAAACTATGATATTTAGTTTTATGGGTAACAAAATGTGTACTTAATATTGTAAGTTTTAACCCATGTGGACTTGAGCATGAGTTATGTGAATGCATTTTGGTTCTAACAAGTGAGTTTGCACCTTGTGTTTCAACTCTAAATATTGAATAATATGAACAAAGTGATATTTAAAAGTTAAGGAAAAAGTTGCATAATCAATTAAAGCGACATAATAAGTTGTTATTTCATTTTGAACTAATGTCATACAAAAATCTATCAATGTTTTATATTTATAATTTTATAACAAATAAAAAATAGTCCGAAACACACCAAACACAATTCTGAACTATTTTAATGGTCTAGCTCCTTAATCCGATGCAGTACCAAACACAGGTCAGGACTTAATCCCAGTCCAGACCAAGCTAGTCTAATCCAGTCTAATTCTAGGACTTCGTCCAGTCCAAGTCAGTCCTGTCTGCTAAACGATCCTTAAGGGTTCAAATGGCATCACTTTATACCATTTTCTCTAATTTTAAAGAATTTTTTAAATTGACAACTAAATAACCACCGACTTTTCCTTAAAAGTTTTATTTCTAAAAAAGATATATCTCTAAAGCTCTATTAGGAGATACTCTTCCAAACGACCCTAACATATGAGAAAGAATATGTTTTATTTTGGAGGAATATTTCGGTAATTGTCTTTGGCCATAACAAAAAATAATTTTCACCTATAAATATGATTAAAAAAAATTACTAAAAAATTTATGTGATTTGTTTTTGAAAGGAAAATAATATATTAGAACCTCAGAGGGAAAAAACTATCCTGGCACATCGGCGTGGACAAGCGACTCCACGATGGGAGGAACAAAATCAACCAAAAACCCAACCGACTGGGAAGACAACGCAAATTTAGCAAGGCCATGAGCCACAGAATTAGCTAAACGCGGAGCGAACGAAACACAAGCAACATTAAAAAAAACCAAGCAACAACCTAATATCATGCACTAAAATACCAATCTCAGATTTTGGCACCAACGAACCATTAATAAGAGAAACCACGGAGGCCGTATCGAACTCAACAACAGCCAAAGAAATGCCCAGATCAGCAGCAAACCTCAACCCACAGAGCAATCCTGCAGCTTCAGCGCACTGAGGAGAGAGGGAAGCAGAGATGCACTGCCAAGACGACCCCATAACCAAGCCAAGATGGTTCCTAATCACCATTCCAAACCTAAAAGACTGCTGAGGACCATCTAACGCAGCATCTGAATTCAGCTTGAACAGATCAAGCCCAGGAGGCTTCCAACGCACATCAATAGGAACCAGAGGTGGCTGAATACTCTGCCCATCAGCCACAAAAAAATTAGCAACCTAGAAATCCTTCAAGAACTGTTGGGACCATTGCACCACCTCATCCACCTGCAACACGATAGCCTCATGAACCATTTTATTTCTTCTAAACCAAAGCCGCCACAGGACAATGGACAGCAACTCAAACTCAGCTGCTGTTAGTTGAGCTCTGCAAACTAACACTAGATCCAACACAGAAAAGGAAGAAGCCTCACGAAGAAGAGAACCCAGCCCCCAAAAACGATGAACAGGCTTCAGCAATTTACAGCCCAAAGGGCATGAAGAGAAGTTTCAGGAACTTGGGTACAGAATGGGCAGCAAACATCCAACACCAAACCTCTGCGGACCAGGTTACAATTCGAAGGGAGCCAGTTGTTACAGGCTCTCCACAAAAATAGCTTAACCTTTAGGGGAATATGAAGCGGCCATAAAAACTTCCACTAGCCCTCCGCTAGAGACAGACCCGAAGAACCGCAGGTGGACGCAGCAGCCATCCCAAGCTAATAAGCACTCTTAACAGTAAAAAAATCCATTATTCTCAAAATGCCAACAAAGTGAATCAGGGATACGAGAAGCACTACACTGGATGCTCAAGATTGCATCAACATCCAAATGGAGGAAGCTGGAGCGAATCAAATCAATGTTCCAGGATCCAGAATCATTTTTGAGTTGGAAAACCGTCGAACAATCATCAAGGACCGGAGGAGACAAAATACGAAACGTCGAAAGTCTAGGAATCCATCGGTCCTTATAAATCGAAATAGACGTACCATCACCAATGCGCTACCGGGAACCCAATTCAACTAAGCTTCGACCCCACATCAAACTCTTCCACACAAAAGAGCTCGAGGAAGAAGCTGAAGCCTGCAAAAAATTAGATATAGGAAAATAGCAACCTTTCAAAACTCGTGACACAAGCAACTCTGGATTATTCACAAACCTCCAGCATTGTTTAGCGAGCATCGCTTTATTAAACATGCTTAAATCACGAAAACCCAAACCGTCATCCTCCTTTCTTTTACAAAGATGAGACCAAAAAGCCCAATGCAATCGATTCCGTGAGGGAGAGCTCCCCCACCAAAACCTAGCACACAAACGATGAAGCTCTGAAATCAAACTTTTGGGTAAACGGAACAAATTCATGCTATAAATTGGGATAGCCTGAATAACTGCTTTTAAAAGAACTTCCCGCCCCCCTGCGAAGAAAAGGGAGGAATTCCACCCTTTCAACTTGGTCCAAACTCGATCTAAGATACTCATAAAAAGTCCCATCTTATTACGACCCGAGAAACTTGGTAAGCCTAAATATCGCTCATGGCACGCCATAATTTGAACACCTAATAAAGCAGCCAACCCATTAGCTTCAGCTGAGGAAACTTGCTTATTGCAGCACATAGCGGACTTGTCAAAATTAATAACTTGCCCTGACGCTTTGCTGTAGTCGTTTAGAATAGATTTAACAAGCTCATAATCAGTCTTAGAGGCTTTCGTAAAGAACAGATGAGATATCGACGGCCTTGCCCGACTGCATTTAAAACCTAAAATCAACCCCCCCCCCCCCCCCCCGCTGAGCTTTATTCAGCATACAAGAAAGACCTTCAGCACATATTAGGAACAAGTAAGGGAAGAGGGGATCCCCTTGGTAGAGGCCACGGGAGGGACGCAGATCACCATAAGGCTTCCCATTAATATTAAAAGAATACGACACTGATTTAACACAACGCATAACCAACTCAATCCACTTCGCTGAAAAACCCAATTGAAACATCATGCTCTCTAAAAAAACCCATTCAACTCGGTCATAGGCTTTAGACATATCTAGTTTCAGAGCCAAATAACCATTGCGGCCCTTTACTTTACGGTTGAGTGCATGCATACACTCGAAACCCACGATCGCATTATCTGTAATAACTCTACCGGGAATAAACGCACTCTGATTGCTCGAAATGACTTCCTCTAGAACACAACGGAAACAATTTGCTAACGACTTGGCTACAATTTTAAAAATAACATTACACAAACTGATTGGGCGAAAGTCCGCCATCTTATTAGCATTAGCGCACTTCGGTATTAACGTAATCAAAGTTTTATTGATAATATTAAGAGGCGCATTCCCGTTTAGACATCCAAGATACGTATCCACCACACAGCTACCAACTGTCTCCCAATTCTTCTGGAAAAATCCCGCCGAAAACCCATCCAACCCCGGAGCTTTCAAAGGCCCCATGTCGAACAAGGCCACCCGTACCTCATCGGCTAGAAAGGGACGGTCCAACATCCTACTACTTGCCAAAGACAAATTGTTAGACACACACAATGTCACCTTGTTTATAATGGCAGTGGTTGGATTAGCCGAGTGAAATAAAGTCTCAAAATACCTTTTAATAATTAATTTAATCGCACCACTGTTAGTGTGCCAATGCCCCAAATGATTAAAAAGGCCATTAATAGCATTAAACCGCTTGCGAGCCATCGCTTGAGCATGGAAATATTTAGTGTTTTTGTCACCATTCTTCAACCATTCGACTCGAGACCGTTGCCTCCAAAAGATCTCTTCACTCTTCATCAAATCATCCAGACGATTTTCCACCTCCCAAATCCTCCTCTAAGAACTTGGATTCGCAGAGTAAGACAACTCACGAAGCTTATTTTGAGCAACCCGAATTGAAGCCACAAGACTACCACGTTGAATTTTGTACCACTGCCTCAAATTATTCTCACAAGCAGCCAAATTATTAGCAACACTCTGAAAACAACTACCATGATCACTCCAAGAATGATTAATAATTTCTCTACACTCAGGATCATCCACCCAACAAAACTCAAAATGAAAACGATTATTACCTCTAGTAACCGGCAAACTAGAAGCCACTCTCTCCTCCAAGACTTCAAGCAAGATAAGACGGTGATCCGATCTCCAACAAGCCAAGTGAGATACATTCGACTCCGAAAACAAACGATACCAATCTAAATTACTGAAACACCGATCTAATCGAACCTGAATCATATCATCACCCTTGTAACATCCCAAATTTTGAATAATTAATTTTGAATATATGGATATAAAATTTATGATTTGAGGGGTGTAAAACGTAATTAAAAGTATGTATATTTTTATGGTTTTCAGGTGGACCAAATGGAACGGTCCAGAAATGATGCATGAAGAGAAGGGTGAAAATTGGACAGTGAGTACCGCGACCACTCACCGCTATCAGAGATCACGATGAGTCGCTCGCGGTGAAAAATGGTATTTTCGGGCAGTGAGCACCGCGACCAGTCACCGCTACCACAGATCGCACTGACTAGCTCGCGGTGAAAATGTTAAATTCGGTCAGTGAGCATGGCGACCACCAGCGCGACCATGATACCGCGATGAGTGATCGCAATAAAGGCGGTGAAATTGCTCCAGTGAGCAACGCAACCTTGTAGCGCGACCATAGGTCGCGACGACAGTCGCGATGACCGAAAGATTATAAAAAAAATAAGCTTGTCGTGGAAGACTCTAAAAAAAAAAAAAAGCCAGACAGAAAATAGAGAGGGAGAGACCGAGAGAAAAAGAAAGGGAGAAAGAGAAAGAAAAGAGAGAGAAAGGAGAAGAGAGGAAGAAGAAGAAGAAGAAGAGGAAGAAGAGAAGAAGGAGAAGAGAAGAAGAAGAAGAAGAGAAAAGGAAGAAGAAGAAAAGGAAAAAGGAAAAAAGAAAAGAGAAGAGAAAGAGAAAAAGGAAAAGAGAAAAGAAAAAGGAAAAACTCAGAAAGAAAAAGGTGTAGAAACAGTATCCAGCTTGGTGTACACATGTTTTTGAAGTTTTTATGTGTTTTGATTTGAATTTGAGATTTTGGAGAATTTAGTAAATATATGTTTATTATATTGTTTTTCTATTGAATAATTTCGATTTAATCATATATATCGTATTTTGATTGTTGAATAGGTTGAAATCAATTGTTTCAGAATTTCGAATGAACAAATCGCTGAATTTCCATAAAATTATGTATATATGTTTTTCCTAATATCGACTGAATTTTTTATATTAATTGAGTTTGAATTCGATTTGTGAATTGTTATGTGAAAATATTGTATTGAAACGGCCCTAGGATTCATTTGGCAGTACTGCACCGATGTTGCTCTTGATGTGATATTTAATGTACCTCCCTATGGATTCGTCAAGGGGTAGGAAGACATGTACCTCTCCAAGGATTCGTCCTGTAGTAGGGAGACACGTACCTTCCTAAGGATTCGTTCCTGGGATAGGGAGATATGTACCTCTTTAGGTTCCGAACACTCGGTCCTAGAGTAAGGAGATATGTACCACCCTCAGGATTCATCCTAGGGTTGGGAGTTATGTTCGACAGACAGTTACTGAGGTCGAACGACCCATATTCCAATACTGGATTATGTTGAGTATTCCAGAGGGCCAGAATTGAGAATGATTTGAAAAGAAAAGATTATAAAAGAATTTATATTTCGCTTCCGTATGGATTATTAATTGAAATTAGTTGTTTCTATTGAATTGATTTTGTATGTTTATTTCCGTGTTTGATTTGAATAATAACATGTTTATATACGATTATATTGTGAGATTTTTATTATGGAAAGTTATTTATGATTTTGATAATTAAGTTTAGTGAACATCCACTAAGCTATATGCTTAGCGCGTCGATTTTTATCGCGCGTAGGTAACAGGGACACTGAGGAGGCAAAAAATTGAAGAGAGAGTTGCTGACAGAGACCCAGATTCGCTACATTTGGGTAGATATATAAATATATTGTTGTACCATATGTTTAGATTGCATGCATATACAGAGATTTGTAATTGTGGTATATATTTGTGTTTTGTAATTAACCGCTTTATGATTTCTATTTTTCATTTTTGAAGGATTGTAAGTAGTAAATTGTGAAATGTTTGATTTTAAAACTGTTTGGAAGGCGCACTAAACGGCAGAGTGCGCGTTGGTTTGATAAATGATAGAAGTGTTGAAATTGTTTTATATTGGATTTATTTTGTTGAAAACAGGTTTTGAAAAATCAGAAAAACAGAGGAAACTCTGCCGAAATTTTTAAAATAAATTTTGATGGGCTCACTAGAAAAACATTTTTAAATTACAATTTATTTGATTTTCAATGGTTTGCAATTTATAAAGTGAATTAAGAAAAGTGTTGAAAACCCGAGTAGCGCTCCCTGGGTCGATCCAGACTGGTCAGGTCAGGGGGTGTTACAACCCTTCCGCTTATTACTCCAAGTAAACTCGGGACCGCAAAAACTCAAATCTTGAAGGCCACAAAAATTTACAGCCTCTCAAAAATTATTTATCAAAGACAGAGCACGCACTCCACCCCCACTCTTATCAGATTCACAAAGAATCTCATTCCAGTCACTACCACACAACCATGGCAAAGAGGACAACCCATGAAGCCGCTTAAGAAGAGTCCAAGAATGGATCCTCCGAAAAGCATTCGGATTACCATAAAAGCCAGTCAGCCCCTAAACTTTATCACCAACTGAGCAAACTTTAACATCAATGTAAAATTTACCAAACGAAAGCAAAGAAATATCAACTGAATCCTTCCAAAACAAACATAAACCCCCACTCCTACCATCCATGTCAACCACAAGCTTGCCATAAAAGCCTAACTTAACACGAAGTAACTTCATTTGGAAAATACTAGAAATCGTCTCAAAGAAACACAATAACTGGGTTAATGTCTCGCATATACCAGCGCAAGACTTGGAATGCCAGAGTACTACCCAACCCCCGGACATTCCAAAATACGATTTTCATAGCGTTCGGCAGGCTGGATTAACCGTACCCGCCGATAAACAACTAGAACCACCATTAACATCAGAATCAACTTTGCTTCTCTTATCAGAACTCCACCCCTGATCAGCAGCCTCCTCTCTCTTTCTTGAAGAAGTGGATCGCGTTAATTTAGAGTCTATAGCCATCCCTGCTCGAGCCAAATGCTTCCATCGCCCCCTTCTACTGCCATCTACAGCCGACCCCGCCTACCTAATGTTACTATCAGATAGCACAGTAGAAGTTTGTGCATCTACAAAAAAAATGAACAGGGTACTCTCATTACTACCCTTACAACTATTCCCAGTCCCATTAATATGCTCCTGTTCAGCCCCCAAAATCCTTCCACAACTCTCGTCCAACTCACCAGACACTATTTCGATGACAGAAGGGGTCGAGGTCTCCAGTGAAGACGGACTCTGCTCAATCCGGACCTGAGACCCTTTTCCCATGCTATCTGAAGCCATCGTGCTATGCAAAGGTCCCTACATGGGAGAAACATCCACACCGCTTCCCTGTACTGTAGCATGGCATGGGGTTGTATCTTCATCAGCAAACTGCCCACATTAGTGTGATTCAACACAAAGTCGTCATGCAATCCATCATCAGCAGGTGAAAATGGTCTCGTAGTAATAGGCGGTGACGCCACTGAATTATCATGTGATCGCGTCCTTACTGCATGTATGGGACCAAGCACTGACAAAGAAGAAGAAGTTCCGCTACTACCAAACTTGCTACCTCTGCCTTTAGTAGGTGAAGCCGCCCTAAGCCAGAGGCCATACTGTGAAGTCGTCTCAGTATCGCGATAACCTACAAGAGATAAGAGACAGTCTCGTAACATATGCCTAATACAGCCACAATGAGTGCAAAAGTCGAGCAATCGTTCATACTTCAACAACATAACCGTCTCCGGCTCATTAGATGCCATTCTCGCCCTTAGGAAACGCTTCAGAGGTTTCGTAATGTCCACCCAAACACGAACACGAAGATATTTTCCAAAGCATTCACTGCCCAACCTAGTATCCAATTCAACCATATCACCAATTAGTCCACCTAAAAAAGTACCAATATCCCTAGTCATACACAGCAATGGGGCGTTATGAATCTGCACCCAGAACATCACCCTTTCAAACTTCATACTGGCCAAAGCCCCGTTTTCTACCAGTTCCTCCAGGATCAACAAAGCATTATCAAAGCTTCATGCCAACCCCCCCTAGCACCCTCCTCCGGTCAATTGGACTAGAAAAGGTAAACACAAAGGTATTAGATCCAATAATTTCCATCTCCACCTCCTGTGCAATTCTCCATATTCGGGGTATAATCGCTCGAAACGCCTCCCGATTCACAGCCTTATTCATAAAAAGTTTTCCCACCAAACATAGGTCAAGTTTACGCTCCCCTACAACACGTAAAGACTGACTCAGATTATTTATTGGTTCATCCGATTCCTTAATAGAGAGGGATTGACAAAGTTGAGCGATCTCCTCCGGATTCATAATTCCAAACAAAAGAAAACCAACTACACTCACCAAGAGTGAAAACTAGGTCAGAAAGACCCAACGGCTTCTCACACTCTAAAAGTTTCAGAGACACCCTAAAGGAGAGAATTCTAAGTTTTTAATTCCCTATAAAAAATTTATGTGATTAAATTCGTCAATTTACACATATAAATATAAGAAGAAAAAAATAAAATACAAGTTGTGCATTGTGAAACAGTGAAAGAGTAGCATTTTTCAAAAAAAAAAAAAGAAAAAAAAAAAGAAAAGAAAAAGGAAGGTGAAAAGAGTAGCAAAACGGTGCGTATTACTGCTCAACCGGCAACAAGGCTTTAGGCCTTTAGCAGAAAACAGAGGAGAGCTGTTTCTTCTTCCTCCACTGCGACCAGTTCTCCATTTCTCTTCTCTCCAAAAACAATGGCTCCCAAAAAGAAGCCACAAAAACAAAACAAAAACAGCAAACCTGGTTCGAATTCATCAACTTCATCATCATCATCAGCTTCCGGTCCAAGGCTACAGATTTCGGCCGAGAACGAGAACAGGCTGCGGAGGCTGCTCCTGAACTCCTCGGGCAGGCCGGCCCAGACCAACGTGAACCCGGTTCAAGACACTCTCTCTAAGGGTCAAAAGGCCAAGAAACTCAAAGCTGTTTACGAGAAGCTATCTTGCGAGGGATTTTCTAATGATCAGATTGAACTCGCTCTCTCTTCTCTCAAGGTAAAGCCATTCATTTGTTGTTTGTTTTCTTTTTCTTCATATTAATAAATAGTTGATTAGTTTGTGTCTGAAAATGAACTACTTATAGACTCTTAGCTGAGTTGGTTGTACAACATTCTGTATGGAGGGGTTCGAATCCCACCAGCAAGTGTGGGGAGACCTTGTTCTGTCGTGTTGTGGGAGTATCTATCCAGTTCGGGCTTGTAGTGCATCATCCAAATTTTAGAAAAAGACAAAAAGAAAAAAAAATGATGTGTCTCAAAATTTAGTATTCAATCATTTTGATGGATATTTTCTTCTTTCTTTTTTATTTTTTTTCTTTTTTATCTCGAAGAAAGAGATAAGAATTCAAGAAGAAATGACAATTTTGGAATTTGGGTTTCTTGTTTTGTGTGTGTTTTTTATTTATTTTATTTTTACATATTGTCATTTGTCCATGAATATATACATTAAGCAGTTTGTCCCTGTATTTTGTAGGATGATGCTACATTTGAGGCTGCTCTCGATTGGTTATGCTTAAATTTGCCAGGGAATGAACTTCCTTTGAAGTTTTCGAGTGGGTCTTCATTGCATAATGAAGGAGGTAATTTATGCGTGCTGATATTTTGATGTTTTACTCTGATCATTCTGGTGTTTTTCAAGTTCATAGGAATCAAGCGTAAACCTGTGGCGTATTTCGATGTTGATGTTAACACCGTTGTTGTGGCATGTGTTAGGAGCTTCTGTTGGGGTCTTATCTGTTGCACGGGAAGATTGGACTCCTTCTGTGGGTCCATCTACTGAAATTAAGGCGGAAGTACAAGAAATTTCTGTTAGGATTAAGAGCCAGCGAGATGACAATGCCTTAGATTCATGCCAACCGTCTCAAGCAGATTGGATTCGGCAATATATGGAACAACAAGAAGAGGTTCATGGATATTATGCTTTGCTTATTATGCCTTTACACATACTTTTTTTTTCTTGATGGATAGACTATGTTTTTTTTTTCCTCGATGGATAAAAATGAACGGACAAGAAAACTTTCCATAATTGATAAATTGTTGTTTACCTTGCTTTTTTACAATCAATTGTCTTTTGATGAGCATTGCTGATGAGTTTGAGGTTGTGGTGATATGTTAATCTTTTGCAAATTGTTCCTTTATAATTTAGAGAAAAATGCTTATGTCATTAAAGAGTCACTAGTAATTTTGTTATTTGCAGGATGAATATGAAACTTGGGAAGATATTGTGGCTGACAAGAGTTCCACCAATGAGGTATGCTTATTAATTCTTGTATTGAATTATAGATAGTAATCAGCGCAAAATGCTCCATAAAACAAGAGTAGTCCTCTTCTGAAGCGAAATACGGGGTTAGATATTGTTTTCACGGATGAGGAACTCTTTAATCAAAAAGAAACTATCGAATCCGTGATAAAAAGATTTGTTCCAAGGAACTTGAATTTTTTTATATAAACAAGTCATTATGAAAACTGAATATAATAAGCCTGTTTATAAAAATTCCTAATCCAAAAAGAATAGACATATCCTGCTAAAAGAAACTTAAATATATTCCACCTAAACAAGGCTTAAAAATCCTTAAATGAATCCAAATTAAACAAGTTTCTAATCTAGTAGACTCCTATCCTACATCAATAATTTTCTTTCATATTTTATTGAAAATATAACTAATGGTTATGTACACTTACTTACTAGAATGTTGTTCTCTATCTCTTAAAGTGGTGTTGAATTAGGGAACAATGATTATGGAATGAAGAGATTATTGTCTCCAACTATCATGCCATGTTAAAGGACATGAATTGATCATTGTTTGGTCTGACCTTGGGTAAGGCAGGAGAACACTAACAGGATTGTAGAAAGTAGTTTGTATTTTGTTTGGATGTTAAGTTTTTATAGGAAGATGAGTTAAGATGAGCATGATAGGTTTAAGGTGACTTTTGTAACATCTATCTGGACTTGTTGGACCATAAATGCTAGTTCTTTTGAATTCTGCTAATTTCCCTCTATAATTCAGGTTGCATTCTAGTTAGAAGGGAAAAGGGAAAATAAGTTGAGAACTTTGAAGGTCCTTCACAAGAAAGGGAAGGGGAGGAGTTCTCCCTTAAATACCCATATAATGGAAACATTTTCAGCTTCATACTTTAATTCATGGTGGTTCATTCAAAAGATAAAAATTTATATACATAGTTTGAAAACTTATGTGGCTTGATGGATAAATTATATAGCTAAACTGGCAATTGACAAAATTTGAAATTTTGTTACATTGGACACCTGGGAAAACAGTGCTCATGTCCCCAAGCATTTGACACTCATAGAAATGATTATAAGAGAATGCACATTTCTAAACTTTGTGTAAAATTTTGAGGATGCCATAGAAACTCTGCTGTGAAATTTTCAGACTTTCAAGCTTGATAATTGTTCTAATTTCTTTGGTTGTTCTACCAGCAAAGAAACTCATGATCGAAGCTTAGTATATATGTTTTTAGAAATTTGATTCCAGTTGCCTTTGTTTTAGAACCATTCCTATTATTGCCTTGGCAACCTTCATAAATATTTAGTATGAGAAAATCACATCCACATAATTTGTACAGTGAAATCACAGCAGAACCCTAACCCTACCCTCTGCCTGCCCCCCTCCTTCCTCTCTCTATTACATGATATTTATGCTGCCATCTAGGTTTTCTACAATTGCTGATGTTAGGTGATATAACAACATGCAAGCTTATTTTGATCCTTTTGATGCTGGAAATTTTTCCTTTTTTGTTCTCTGTTTTGATTTATTTTCCCTATATTTTAATAGGTCTCTCAACCAAGGTCATATGATGTTATTGCTAGAGAGTACCATGTGGCTCGTTTGGAAGCTATTAAAGCCAAAGAAAATAGGGACAAGAAAAGCCAGGAAAGAGCAGGCGATATGATCCGCAAACTTAAGCAAGAGTTGTCTGCGTTAGGTTAGATTTAATTTTTTTTCCTGATCTGTGTTAAATATGGCCATTTTATACCTTTTCTCATGAGCTGTTTGGATGCATTGAACAGGATTATCTGATGAGATGTTGGCATTGGATTTTGGCCAAGAACGTGCTTCTAAGGATGCATTTACTAGTTCCATGGCTGATGAAGACCCTGAGGCCATAGAATGTGATAATGTAGATAGTGGTTCAGGTTTTGTTGTGCATATAGATGAGGCAAGAATTGGTGAAGACAATTCCAGGAGTTGCAGCTCTGAGGTGGTTTCACTCAATCCTGTTCCCTCTAGCATATTTGCTCAAGAAAAAACCGTGGATGAGTCAGAAGATGTGGAGCTTGGTGGTTTCTTTTTAGAAGATGCTGCATCTAGTGATACATTACCTCCCGAAATTTTGAAATTACAGCAGAGAGAAAAGATGAAAGAATTATGCAGTGACAAGAATTTAGAGAAGTTAGATGGCATCTGGAAGAAGGTAAAAATTGAGATCAATAACTTTTAGATTAATGTTAGGAATGTTGAATGCTGATGCAATAGCTGATGCCTATTAAATGCTTACGTTGTACATTTTAATTTTCATATTTCTCATGCCATATTTGTAATGCTATCACTATGGTATGCTAATTTAAAGAAAAAAAAAAAAAATATTCTTAATGGTCAATATCTGATGCATAGTTAGATGTTCTGTAGTGCCTATGAGTTGTTGTCATGTCCTTATTCAAATAACTTTAGTTTATGCTTTCAGTATACCTGCATATGAACTTTGGATGTCATTTAGCCTCATTCTTTTCTGTGTTTGGGTACATTGGTGTTTGTCTAATATATTTGTATTGTAAAAGTTTTATGTTTGTTTTTCCGTTTTGGTGATGTGGTCTAATGGTAACAGGGGGAGCCGCAAAAGATTCCAAAGGCTGTTCTTCATCAATTATGTCAAAGATCAGGGTGGGAAGCACCAAAATTCAATAAAGTTATTGGAAAAGCAAATAGTTTCTCTTATGCTGTTAGTGTATTACGTAAAGCTAGCGGCAGGGGTAAGAGCAGAAAAGCTGGTGGGTTGATCACCCTTCAGCTTCCTGACCTGAATCAAACCTTTGAATCTGCTGAGGTATTCATTTGTTCCCATCTTTCCACATTCACACAGAAGCACATATGATGGTTTGCAGATCACCATGTGTAGGTCAAGAAATACAGTTAAAAATAAGTTGGAAACAATCATTCTGTATAGACTTAGTTGCATGGGTATTTGTGTCTTTGCCATTATTATTTTTTTTTTAAACTTCTGGAAAGAAATGTTCCGTATTGTATTGCTGCTAATTAATTACATTTTAAAAAAATAGGAATTTTTTTTTTAAAATTTATTTTTTACCTCTCTTATTTCTGGAGTTCTAGGTTTCAGTGCAACTTCTTACTGAAAGTTTGATATAACCATTATACTTTATTTAATATCAAGAAACACCTTTTGTTGAGTTTGAGTAACATATATTAGATATTTCTAGTTGAGGAATTACATGTTCACTTTATTGAAAGTCTACAGAGAATGTAAATTGCTTTTTCCTTGAACTCACAGACTCACTGGACAAAAAAAGGATTTTTTCTTTGGTAATATAAAGCTCAGCATTTGATAGCTCTAGAAATAGAGTTCTATCTTTTTAGGCTTTGATTTTGCAGGTGCTATGGTGATTAAGATCCCTCTGAAAAAGATAATATTTCTTTCTAGAATATTACTTTAGCATTTGTGTAATGACTCCAGCTCATATTACACATGGTGTAAGACCGGATATTCTTGCTCGCCTGATAATTTTTGTGAAGTTCGTTACATTTTATGTTCTGACCCTTTTAGAAGTTATTGAACTGTAAACTTGATTATTATTATTTTTTTTAATTTAATTTTTTAGTTTTACAATGGAACCTTGATCTAGGATTATTATGGTCTTGTGGAGGAGATACTAGCAAATTGTGGGCCTTCCAAAATTTCTGTTGCATTTTAGTTGGACTTCGAGTAGGGTCTGTTACTAACTAGTTCGACTCTTTTGACTATGGTCTGGTCCATCCTGAATTAATTTACCATTTCTCATGCCAATACCCTTTCGAGGTTTGGTATACATCCATTAGCTTGTAAAAGTTGCTTAGTCTTGCTCTTTTCGAAATAATTTAATCAAATGTAATGTTTGAAGAAAAGCACTTAACGAGTGGCGGTTGTGTAGCAGTTGTACATTTAAGTTACAGTAATTATTTTGGTTACAGGATGCACAGAATAGAGTCGCAGCATTTGCTCTCCATCACCTGTTTCCCGATCTTCCTATTCAACTAGCAATTACAGAGCCTTATGCTTCTCTAGTTTTACAGTGGAAAGCAGGTGATCTTACAACTCCTCCTGTTCATTTCAAACTGGTGTCAGTTTGAATATCCGAAGACTGTCAAAAGTAACGTTGTTGGAATAGCTAACAATTTCGAAATACTTGAGTGGTTGCAGGGGAATCATCAATTAAATTAGATGACAGTGAGGAAGATCGAAGAGCCTGTTTTGTGGATAGGTTGCTGAAAGATGGTCCTGGTACCACTGCTCCTGTTGATGTTCCTAGTACTTCACCTTCAGAATCATCTCAGAAGCCCTCTGTTCAAGTAAACAAAAATTTGAGAGTTGCAGCTACTCATCCAATTGCTGAAAGTATGTCCTTTCAACTTTTGTTGGCGCATTGTAAAGCAAATGATGTAGCTACTGCGCTGCTATACTTTTATGAGTGTTGTTTGTTTCCTTTTAATGAATATCCATGTCTAGTTTGCCATTCTTATTTTTGCTGCTGCATTCCATATCATTAATTACTGTTTGTTTCTCTTCTCCACTCTCCCATCCTGCAACTAACCTTCTCCTTTTATAATCTAATTTTTGTTGTTTTACCAATAAACAGAAGAAACCTGAAAGAGTAGCCGAGTAGGATTGAACTGGTAAACATTAATGAAAGTTTGCAGACATTAAGTGGGAGATTGGAGCAAGCTTTCATGCTACAGTGCAAGAAATGTCATGTAGTATTCTCTAAAAATAGTTTAAACACAGTTCTCACTAGAACAACATGCTTGTAATCTGTAAATAGAATATAATTTTTACTTTTGATTTTGTTATAGTTTAGTTCTCAACTTCTGTACATGTCATTCTGCAGGAGTAAAATATGCTAAAGAAGCTGAAAGTTCTCATTTGAAACAGGAACAAGAAAATAAAAAAAAATTGCAGAGATACAAGGTTAGATTATTCCATCACTTTTTTCTTCCTTTTTGCATGAGTTCAAATTTTAAGTGCCTCAAATTTCACTAAATTGCTAATTATGAGTGTAAAGTAATTTTGTCTATATATTCTTTTGCAAGTAGGTGGATTTTTTTAACTGTTGTCAAGTTAATTTTATTCTTTTCTATTTTTAATCATACACATTAAGGTAAAGATAATGTAAATATTATGCATATCATTAAAATATATCCTCTTTTTTTTATTATTTGCTATGTAGTGATTATACCTCACTTCCTGCATTGTATACATTTTCTTTTTAGTGTTTTGAAGCAAATATAATTTTTTTGTTTGCTAATTAATCTAATACAACGTGAACCAACAGTCCACTAAGAGTACAAATAAAGTTGTAAACGATCTACAGAATATCGTAACAAGCACACAAGATTATCTAACAACAACCTCTCAATCAAGTCTTGCCTAATAATCTTTTTGGTTTCTGTTGTTGCATTTAGTGTTGTCACCTGTTCTGTTCGCCTATTGATCTGTACATTATCCTTTTCCCTTCTAGGACATGTTGAAAACCAGAGATGCTCTTCCAATTTCTGTGTTGAAGGGGGATATATTACAACTACTGAAGGATAATAATGTCCTTGTTGTTTGCGGTGAAACAGGTTCTGGAAAGACTACCCAGGTTAAAATTTATATTTAATCTGCATTTACACAAATTCTCAGAAAATTGTTGTCTCCCTGCCTTTCCATTATATTGTATTGTAGTTCTTCTAGCATTTTAGAGATCGACATCACCTTTTTTTCTTATTCAATTATTTGTATGGTTTGCAGAAATTGTCTTACCGTGTTTGTCCTGCTAAGAAAAACCCTTTCGGCTGTTTCTAACTGGCTTTGTTTGTAGGTTCCACAATTTATATTGGATGATATGATTGAATCAGGAAGTGGTGGATACTGTAACATTATATGCACGCAACCGAGAAGAATAGCGGTCAGTACAAAAATGTTTTTATCTAATTTACTGTTTTTTAAGCTCTGCCTGGAATGCATGTTTGCATTAAACAAGGCTAATGTTGCTAATTAGTTGCTACATTTGCTGCAAAATTATGATAACACAAAGTAAAGAAGAAGATAAAATATAACTGCAATATCATTTTAATATTTGCATGCAAAGAATTAAAGGTAGGCATGTGTAGAACTGCAATTAATATAGTTGGAAACTATGGAGAAGATATTCTTGTGGTTTTCTCTGAAGTTGGAGCATACATATTTTTTTTTTTTATATTTTTAATTTTATTTTTACTATTAGTATTATTACTGCATTTTGAGTAGATGTTACTCATGAGACAGTTGCATTGTAGTTATTTTATACCATTAGCTTGCACTATTATCATGAACCCTAGGGAGCTCTGTTTTTCATACCTATTGGGGTGAGTATTTGAATTTGAGCAACATAGAGTGAGCAGGCAGTTTTGTAGCCCATTACATGCAAACTTGAGCCTTTTTTGGCCTCTCCTGGAGATCTGACAAGTGTATATTTGGGGTATAACTTATGAGCTAACTAGGATTACAGGGGAAAACATAGATAGTTTGATGGCTTAATAATTACAGAGGAGTTGCAATCTGAAGACACCTTCATTTCTTGTTCTTTTTATGGTTATGCAATTAGATCTTTTGTTTCATAGTAAGGGAAGGCCTTATTGTAATTTTCTTTTGCTGTTTGTGATCTTATGAAAATGAGTATATTTTATGTTGTTAGGAGTCTCTAATTTTTACTCATTTTATGCCACAATTGATGTAGCTTTGTAGTGTTTCTATTTTTATTCTGTGAGTTCTAATATGACATCTAATGTTTGAAAAGTCAATTGCCATTAGTCTACTGTTAAATAATTTAATCTAAAGTATTGGTTCCAGAGTTATGGTTGCCACTGGTCTACTGTTAAATAAATCCTTAATTCAATGATTGAAAACAGAAATCTGCAAAACTGTAATTTCTGCACCTTAGGGTTATTTTGGTTATTTAGTTGAGTCTTCATAGATTTGTAAATTATTTGGTTTTTGTTTATTAGATTATCAATTATGATTCCTAATTTTCTTTGGTTAAGGAATTGTAGTCTTGTTAGGATAAGAGTCAACTCTGTCAACTTTATAAATATGCCCTACATATTTCTAGCATTATTAGAGTTGTATTGAGAATTTTTAAGACTGATTCTTCGAGTGATGTTCTTTGAATTTGTTTTCTTACGACCCAAATCTCTTAGTATTGTTCATGTTACTGTTGAAAATTTACCATTCAGTGCACTGTGCACTATGTACTGCACTATTTACAATTCTTGAATTTTTATCAAACATGTCTCTTTTACACGCTTGCTAAACCTTAGATTATGAATTCCTTTTTATTACTTTCTTGATTCTTAAATAACTAATTTCTGAAGTGTCTGTTACCAATACATAGTTTGCATTTTTGACTATATTCAGCTTCATTTCTCCTACCTACTGTGTTGTTGTCATTCTCATAATTTTTTGTATGATAGATAGTAAAAAATGAACTAAAGATTCACTTAGCCTTGGACTGAGAGGTCAAGAGATACAACATTTGCCTTGTTTGTTAATAATCCGTGGTCCTAGTAGTGCTTTATTCTAAAATATCATGGAAACTTTCTGCTGACTATGTAAAGTTATCTGTTTGCTGTATTTTTGCTGTAGGCTATTTCTGTGGCTGAAAGAGTTGCTGATGAGCGCTGTGAACCTTCACCTGGTTCAGATCGTTCTTTGGTTGGTTATCAAGTTCGTCTTGATAGTGCAAGGTGTGTATGTGCTTCCTCCTATTATCATTAATTTAGCCAATCTACTACAGACATTATGATAAATCTGTACAAATGCTTGTTGCTTTGTGTTAATATGAGATTAAGAGAAATTATAAAGTGGGTTCTTGGAGTTAACGATGTGAATTTTTAAAAAAATGACTAATCAGTGAGAGGTTAACTATGATCAGAAGAATTTTGTAAAAGCTGTTTCCTTTGTGGGATTTTGATGAGCAGGATATTCTTGGAACTAAAGGATACTTATTGAAGTTTGGCTTTAAATAGTCACTAGTTAGGGAAGTTTTTTGTTTTCTGCTTTCAGCTAAACCAAAATTTTCTGCACTTTTAAGCATCTTTAGAGGATGTACATGTACCACTAAACTTTATCTTGATTGTGAATCATAAGGACTTTTTGAATTTCTTTGAATCATTAAATTATTCCCAAGTGCAAATGCTTTTTCTTTTTTGTTGTTTTTGTTTGCATGGATTGATGTGTTTTTCTTGCATCTAGGTTTCAGTATGTTCAGCATTTTTTAACATCATAATATTGTTTCGTTAAATATTGAACTTTGTTTTACATGTATTGTCTCTTTCAGGAATGAAAGGACAAAGCTTCTTTTTTGTACAACAGGAATTCTTCTAAGGAAAATTGTGGTAAGTCCCAAAATGTTTTTAAGAGTATTGAATCTGTTGCAACTAGTGTAATGAATGCTTGAGAAGTATTTTGACATTTGGTTTCAGTTTAGTCTTTTGCTGCATTATCTGTTATTCTGTTTAATTATGTAGGTACTAGCTTAATTATTTTTCACAGGTAATACTCATACAGCAATTGTGTTAGCTTATTGTCAATATTTGAACTGCTGGTGCTGCCAACTAAAATCGGATTAAGTTGTTGCTTCGCATATAGTTTTAGTTTTGATAATTTTTTTTTTCTTCGTGTCTGGTCCAGATTTATCAATTCGGGCAAGACTTTCCATTTGTAAAGTTTAAGCCTTATTTAGTCTTGGATTGAATAAGATATTTATTGGGATTTTTGCTCTGGAATCATAGGTTTTTGCTTCTTTTTTTTTTTTTTAATTAGGAGCGGAAAATTCCACGTGCTTGCAGGTGTTTTCATTATTTAATCTTAGTAGGTTTTCTAAGATTTAAAATAGTTATAATGTGGAGTAAATTTTATTTCAAAATTCATCTCTAATAAGGATAAGATGAAACCATAAGACAATTTCCATCCCTTGCACAAACTATAACCTCTAACTTCTCCATTAAGAGTTCAGGATGGAGTAATTCTTTTCTTCTGTAATTGCAATAATACATCGACTAACTTTAATTTCCATTGTCTGTCTGTAATTTGCAGGGGGATAAAAACTTATCTGGTGTTACTCATGTCATAGTTGATGAAGTGCATGAACGATCTCTTTTGGTGAGTAAGCAAAATTTAAGGTAGGTAATAGGAAATATTAATGGATCTTATGAAAAAGTTGATTTGACTTTACTAGCTTCATGGACAATGATATAATCTTAATAGTTTGATAATGGTTGTTATCCTGTGTGGACTTCTCACCTCTATTAAATTATATATTTATTGAAAATCATTTGGAGCTGTTTTCTAAATTCCTTTTGTTTCTCTTCTGTTTTTATCAACAGCTTGTTCATGTCATGTATTCCTCTTTCCTCATCAGTATAGGTTTTTCAGTTTCTGATCGAAAAAGAATATATTGAAAACCATTTGTTCTTTTCCACACGTATAGACCAATCTATTATGTTGGATTTTTAAATCATAACATGTTATAATTTGGTGATTGTAAGAGCGTTGATTGTTGTACCGTAATTTCCCGTCTCTTATCCTTGTGCCTTTTGTCATATATTAATTGGCTTCATTTTTATTTATTTATTTGGAGAAAGCGTGGTGTTACATGTTGTGTTCTACTCCTGGTGTTATACTTCAAATTGGTTTTTCCTTTTTTTCTATTAACAGGGTGATTTTCTACTCATCGTTTTGAAGGACCTGCTTGAAAAGCAGTATGCTGATGGCTCATCAAAGCTGAAGGTTATTCTTATGTATGTTTGCATGTTTCTATTTTATACTAGTGTAGAGATACATAATTAATGCATATTCTTTGTGTATGTTGATTCCATGTATCTCTCTTTTAATTCTATATCTATCTATTTATTTATCTAAATATATAGTTGTCTTTTGGCTGTCCATCTCTTTCAATCTTTCTACACACACCACACAGAAACACATACAAAACTTTAAATAAATTTTTACTGTTCAGGTCTGCTACTGTTGATTCCGATTTGTTCTCAAGATACTTTGGACATTGCCCTGTAATTACTGCACAAGGTCGAACGCATCCTGTGACAACTTACTTTCTTGAGGATATATATCAGAGTATCAACTATCACCTTGCTTCAGATTCACCAGCTTCTATAAGTTATGATACATCCACAAAAGACCAGGTATTTAAATCTTTTGATTCCTGGTATTATTGTTGTGAAGTCTACCTTGCTATTTCTTTATTTTACTGAATTTTACTAATTTCTCTAGCTTCCAACTATATATTCCCTCAATGTTTATAGGTGTTATACATATTCTCAGATAAATTAAGGCAATACATTATATGTCATCTGGTCCCATGAATGACAGAATTTGAGAATGTGTACTGTTATGCTTACACTGATAAAAATATTGGATCACAAAAAGCTAATATACTAGGAATGAGCAGTGCTTAACATTTCTTATATGATTTGTATATGTGTATTTGTTTATTTATTATCTTAACATGTTAAATATTTTTTTGCACATCATTATATTTTAGTTGTAAAAGAAGAGCACTATTTCTTTCTATTGCAAATGCTGAAAAATTGTGTAATTGAAAAGAGAGAATACAATTAGTAAACAAGCTGTCCTCAGAAAACAAGGATGAACCTGGAAAAAAGTCATCTTTACAAAACTTTATGAAAATTTCCAAAATATTACCAGGATTTTGACTTTGATACATCATCAGATTTGCATAACCCCCCCTGAAGTTTGACCATTTTATAAAAACACCCCTCTAGTTTCAAAATCAGGTATAACATATATACAAAAAACACCTTAATGGTTTTAAAAATGAGTTAAGAACCCCTTGATTGTGTACCAAAAACCTCCCTGTAGGGTGTTTTCATCTAAATTTGAAACTATAAGTTTTTTTCTAATAAAAAAGGTCAAAACCTCAAGAGGATTTTTGAGGCTCTTCCCTTTTATTAAATTTAGCATCAAAAAGCATAATTAACCCAATCTCACAGTTGAAATGGACTGCAGAAGAAAAGCTATGTTGAAACACTTTTAATATAAAGGCCTATAGTAAAGAAATAAGTTGGATTCTATCCTATATGAAATTGGCATCTTACTCTTTTGGGTTCTTCAGAAAATTTTCTATTTCTCTTTATCCAGTTTTTAACACTTCCAAAGAATTTTTTCCTTGTCTCCTTTTGCAAAAGCATTAACGTTGTCATGTGGCAAAGAATAGCAAGAGGCTGCGGCTGCTGTCCACTTATCTTTTGCTGGCTGCCAAAGACGACAATTACTTATGGGATAGGTCTGGTTCCTATCAATTTGATGGGCCTCAGACATGAGGAATTTCAAGGCACTTCCCTTTTCATTAGTCACTTAAGTTGGAATGGGGTCTTGAGTTGTCTGTACCGGCTGGTTCAGCAGCGATCTCATAAGATTGTATAAGAGGTCTAGGGACCAAATCATTTTTAGTTTTTATTCTTGGTAATAGGATTAGGGGTTTCATTATATTAGAGTCAATTTTTTGTTTTTAAAATAATGAGTTTTGCGTTAGCTTATATGGCCTTGGGACAAGTTCTTTTATAGGTTCACAGCATGCTAGCATATTGCCGTATTGGAAGCAGTTTTAAGCATTTTTGTATGTTATTGTTTTTTTTATTATAAAAACAAAAGTATATTGATGAAAAAGATTTACAAGTATAAGAAACAAGCTGTCCTTTACAAGAAAAAGCGGGAACAAATCCCCCCCAAAAATAAAAACAAAATAAAAACAAAATAAAAATACTTGCATATGCAAAAAGGTTTGTGCACTCTTGTTGCCCCAAGAACATCATTTTCGGCAGTCATAGTGGATGATCTGTTCACTCTTGTACTCATTTTAATCGTCCCTAAAATCTTTACCGTCTTAAGAAAATATTGTCAGTAACCAACAGATCTGAAAACTTAAGCTGTCAGGAAAGGGCTTAATTAATGATATAAAGCTTTCCAACACACCCCTTTACGTGCAAGACCGATTGGCTTGCCATGCGGCTTGAGTGCAAACACATTTAAACTCTAAACAAATTCAGAAACAAATGCAAATGCCATCACGTGGGGGGATTTGAATCCTGGACTTCTGAGTCAAACTAAGCTCTGATAACATGCCAGTAACTAATAGATCTAAAAGTTTAAGCTGTCAGGAAAAGACTAACTAATGATATAAGGATTTCTAACAAATGTCACCCTGTTAAAGATTGCTAAATACAAAGCTAACCCTAAACCCCTTGCCAATTTATAAAGATGAAGAAAATCAATGTGTCTTGAAATTCCTTAGAGGTGGAGGACCTAGAGCGATGGCCACTGAAGGATCTTTTATTTTTGGTAGTTTTTGTGGACAGCTTCTTCACTCTTCTATCCTTTTTTCATTAATAAAATTCTTTCAGTTTCTTACCAGAAACAGATATGGTATATTAATTCAGTGCCCAAAGAGGATAGATACAATGTGCTGCCGTGAAATCATCTTTATCCTATTTGAACCATTCTGTAATTTTTTTTAATTAATAATTTATTTGGAACTCATTTTCTTCCTATGCAAAATGACATCTTAATCTTTCTATTCTCTTTTACAATTATTCATCGAACCTTGCCCTCACTTCTTCAATGATTCGATGCTGTTGACCTCTGTTCTTGTAAGTTCCTCAATGTTCACTTGAAGAAATGGCGTTTGGTCAAGTTGTTAATACTGAATCACTAGGTTGACCCCTATCCCAGCCATCTTTTCATATAACATTTTAGATGGGGCCCACTGCCATGTGAGCCGTTTTGATATATATTATGCTTGATGATCAGATTTGCATGGGGTCCTTGATATATATATATATATATGTATGTGTGTATATGTATGTATATGTATATATGTGTGTGTGTGTGTGTGTGTGTGTGTGGGGTTAATAACCCAAGAAACTGGTATTAAATAACAAAGAAGTGCAAAGAATACATGCTGCCCAAAACTAAAGATTATAATTTTTGATTTAAGGTAATGCTCTCTATTTTAATATTTGTTACATGGCTTTGGATTTTTTACAAATTTTATAAACCTACATACTGATTTATTTTCCCATATTTGGTATAATGTTATTTATCTGGGTTGATACTTGATAGTTTCAAAACTACTAATGAACACTTGCTGTTGTAATAGCTTCAGAGTGGTGCTGTGAAAAATCACAGGGGGAAGAAGAATCTTGTCTTATCTGGATGGGGCGATGACTCTATGCTTTCAGAAGAGTATATTAACCCATACTATGTTCCAAGTTATTATGAATCGTACAACGAACAAACGCAGCAGAATTTGGTATTTGCTTTTAAGATGCTAATTTAGCTGTACTAGTGGCACTCTTCTCCTTGCATTTACCTTGCTGATTCTGTAACTCGAATATTGAATGATCTGTTGCACAGAAAAGATTGAATGAAGATATTATTGATTATGATCTCCTTGAAGACTTGGTATGTCATGTCGATGAAACTTGCGGTGGGGGTGCCATACTTGTCTTTTTGCCTGTAAGTACTTCTAATGATCCTTTCAAATTTGTCATTCATGTGGTTCTGGTTGTCTCATTAAGGAAAAGTGTTATTCTGATGTAATATGCTGCATAACAGGGAGTGTCAGAAATATACATTTTACTCGATAGGTTAGCTGCTTCTTATCGTTTTGGTGGACCGTCTTCAGACTGGCTTCTTCCTTTGCATTCATCCATAGCATCAACTGATCAAAAGAAGGTGTTTTTACGGCCTCCTGAAAACATACGAAAGGTAAAATTTGCTACTAAGGATTTTTTCACACATTTGATTCATGAGCTACCAATATTATTGAAACCTTTTATATGTAAAAACTCTTGTACATGCTGGCCTTTGCAGATAAACGAAAATAGGGGAAATTTTGTTTGTACAAATTTTTGTTACTAGCCTGGTTAAATTGTCAAATTTTCTTTTCTACCTGGTTCTGGATGACAATGAGTATGAGTTGATACTAATTTTTGTATGTTGGAGAAGTTTACAACTTACTTTGCAGATTGTTTTGATTTAGGGATTAGTGCTTTCATTATGAAAACATAAATTGCAAATAATGTTCCTTTTTTTCTCTAAACTTGAGCACTTGATAATTGACATTTAAGTGTAATTGGCCGTACAATGCTATACAAGGAACTGTTGAAAGTAGACTTATATCCTTATGTTCTAGGTTATTAATTCCTATGAAGTTATTAATTTCTCTATATTCAATCTTTTATGATTAGGTGATTGTTGCTACAAACATTGCGGAGACCAGTATAACGATAGACGATGTGGTATATGTGATTGACTGTGGAAGGCACAAGGAGAACCGTTACAATCCGCAGAAGGTTTGGATTTTAACCATATGAAGAATGTCAGTTATACATTACTAGATCATTTTCAAATAACTTTATTTTATATGATTGCAACATTATGGGTTACAATAATTAACCAAAATTTTATTACATGTTTGATGGATCTGAATTTTGAATGATAAAATAGCATTTTGTCGATTAAAGGTGTCTGTCTGATATTTGGCTGATGCACTTGCAGATGCTAATTTAAAAGTTTGACAGTAATGTGGCTACGTATATTATGATTTAAGTCATTTAATTTTTTTTTTCTAGTCAGGAGTCGGTTACTTATTAAAAGATAATTTCTTGTTCAATTATGGTGTCTTTTGTCACTAGATTAGGAGTTAATTTTACTTCTATAGTAGCAAGTCTTGTATGAATGATCAATTGGAGAGAGCTGGAGACAATAAAAAAATTTAGAAATGACTTTATTTATTGTTCATGGGTACTGTTCATGCTAATGTTTGTACAATTTTTCACTTAAGCAAATCATTCTTGTTTCAGCATATTTAATTTAGTCCAGTAACCCCAATTGTAAAGCAACTTCATTTTCAAATTCAGGAGCTGTCTTATGTCAATCTTACCTTCTCTTTTTTTTTTTTTTTTTCTCTGTTCAACAAATCGTGTTCAATTAAGTAAAGAGTTAGGAGTCGTTTGTTTTTTCCACTTAACACTTAATGGGTCTGAATTGGACAAATTAAGTTATTTTTATTTGATTTTTTCAGTGGTCAAACAACTGAAAAATGCTAAAAAACAACTTAAAATAAAAAGTTAAAAATTCAGACTTATCACTTAACATCTAATTATTGAATCATATTAAAATATTTTCTTCATAACTATCATTCTTATTTAATATACTTCCAATTTTATCTTCATTAAGATATTTCTGTCTTAAAAAAACAAACAATCAACGCTTTTATTTAGTCATTGGAAGGAAAAAAAACAAACATGTCACTCAGATTAACAAATCGTGTTCAATTAAGCAAAGAGTTAGGAGTCGTTTGTTTTTTCCACTTAACATTTAATGGGTTTGAATTGGACAAATTAAGTTATTTTTGTTTGATTTTTTAAGTGGTCAAACAACTGAAAAATGCTAAAAAACAACTTAAAATAAAAAGTTAGAAATTCAGACTTATCACTTAACACCTAATTATTGAATCATATTAAAATATTTTCTTCATAACTATCATTCTTATTTAATATACTTCCAATTTTATCTTCATTCAGATATTTCTGTTTTAAAAAAACAAACAATCAACGCTTTTATTTAGTCATTGGAAGGAAAAAAAACAAACATGTCATTCAGATTTCAGTTCTTTTTCAGTCTTCAAAACAATTCAGGTAGATAAAAAAAACGAACAACCCCTTAGTCTTATCATTTTTTTTATAGGAAACAAATAATTTTATTGTCAAAAAAGAATGATACAAAAGAGCCTTTTACAAAATGCAGATAATGTGCAAAACAGCGCTATACAGCAGTGAACCAGCAGTCCAAAGTCTTGTCAAAAAAGTTTATCATAGAGTTTTAACTGCATACAATTTTCAGTAACAAAATTCTGTAGTTTATAGATGATAGGATGCTGCTGCAATACATGGTGTGTTCATTCCTCTAGTTGAGCGAGCTATTCCGGTAGTTAGGAAGTTGCTGAAACTAGTTATGTTACAAGTCAGATCTTGCATTTAGCATTTTCAACAAAATTTTAGTTGATTTCTTCTTTCTCTTTTAAATGGTGTGGTCCATCTCATAGAAAGAATTTTGGCGTGATTAAACACTAAGAAAGCATATTGAGTCAGCTATGAGTGACAGAAGGTCTTCCCATTTTAGTGTTTCCCCTAATCTTCTTTTGTGCATATCTTTTAGAGATTGCACTCTGAGATAAGAAGGGGGTATTGGATATTAGTTTCACAAAATCTTTATAATGGACATACTTTGTTAGTCCTAATGATAAAACATATCATGCTGCTATGGGATATAATTTTGCTTGTTTTGCTTTGGGCTTCAGTCTCAAAAGACTTTCAGTATTCTTCACTTATCTTATTCCCCTTAATTCGGAAGGGGTCTTGGCCTAAAGCTGTACCTTATAGGGGATTTTTCCTACGAGACTGTTTGGTTTGTTTGGATCATTCATTATACAAACTTCTGTACGATCTCAAATGTTATATTCCTTTTTCTTTTTTTCCTTTTATTTCTTTTCTCTTTGGATGTGAAGTGTGTCCTAGAGTTATAGCATATATCTAACTTGAATTTAGATTCAGAGAGCTTGATAATGTGTTGCTAGTTGGTTAAAAGAGGAATGCAAGGTACTTCGTAGTATATATGTAATTAGGATCTATTTCATGGAACTCATACTTATTAGGATGTTTGATGTTCAACTTATCCTTTATTCCTTGCGGCACAAATAATATGGTCAGCCAAAATACCCAGCTAAATTTGGATTTTTTCTTAGATAGTATCTTTCAGAAAAGATAACACCTGTTATGCAATTTCTAGGAGAAACGTTATTTCATTGGAAATTGCTATTTGGCCATTTATTGGGTTCTTTGGTGAGAAAGGAAGAAAAGGATTGAGGATTCTGGGGATGATGAGATTAATATTGTATGGGATAAAGTTCCTCTTCATGCTTCTCTTTGGGCATCCAGTGCCGACGACGTTAAGATTTAATAGTTCTATTTATTTCTTTCAATGGTGATGTAGTTTTGTACTCGTGTTTTAAGTCTTTTATAGCTTTGACTCCCTTCTCAATTTCATTCTTTGTCGTTGTATTATAAGCAGCTGGTTTGCTTCTGTGTACCTCTTATATGCTACATTGAAATTTATTCTGTTTCTTATTGAAACATTACTGGAAAATAAGTGTTAGGGTGATCTCTGCTGAGACTCTGCTTCCTAGCTCTGGGACCCGTACAATTCTGTCGCCTGCTCTGAAATTTGTTAGGAAATGGAATTCAGAAGCTTAAACTAATAATCAAGGATCCAATAGGAATATAAGTAGTCATCTATTACTTTTACTTAATGATGTAGGATACGCTAACTTTTCACCTCATGTGCAAGCCTGACCAAATACTTAACCTAATGAGTCCCAGGCATGGTTTCATAGCTAAATTTAAACAGGACTCCTCAAGCACAAATGTTTAAATACTAAATGAAATTGAAACAATAATGACAGTTATAATTGAAATTGAGTTGGTCCCATGTTCTAAGTGCTTTAAGTGGTTCTTGCAGAAATTGTCAAGCATGGTTGAAGATTGGATATCCCAAGCAAATGCTAGGCAACGTCGAGGAAGAGCTGGACGTGTGAAACCTGGAATTTGCTTTTGTTTGTACTCGTGTTATAGATATGAGAAACTTATGCGTCCTTATCAGGTTCTTTTTGCTCTCAAAATGTTTCTTTAACTGTTTTCTATTCCAAAACTTACTCGATATCTTAACCTGTTGATTACTTGATTGTTGACTCACATCGATTTCTTGTCTCTTCACAATGTTAAGGTTCCTGAGATGCTTCGGATGCCTTTGGTAGAGTTGTGTTTGCAAATTAAGTTACTTTCTCTAGGACACATGAAGGCATTTTTATCCAAGGTAAGCGATAATACGTTTATCTTACCAAAAAAAAGAAAAAGAAGTTCAGTACTTTCACTTGGTTTACATATTTTTCCATTGATCTCATCTTTCAGTATGCTGATTTTATTTGTTAACTTTTCTGTTTTCAGGCTTTAGAACCTCCGAAGGAAGAAGCTATGACCTCAGCAATATCATTGTTGTATGAGGTAGGTTTATTATTATTTAAATTTCAATTTAGCTCCTCATTTGGATATATGGATTTATTGCTTGAAGATGGAAATGTAACTTCACATCACTCTCTAATTTGCTGAAGCAGTGAGCTTGGTGCTCAGTTTCATATATAGATATGTGATATTTATGTGAAGAATTTTTCTATTTCTCACTACTTAGTAAATAGGAGAATCAACTAATTAAGATACTGATTTTAGTTGTGGTATTTAGTCGTATTTATTATCAACTTTTCAATCCCTCCTTGTCTAAGAGGGAGGGTTGGTTGAGTGTTGACGATAAGATATGAGTCAGCGCTTAGTTTTCCATACCTTTCAAGCAAACGGAAGCAATACGAGATAAGAATGAGAATGGGAGCTAAGAAAATATTAGCAACTACCTCTCATGATCAGCAAATGTCTTCATTTGTAAGCCTAGTATATCAATTACTTGAATGGAGAATATTTTTTTTTTGTGTTTTAAATCCTTCATTTATGGTTATCTGGTATTTACTCAACCAGAGCATAACAAGGGGTTCAGAACCTGATATTTAAGTTTATAAATTCATTGTAGAGTCTTCTGAGTATTTAAATCTTCTTTAAGGAGTTGTTTGTCTGGCAGAGTGATGGTTGATGCATCCGTCATTTGTCTGAGGGAAGATAAATTATGAGTAACACTATAGATTTTATCAGTGTTTAGATGTACGCTTCCATTTCCATTTCGCATTCGTTGGTGTTGAATGTGAAGTTAATTATGGTTTAATTACCATTTCATTGAAGTTTAAGGTAACATGCGATAGTGACCACTCGTTAGTGCTTCATCAAAATTGCCGTATTGGAAATTAGCTAGTCAAGAGTTTGTTTAACTGTACTAATAATGGTTTTTAATCCTCTGCATTCTCATTGATTTACTGATCATTGTAATTATTCTTTGTATATACTTTTCCTTTCTTATCAAGGGTAAGCGATTCTTGCTCTTTTTGGTATATTACTTGTTCCTACTTGAATAACTAGCAAGTTTTATTCGTGATAATCAATGAAAGAATTGTTTTTACATAGAAATTATTCAGTGTATACGATTGATAGTATTTCTTTTCTAGTTATTGAGTTGGTTCATGTAGTTTGCCCTATAAACTTATAATTTGTAATGTGCATTTGTTTAGGTTGGTGCTATTGAAGGGGATGAAGAGTTGACTCCTCTTGGGTATCATTTGGCAAAACTTCCTGTTGATGTATTGATTGGAAAGGTGCGCATCAAGATATTTTTATTTTGATGCTAATGTAACCATTTTGTAGTTTTGTTTTATTAATTGTGGAGTAGTTAGCTGGTAATTTACTACAGATGCCATTTTTTTCTTTTAATTGTAACTCGTATCTGTTCTTTAAAACTTGATTTCTTTCTCTCCTTGAGGCATTTTACAAGCAACTCATGCACAGAAATCTGGAAAATAGAATAAATTGCCAAATACAACTTTCTTTGGGCTCAATCTATTAACATTTTTGCCTTTGAAAGTGCAGATGCTGCTATATGGTGGGATATTTGGTTGCTTATCACCCATTCTTTCAATATCAGCATTTCTTAGCTACAAATCGCCGTTTGTTTATCCGAAAGATGAGGTCCTTCTATTAATTCTGGGCTGAATATTTGCTGTTTCTGCAGTTCTACTAAAGAAAGAAACTTTATTATGAACACAATTTTTATCTATTTAATTTCAGAGGCAGGATGTTGAAAGAGCTAAATTAGCTCTGTTTACTGATAAGCCAGATGGATCAAGTGATTCAAGTGATAGTTACCGGCAATCTGACCATCTTGTAATGATGATTGCTTACAAAAAATGGGAGAAGATATTGCAGGAGGTCAGTTATATTTCTTTTTCTTTTTTGGTTCCCAGAAATGTCCTGACCTTATTTGGTTCACCGGGCTCTAATCTGTGGCTATTGCAGGACACCACAACCTTGGTAGTCAGGAAAATTCTAGGATATAATAGCCCTTGACCTCTTGGTTGGGAGCTCAGTTTTTTTCATTTTAACTTTACAGTCCGTATATTCTCGAAGTAACAAACTATTTCCTATGCTTGAAAAGAACTGCTTGATTGCAGATGCAATATGATATAGGTTGCCTACGTCTAATTATGTTACACCTGAGCCAGTGACTGAATACCCCTCTTTCCCCAATCCAGGATTTTCATTGGAGAACGTTCTTCTAAAGATGCTTCTTGCTAATCAAATTACTTGTTAACTGTACTACCAAAAATTCTGTACTTGTTGACTACTTGCTAGATTCATTTTAGTGGCATGATTTTTTAGTATAACCATTTTGGTGCTTCTGTTACTGCATTGTTCACTGATATGTGAAATGTAATTCTTGTAGAGAGGAGTTAGAGCTGCCCAACAGTTTTGCAGTTCACATTTTCTAAGCAGTTCAGTTATGTACATGATCAGGTCTGGTCGTTTTTGTCATGTTAATCTAAATCATTTGAGACTTGTGTGAATGGTTTATGATTTTAATTTTGTTGTGATATGATAAGCAAGCTTAACTTTGAAAATCTCTGAATCATGTGGTTTCTGGAACCTTTCCTCGGGATATCTCAACACTTAAGAGGAAATGATATGTCTTATTCACCATGATACTTTTGTGGGTTCGGAGAACTATAAAGCTTATGTTTTGTAGAGGATAATACTTTTCTCTCAGGAAATATCTATACCATCAAACACTAGATGTATGTGGTCCCCCATAGTATATTCTGAATCATTATGTATTAAGTAGCTTATTTACACCATATGCTGCATAATTACCCTAATCTTAGTGAAGAATTCTGAAAAATCTATATATTGATTGATCCCTTGTAAATACACAGCCACATATATATATATACACAAAGTACTGCTAATTCTTTTTTTTTTTTTGAAACAAAAGTACTGCTAATTCTAGTAGGACTAATTTTAAGTAATAACTACTCCTAATTTCTAAGGATTATAAATTAGGAAACAAATAAATAACACTAGGAAACAAATAACTAATTACAATAATCTAGAATATTTACTTCCTAAAATAACACTCAACCAAATCTAGTAAGATTTAGTCAACCTTCTCCAACACTCCCCCTCAAGCTGGTCTAAAGATGTCCTCCATGACCAGCTTGCATATCAACTTTTCAAACTGCTTCTTCGGTAGGCCCTTAGTGAAAATGTCAGTCACCTGTTCTGCGGTAAGTAGATAGGGCATGCAAATCTGTCCACTATCTATTTTCTCTTTGATGAAATGCTTGTCTATTTCGACATGCTTAGTTCTGTCATGTAGAATCGGATTGTGAGCTATAGCAATAGTTGACTTATTATCACAATAGAGTTTTAGAGGTGAGGGAATGTGTATTTTTAGGTCTTCAAGCAATCCCTTAATTCACATTATCTCACAGATTCTAAGGGCTGCAGCTCTGAATTCGGCTTCTGCACTACTTCTTGCCACAACACTCTGTTTCTTGCTTCGCCATATCACTAGATTACCACCAACAAATGTGCAATAGGTAGAAGTTGATCTTCTGTCAGTTATACTTCCTGCCCAATCTGCATCTATATAAACTTCAACCTGCAAGTGTCCATTATTAGCAAACAAAAGTCCCATTCCTGGAGTTCCCTTTAGGTATATCAGGATCCTCAAAACTGCCTCATAATGTTCTGGTCCTGGTGAGTGCATAAACTGACTTACCAAGCTTACTTTAAATGAGATGTCGGGTCTGGTGTGAGCTAGGTATATTAGTTTTCTCACTTGTTTCTGGTATTGTTCTCGGTCCACCATATTTTCTGGTTTGGCAGCCTCAAGTTTTAGATTCAGCTCAAGTGGTGTCTCAGCAACTCTACATCCTGTCATACCCATTTCTCCTAATAAATCTAGCACATATTTTCTTTGGGAAACAAAGATCCCTCTCTTGGACCTAGCAAACTCCATTCCTAGGAAATACTTCACTTCTCCTAGATCTTTAATTTCAAATTCACTAGCCAAAGACTTCTTGAGTCTTTCAATTTCTTCACTATCATCTCCAGTCAAAATGATGTCATCTACATAGACAATTAAGATCGCCTTCTTTCCTTCACTAGAGTGTTTAACAAATAATGTGTGATCCCCTTGACTTTGATTGTACCCAAGCTTTCTCATAACCTTTCCAAACCTTTCAAATCATGCTCTAGGAGATTGCTTAAGTCCATACAAGGATTTCGCCAGTCTACATACTTTACCACTGCCCAATTCTTTTTCAAACCCAGGTGGAAGTTCCATGAACACTTCCTCTTCAAGATTGCCATTTAGGAAGGCATTTTTTACACCTAGCTGGTGTAAAGGCCAGTCAACATTCACTGCCACAGATAGGAGAATGCGAATAGAATTCACTTTCGGTACAGGTGCAAAAGTTTCTTGGTAATCAAGGCCATAGGTTTAAGTGAACCCTTTTGCAACAAGTCTGGCTTTATATCTCTCTATCGACCCATCAGCCCTACATTTAACAGTAAAGACCCATTTGCACTCCACTGTTTTCTTTCCAGCGGGTAGATTGGTGATTTTCCAGGTTTTATTTTTATTGAGGGCACTCATTTCCTCCATAACAGCCGATTTCCAATTAGGGTGTTCTAGGGCTTCTCGGATATCTCTAAGAATAACTAAATGTGAGATGTTTGAGGTGAACGCTCTATGCTTATCGGACAATCTGTGATAGGACAGGTATTTGGCTATAGCGTGTTTGGTACAAGTTCGAACCCCTTTCCTAATGGCTATAGGAATATCAAGATAAATAGAAAATTCAGGATTAACAGACTCAGATATAGGAGAAAGAGTAGAAAATTCAGGATTAACAGACTCATATATGGGAGGAAGAGTAGGAACTGAAGTGATACCTTGTTGAGTTACAGCTTGTTCAGTACCAAGACTTGGAGAAGGCAATCGGCTAGGTGCTGGATGAGGTTGTTCTTTGTTACACTGAGGTTTCCTTCTTGTATAAACTTTCAGCTCTGTTGTAGGATAATTATCCAGATTAGGATTTTTATCCTGTAATATTTCTCCCCCTGAATCAGAATCAGTAACATTTGGCAATTGATTTGTTCTTAGCTTGACATTTCTAGACTCTGTTTCCTTGTGAAAAATAACCTCTTCATAATCATTTGAAACCATAGGGAAAACAGAATTTCGTAAAACAGAAGTACTAGAGTTCCAAGAATTTTTAAAAGAAAACTCATCATCTTCTTTTTCACTCTCCCTCTGAAGATTGAGTTATGTTAAAAAACGGTTTTTGTTCAACAAAAACAACATCCATACTTACAAAAACTTTCTTTATAACAGGATTAAAACATTTATACCCTTTTTTATTAGGAGCATACCCAATGAAAACACACTTTTCAGCCCTAACATCAAGTTTAGATCGAAATATATTAGGTATATGAACAAAGATTGTACATCCAAAAACCTTAAGGGGCAAATCTGAACTCAATCTATTATCTGGAAAAAACTTCTTAAGAGAATTTAAATTAGTTTCATGATTTAAGACATGAGATGGAACCCTATTGATTAAATATGCTGCTGTTAAGACAGCTTCTCCCCATAAATACTTTGGAACATTCATGGAGAGCATAAGAGCCCTACTAACCTCTAAAAGGTGGCGGTTTTTTCTCTCTGCAATCCCATTTTGTTGGGGTGTATCCCGACAAGTGGATTGATGTTGAATTCCTTTTTCAGTTAAAAAATTCCCTAGATACTGATTAAAGTATTTTTTTCCATTATCAGTTCGTAAAATACTAATTTTAGTTTGAAATTGAGTTTCAATTAGTTTATAGAACTCTTGAAACAATTTTTCAACATCTGATTTTGTTTTCAATAAGTAGATCCAACATAGTCTAGTATGGTCATCTATAAAAGTTACAAACCACCTTTTTTCAGATAGAGTTGATATTTTCGAGGGTCCCCAAACATCACTGTGTATTAAATAAAATGGTTTTGAAATCCTATAAGGTTTTGAAAAATACGGTTTTTGTTGGCTCTTAGAAAAACAACATATATCACATTGAAAATTTTTGAAGGAGATTTTATTAAATAAACTAGGAAACAGGTGCCTTAAATATGCAAAGCTAGGATGTCCTAATCTAAAATGCCAAATCATAATTTGTTCTCTTACAGGGAGAGAGCCCACATTACACTGCAATCCCAGAGCAAGCTTATCTTCAAAAGAACCATCCTCAAAGTAATAAAGGCCATCCTTCATCTTAGCACTGCCAATCATCTTCCTTGTAGTCCTGTCCTGAAATTCACAGTGTATAGGAGAGAAAATAATGGAACAGTTAGAATCTTGAGATAATTTACTAACTGATAAGAGGTTACAGGAAAGGTTAGGAACATGTAAAACAGAATTTAAAACAATATTATTAGAAATTTGAATAGAACCTTTTCCTGTAATGGAAGATAGACTCCCATCTGCAATTCGAACTTTCTGGTTTCCAGGACAAGGAGAATATGTTTTAAATAAAGATGAGGCACTGGTCATGTGGTCCGATGCACCTAAATCAATGATCTAAGGTGCAGAGGTAAATTGACCTATAAAGCCGATAGAAGCATTACCTGTTTGAGCAAGATACCCACTGGGGTTAGAGCTGGTATTGGGGCTGTTTTTTATTAATTTTAGGAGCTGATCCAGTTGCTCCTTGCTGAGTTGCATCTGCTCGGTAGAATGAGCAGTAGAGGGGGCTGTATTCGGCCTATCTTGGGGCTTCCAGTTTGCTGGTTTGCCATGGAGTTTCCAGCATGTCTCTCGGGTATGGCGTGGTTGATTGCAGTGATCACACCAGGCCTTAGGCTTGTCCTCAAATTTGCGGACATTTGCCTTGAACTCAGCAGCCGCAGCAGCCTCTTGTATGACAAGAGCAGACTGTTTCTGCAACAGTTTGCTGTGCTGTTTCAGACATGGTTGCTTTAGGGTAGAAGGAACTGAGACGGAAAGAGAGGTAAAGGAGTTCGAAATACGTTCGGGACTCTTAGGGTTTTTATCAGAAAATAAAAAACCTAGTTTTTCAAAGTGGAAATCTAGGCTCTGATAGAAATAGAAGAATAAGTCTTCAAATTCTGGTATAAACAACCAGAACTAATGATAATTGCTTGCTGATTTTATCAAATAATCAGCAAAAAAATAAAAAAATAATTTACCGTCCTAGTGAGGGCGGCTCTGATACCATGAAGAATTTTGAAAAATATATATATTGATTGATCCCTTGTAAATACACAGCTATATATATATATATACACACAAAGTACTCCTAATTCTAGTAGGACTAATTTTAAGTAATAACTACTCCTAATTTCTAAGGATTATAAATTAGGAAACAAATAACACTAGGAAACAAATAACTCTAGGAAACAAATAACTAATTACAATAATCTAGAATATTTACTTCCTAAAATAACACTCAACCAAATCTGGTAAGATTTAGTCAACCTTCTCCAACACTTAGGTCTCTCATGTAAGATTTTTCATGTTCTTGGATATCTTAATTTGAACATAGTTGGTTGGGTACTTTCTGATTTAATTTAGTATGTTGCTCTACATGAATCATCTGATTCGTCAAAAGATACGTGATATATGAACTGATTTAATGTGGTATGGTGTACTGATTTATTCTTATCAATCTAAACCCTTATTATACTAATCACTGGACAGGATTATTTCGAGTTCAAACCCATGGTGCACGAAACACAAGACACAAATATATTCAAACCAATGCTATCTAATTTTATTATCCAATACAATCCAATTTAGTATGTCGTGCCAAATGAGTGTTCTTTTCAATCTGTACACCATATAATTTCTTTCCACAGAAGCCAGTAATTGTTTTATACCTACTCCTAAAGTTCTGCAGACAGGATTCACATTCTAATGTCTAATTGGTACAAAAGCCAATTAAAGCAGATATAAATTTAACCATTGGAGAAAAGTCTCATTCTTATGCTGGTTCTCCCTACCAGTGCTATTGCTCTGTTAATCGTTATTTTTTCTTTACTTACTAGAAGAGATTCTAGAATGTTCGATTATTAAAAAGGGAAGTGCTTAGTGCTATGGATCTATTCCTTATTCTCTTAGAAGTACATGACCATCAATTCAATCATGTTAGCAGAATCATGCCACAGGACATATAGTATATAGTAATTAGAGTAATATGCTTATTTAATTAATCTTTTTATTGTGTTGTTAAATTACATTGCTACTTCTTTTGGTTTCTTGATGTTTGGCTAAATTTGACAGAGATATGAGAATACAGTTTGGAACATTACTCGCGGACATTGGGCTCATCAATTTTCCAAAGAAATATCAGGTGTTGTGCCTTTGTTTATTGGTTTATGTATGAATTTGAGCCAATTTGATTATTAGTCCAATTTACTGTGTCATCAGGTTAGCTGTTCCTTAAAAATTTCTGTGTGTGGTTTTAACAAGTATATACTTTATTGGCTCAGACTGAGGGAAAAAGGAAAGAGAAGCTTGACAGTTGGTTTTCTGATGTATCACAACCATTCAATATGTATGCACATCATTCTCCTATTGTGAAGGTATGACTATTATGACTTATACTGGAGGATAATCAGTGGACTATGGTGATTTAGCTTCAAATGTTGGCATAAAAATGTTATTAGAATCCACTTTTAGGGTTTTGAGCATGCTTAAGGACTAATTTTGGTGGTGCTAAACCCATAATTTTTATTAACTTCATAATATCACCGATTCATGATGTGTTATGGAATCATTGCTGTTTATCATCGTAATACACAAATAGTTACTTATAAATTTTAATTCAACCTATAATCTCCCTTAATAAGATATTTGTACTTGTGATCTTGAGAAATCTTTGCAAATTGTTTTTCTTTTTCTAATCAACTTTAGTTTAGAACTTAATGATTTTAAGGTTGTTAGAGTGCTTAAATACTATTGTTAGATCTTTCCTAAGTCCTAACAGCTTGAAGTTTTAAACTTTTGGGTTAAGCAGTTACTTAACATCTATGTTGTACGGGTACGGACACGGATACGGGGATATGATAAATCTCCAAAAGAGTTCTTTTTTTTAAATGGCACTAATTAGATGGCATTTTGGGAAAATAGCTCTGTTTTAGTAATTTGAGTAAAAATAGCACCCAAAAGCCATTTTGCTCTAAAATGCCCCTCTCTCTGATCGGACAAAAGAAGAAAAACAAAACAAAATAAAATTATTTTGAAAGCAAAAGTCAAACAGAGAAGAGAAAAGCATTGAAAAGTTCTCAAAGGCTTCCGATCGGAAAACCCAAACCCGTTAATGAGAGAGAGTCGGCTCCTACGACAACATCGGTACCGACAACGACGAGGGCGACGACGATACAGATGAGGATGATCGGTACCTCACATGAGTCTTAAGAGAACCTAAACCCAGAGGGGGGTCCATATTGCACTGAAAATTTCAGAGGTTAGTTTACTGTCAAATTTTCCAGTAATTCCCGGTAAAAGGGAAAATAGTTCCCAATCAAAGGGATTAGTTTCCGGTCAAAAGGATTAGTTCCCGCTTTAAGAGATAATAGTTTCCGATTAAAGGGATTAGTACCCGATCAAAGTAAATTTAGTTCCCAATCAAATTTATAATAGATCACGAAAAACATCAATCTAAAAACAAAATTGATAGGAACGAATGTTTATAGCTCCAAATACGGTGGGATCTAGTTAAATAAATCATGAAGAGCACAAATCGAAAATAAATAACATCACTCAAATCAATATAGATCTAAATCTAAAACAAATAGTTTCCTCTCAAGTACTTCAATGGAGCCTTGCTTAGTCCAGATGCACACACTTCCTTTATTTGTATAATGCCCACTTGGTAAAAGATTTTGATTGAGAGAGTTTGAAACTCAGAAAAAATGAGAGGAGATCATGTGCAAAGAGACGAGTGGGAGAGCGTGAGAGAAAGAACTCGTATGTGAGATGAAAATAAAAGTCAAATGTGAGGAAGATGCAATCAGTTAAGAATGAGACAAAAGAGGATTAATGAAGGGCATAATGAGGTTTCCATTAGAATTGATACTATTTTTCCAAACTTTAATAAGTTAGTGTTAGAGTCACAAAGTTAGATGGTGCCATTTTTCACCATTTTCTCATCTCCAAAAATTAGGATGTTGATATGGCATGATACGTCAATTAAAATAATATACAATTATATTTAAAATATAAGTAACTTCATTCATAATTAAACCTGTCAAATTCATAAAACATCATTTAAACAAAAAAAAAAAAAAAAAAAAAACCTCATAAAATATATTCTTAATTCTTATATATTATTTTTAAAATTGAAATGGGCGAAATGAGAAAGAAAAACAAAATCTAGGTGAAGACATCAAAAATAGTTTTTTAAAATTCGAGTTTGAACATAAAGTTTTTTAAAATTGTAAGTTGACCTTTATAAAACATCATTTCAATAAAAAAAAAAACCTCATAAAATATATTCTTAATTCTTATGTATTATTTTTAAAATTGAAACGGGATAAATGAGAAAGAAACACAAAATCTATATGATGGCATCAAAAATTGTTTTTTAAAAGGACAAATTACAGCTAACTTACCTAGGGTTTGCCATTTTACAGATGGAAACAACTATATGGAAAATTAACTGCGAACCCCCCTGCTGTTATTGTTGACCGTCAAGTGCTAACAGTTGACCTTGAGTAAAAGGGTAGAATGGTCAATTGGTCATTGTGCCATTTAAATTTTGGGAAAAATTATAGCCAATCTACCTAGGGTTTGCCTTTTTATAGGTAGAATCAACTTATTGAAATACTAACAATTAACTCCCCTGCCGTTAGTCAACCGTTATAAAATGTTAGTTAACATTGATCAAAGTCAACTATTCTGAAATATAAGGGCATTTTAGTCATTTTAATTTATTTTTAAAATAGAAAAATTTTAAGATTGAGATGAACGGTAGAGATTTATTTTAAAAAATAAAACACTTAAGATCTCCACCGTCCATCCATCTATCTCAAATGGACGGTGGAGATTTAAAAAAATATTAAATGTGGCAACCTCCATGGATGGAGATGAGCGAACCAGGGGAACCGAAGAACCTCCACTGGTTCGACTTGTTGCGACGAAGGGAAGCAGAATAGCCTCCCTTCGTCGCAAGAAGAGGTTCTTCGCCTCCCTAGGTGCGATGACCTTCTTCGCATGATGAAGGGGAGGTCGGTCTCCCCTTCGTGGTCTCCCCTGGAGGACCTTCGTGGATCTCTAATGGATTCTGGTTTTTTTTTTTTTTTTTAAATCTCAAGTGTTTTTTAATTATTTTTTTTAATTTATACTTAATTTTAAAGCTTTTATTTTGAATAAATCTCCACCATCGAGATATAAATTTTTTTTTTCAGTTATTTTTTATTATTTAATTAGGGGTATTTTGTTCTTTTTACACTTTTAAAATAGTCAATGGTCATCTTTAAGCTAATGGCAGGGGAGTTAACTGTTAGTTCTTCAATAAGTTGATTCCAGTTGTAAAAAGCTAAACCTCAGGTAGGTTGGCTATAATTTGTCCTTTTTTATTCCAGTTTTTTAATTTTTAATTTTTTTAATTAGGGGTATTTTGGTCTTTTTGCACTTTTAAAACGATCAATGACCATCTTTAATGGTCAAAGGTAACAGCAGGGGGGTTCGCTGTTAATTTTCTATAAAATTGTTTCCGTTTGTAAAAGGATAAACCTCAGGTAGGTTGGCTGTTATTTATCCTTTTTAAAATTCGATTTTTGACCCCAAAGTTTTTTTAAATTGTAAATTGACCCATTTTTATTAAAATTATTGCAAAGTTGCCCCAAATGTATCCTCAGCCGTATCCTTGTCGTATCCTAGCCATATCCTTGCCATGTCCGCAATTCTAACTTGCCAAAAGTCAATGAATAAGCCATTTGGCGTATTTGATACGTATCCACGCGTATCCCCTACGTATCCGTATCACATATTTGTATACTCCAACATTTGAAGTACCTGTGCAACACAACTTAACATTGTATCATAGCCTAGTTTTACCAGGATTGCCTGGGTTCGAGTCTCTGCATGTGATTATATTTGAACTTGTTATTTGTTTCTATTTGGGCTTGAGCTATATGGCAAACTCATTGGTTTTGCATGAGAGGAAGTGTATTAGGTGTTTAATACTATTGTTGGGCTCAATCCTAACAATTTAAGCTTTTGGGTTGAGTAGGTACTAAAAAGATGGCACAAGTTACTTTGTTAAAATTTATGTACTTCAAATCATATAAGGTCACACATTTCCGTGGTACATATTCAAGTAATTGGAGAAGGATTGCACTGGAATCTCTGCAATTTAGGCAAATTAATATGAACATTGTGCTATGTTTTGATATTCTAGATGTCTTTTCTGTTTTCTTCTGAATTAGTTTGGGCTGTTGGAGGCAATTATTGTTATCATGGAATTTTTAGAAACAATATATATTTCCTGAAATATTTGTATGACCATGCTTTCTAATGGGAAGCATTTTTTTCATTTCCCCATTGAGGTTCTGGGTGGCAAATACCATTGAGACCTGGAAATGAATCCGACTTTCTAATGTCAAACCAAATTTCATAACTACCCTGATACTAGATACTCATTCTGAAGGAATTCTTGCAGGCAATATTATGTGCAGGTTTATATCCTAATGTCGCTGCCACTGAACAAGGCATTGCTGCAGTAGCTCTCAGCAACTTTAGGAAGTCCACCAATTCTGCATCAAAGGCTTATACAGTCTGGTATGATGGAAGAAGAGAGGTTCACATTCACCCTTCTTCCATCAACAATAGTTTAAAAGCATTTCAGCACCCATTCCTGGTCTTTCTTGAAAAGGTACGGCATTTTTAGCTTACAGAATTGTTTGATTCACATTTTTACCATCTGATTTTTCTCCTTTAGTTGATTGGGAGTTGTGAATTATGGCCCCCTTGTCGTATTAGAGGCTGGGCTACTGGTCTTCCTTTGTTTTTTTGTACTTTTCTTTTATTTTAAATAATGTTTGTTTCTTATAGGATAAGGAAAGAGAAAACAAACGAAAAAGGATATTAGTGGCTGAGCTAAGCCCAAGCTGACAACGAACATGGGGTAGACAATCTTAGTATCTAACTCCCCAAAAAAATATATTTTGGAATCACTTGAAAGAAACCGCAATTCCATTTTTAGAGGGAAAATTGCCGTAATGAGTGGCCCAACCAGTTGCGTTCCATTTATTAAGTCAGATTGCAGGCTGTTAAATTGATTTATGCAACCTACATACTTAGTATGATATATTACATGGAAGCTGTGATACCACCTTTCTCTTTAATGTTAGAAATTGATATTCAACAGTATTGGACTCTTAATAATCATAGTTTTTTGCTTTCTATGTGATGCATCTTTCTTTATAATGCAAGTTTTGTTTGCAGTAATTGTGGTCAGAGCTGTTCAATAACAATATTTAATGTGATTACTTTTTACAGATGTGCATCATTTTTTAATTTTGTGTATTCTCAGGTTGAAACCAATAAAGTATTTCTGCGAGATACTACTATCATCTCTCCCTTTTCCATTCTCTTATTTGGTGGTTCCATTAACATTCAGCACCAGGTATCTATTCTTTCTGTCTTTTAGTTAATTTGACGGTAGATGCTATAATTGTATCCAAAAGATTATTGCATGTTCTTCTCCGAGCAGCATAGTATGTGGATTTTAACCGTAGACGCTGCCAATATTTTCCAAGTATATCCTTTTTCTTCCCCTAAGTATATCCCTTAAAACTTGAAGTGTTGTATTTTATCCATTTTTTGTCTACTAATGCCAGTTCTAGAAGACTGGATTATTTTTCTATAGTTTATCAAAGCAACCTGTAAGGCCATTGAATGCTAGTACTAGTGCTAGTGTTTTTACTTAATGAGCAGATTTATATATCAGGTTGATACAGTATCTTCTGTTTTAGCAAACATGAGACGTTGATCAAGTATGATTTATTCAATTAATATTTTTGACTTTTTGTCGGGTTCCTTATGTAATCCATGTTTCTCATGCTGGACAATGTGATTTACACTGCCCGTCTTTATTTCCAATTATTCATTTAAATTTTTAATATTTGGCAATATCATTCTCTCCTCTGATACATGCATAATACAATGCCTGACAAACAAAGAATGCATATAATCTTCCATTTGAACTTTACTTTCTTTCTTCTTTTTAGCTTTTAATAATGTTTTGTTTTACAGACTGGACAGGTCACTATAGACGGATGGTTAAAGCTTATGGCACCAGCGCAAACTGCTGTCTTGTTTAAGGAACTTCGGTCAACTCTTCATACTATTTTGCAGGAGATGATTAGAAATCCGGAGGTACCCTACTTATACTATATTGTGATCTTTAGTGTGGGAACATATAAAATTAATGATGGTAATCTCCATATAAATGATGTTAAAAATGGTTATGGTTTCTTTACATAGTACGGGTATACTTCAAGATGGCTAGATTATTATGACACCTTCACTTAAGCTGGGTAATTAATTACAGTGGTAGGGACTGAATTGCCATAGAATGAGGATATGGGTTCCAGTTGATTTGGCTACTTCTCTTGGAGTGGACATCAATTGTTAGTTTATGTTCTCCGGGTTTAGGATTTTTGGCACATGAAGCATCTAGGCTTTAAGCCAGTAATTATACATGTTCACAAGACAACATGAATCAGCAGGTCAACTTAAAACATGTCATGTTTAATTATTAATTTACGTAAGTTGTAAGAGAACATCTATAAATTTGTTGTTTGGCAAAAAATATGTTCATCATTTCATAATTCAAAGCTTTTGTGTTAAACAATATCATGTCCCATTATGCTTCTAGAGTTCTAGGTAGTCTTAAGTTCTTATTTGAACAGAACATTTTAATAATAAGCCTTTCATTCTGCTTGAGGCCTGTCATTTTATATATTTTTACATTCGCAGAACTATTCTTAAGTATCACGTTGATTATGCTATACGAACATTACAGCGACGTTTTTGTATTCACATCTGGGTTGATGTGTAATTCCTTTTACTTTCTTGTCCAGAACTCGACCATTGTAAACAATGAGGTTGTCAAATCTATGATCCATTTGTTATTAGAAGAAGACAAACCCCAAAAGTAATGTATTAGTACCAAGGTACGCATACAAGTTTATTTCAAACTACAGCTGATAGATTTTTTACTATTGTTTTGTTCTATAATATTATTCATTGGACTGAATTTTGAGGGAATCAAACTTCATTCTAGAAGAGGTTTAAAATATTATTGTAATAGATATACTTGTAGAGGTTATTACTTTGTTATTGTTTCATCAAGTAATAACCTTCCCATCAAGAAATAAATATCTTTTACTCACTTGACAGATTCGACAGAAATATACAGTTATTTGAATTGCTTTTGAGACTGTTTCAAAGCTTGGCTTTGCACATGACATTGTTGATTCGATTTGCCTCGGTTTCTTTTAATGATATTGGATTTTGTCTAATACTCCAAAATAGAGGGGAAATTTTAATTATTATCCTTAAAAGTTTTTAATTTAATATTTGTAGGCATTTACCTATATATCTTGGTGCGGTAAAATGTTTAACAGAAAATTTAATGGTTTAGAGTATTTTAGGAATTAAGCTGACGATAGGGGAAAAATTGACTATAAAATAAAACTAGGGGTGAATTTTATCTAATACCAGCAATTATTGAAATTAATAAAGATTATTTATCTTGTATTGTAATAAAAACAAAGAATTTCATTGTATGATTTTGTATTACAATTAAATAAAACGTTTAAGGTTTAAATAAAAAGCAAATTATATTGTTTGAATCATAGATATAGGGATATATACAAGGCAATTGTATCAAACTTGTTTTTTTTTTAAAAAAATAACTTTTATTAAGGGTATAGTAGAATTCGAACTAGAAAACGGTACTAGTACAATTTTGAAACTCAAAAAGACCTCTAACTAGCCTAAACTATATGAACAAAAATCAGAATTTTGATAAATTCCATGAATCATGGAGATTTGCTAGAGCAATTGCAATTCCATAATATGATCAGCAGGAGGTGACAATATCTTTTGGTGTCTCTTTTGATCTTCTCTTTATAACTATATACCAAGTCCAGCTTTCCAAAATGGCTGCAAAGATGCCGAAAAATATGAGAATTGCAATGTATGTTAGCTTCCAGATCTTCATAGCTTCAAGTATGTTAAATCCCTTCAAAATGTTGATGATGCTTAAAATCATCACACTGTATCCGATTCCATGGTGATATATGTTCCAATATGTTCTGTACTTGTGATTCTTATTTGGCCTCAGTTTCAGAGCAAGAACCTATTTATATAAAAACAAATTAAAAATGTCAATGTCCTAGACATCAATAGGGCATATTTTAATAATTATGCTAATAATAAAAAAAAATGTAAAGATCGAATAATTAATGAGTATATATATATATACCTGAAGGAAGCCGAGAATGAGGAGGGTTATACCAATATATCTGTGAGCATCAAATTGGATGCCTTGAGATTTTCCACCTAGATAAAGTCCGGTCACTGCTCCGGCAATACCAAACGTATAAGCTGCGGATTGGCATATTATATGAGCGTAAAACCATGTTGGATCCGTAAAAACCTTCATGTACCGAGCGGTCATTACGCCTATTGGCATCAGAATGCCCCAACTAACCATGTTTAGGCCCCCATGAATCTGAAAGATCAATTTTATCAAGTCAAAACATGCATTAAAGACATAGATATCAAGAAGCAAAAAGAAAACAATGAACCTTAACGTTGTAATAAATAATTAATTATAAATTAGAGTATTTGATTAATTACCTTCTTGAACAAACGCCTGGAGCTGCCACATTCTTCTTTTGTTGCCATAATCTGTCCTGAAAGAAAATCCAAAGTTGCCATCGATCTAAGATTTTCACTCGTCAAAGCATGCATGCCAAGACTATAGTCCTCATTCACCGAACCATCTTGCCAGACATGGTTCACAGTGGTCACATGGTTCACAGTGGTCACGTTCTTTGGAAGCACAAACGTGGCATATATGATCATCTCATTGTTTGCAAACTCTGCAGAGATCTTTTGCACTTCAAAGCTCAAGGAACCTTCTTCCAATCGAGTACTGTATGTTGTCACCGGAGCCATATAAGCCCGAATGAGACCGTCCGCCGCAGAGGTTTGGTGGGCTACAAGAGCTTGAGAACCGACCATTCCTTTCCCGGTTGGGTTGACAGCCCATGCAACCCATCTTTTTGCTGATTCCATTGAAGCATGACGATAAGCGATTTCGACTGTACCGGTTATTTGATGGTAGTTCCAATGAAGGAAGGAGTTCAAAACACCAAGATCGCTGCATGCGCGATAGGTGTTAAGATTAGAAAACAAGTGAGCGTTGCAATATTGGGCTGAAGAGAGAATGGAGAGATAATGAGAGAGAGCAGAAGCAAGCAACATGAATTTCAAAAAAGAATTCATTGTCGTGAAAACTGTAGTAATTAATTAGCAACTTAACAAGAATATTTGTGTGTTTATTCTCTAAACTTAACAACTGATCATTTTTATAAGTTTCCATTAACTTCCTCTTTTAGGAGAAGTATTCCTAATTAAATTGCATTACCATGAGTTATTAAAAAAAAAAAAAAGTTTCCTAATTGCTGTGTGCAAATCAATTATCGTGTGATTTCCCTTTACTAAATAGTTTCCTAATCCCCGTGTGCAAATTAGGAAACAGACCTTGTTATTTAAAAAGTTTCCTAATTGCTGTGTGAAAATAAATTAACGTGTAATTTTCATTTTATAATTAGTAATTAAATAGTTTCCTAATCACTTCGTACTAATTAAATAAATTGATAATTCTTGAGAAGTCCGTCCATATCATTCATATCCATATACATAATTAGAAACCATCCTTTTTGGTTAGTTAATAGAATTTTTTTTAAACAAAATCTACTGTATATACAGCATGCTAAATTTACCAAATCCAATTATTTATTACATGAATGTTCAAAAACCTTATAATATTCGTCTTCTTCTTTGTCTTCTTTTGCTCAAAATTGCAATAATAGTTGTCTTGAGTTGATCAACAATGGAGCCAACGATACCATCTCATCATCTTCATACAGTGCAAACCAGGTAGATTTGGGAGGAGAACAAGACGTTTGAGAATGCTCTAGTTGAACTAGATCACAATTCTCCCTATTTGTTTGAGCTGATTGCGCTGTGAATTTCGAAAAAAACTAACTCACAAATTCAACAGTACTACAACGATTTGATTGAAGATCTTCTAAGATCAAATCACATCTTGTACCACCGCCCAGCTACGGCAATGGCACTGTCAGTAGTAATACTACTACCTGTAGTGCACAAAAAGAAGCCAAATGTCTGCGGAAAAAGGGCATTACATGGACCTCGGAAGAACACGAGTACATATACATCATCATCTTTTTCTTCTTGTTCTATCAAAGTAATTGTGAAACAAGCTATATATATTATATATATTGTAGTTGTGATTAGTCGCATCACTGATCATGTACATTTGTTGATATATATAGGGGCAAAGCCAAGATTTTGATTTTTGAGGCTAAATAAAAATAAATATTTAAGTTTATATAATAAAAATATACTAATATTTAAAAATTAAGTTATTAAAAAAAAATTAATACTGTTTAGTTTCATATGTAACAGTATAAAAAATAAATTAATAAATAAAATAAATATAAATTTTATAAATAAAAATGGAACTCGTCCCTCCTTTAAATCTTAAAAGTCATTTGAATTTATACTAAATTTTAAGCTATGTGAAGGCATAAGCCTACCCTGTCAAAATTGAAGAAAATGAATAGATATGTTTTTTTTAACATAAAATAATATATTATACACAGCACAGGCTCAATGGCTCTTATAAATTTTTTTCTTTCTCTGTACAACTCTTACTTTTCAGAACTCACATTTTACAACAATTCACATTTCACAGTTTCTTAATTTTTTTTCTTCCCTTAAGAACTCACAACAATTCAACATTTCTTTGTCTCTTTACAACTCAACACCGATCCAAATTTTTGGGTTCTTTCGAATCTAGTTCGTTTACTTGTTGATTCAAGTAAAATTGTGGTTTGATATATAATTGGTTTTTAGGGGTTTGTTTTTGAGTCTTGCTATTGAACAATTTTGAATTTTATTAAAAATTAAATGGGGACTGGACTTGAAATTCAAATAAAATATATATATATATATATATATTTTTATTTTTAAATATAGTGTCAATTTATCAATTTATTAAAAATGAAAATATCTAATACTAAATAATTTGATATTTATATTTTTATTGCTATTAGTTGTTATGTACTTTTATTTAAAATTATTTAAATAATGGTGAAATTTATTTTGGTCCATATTTTTTTTAATTATTACTTTTTAACTGATATTTTCTTTTTTAGTTTGCATGGTCCCTAACATTTTAAAAATCCACCATTTAATCATTTTGACCAAATTTTTAATAGTCAAACATGATAGAATATGTACATTGACTATTTTATCCTTAACTTTAAATGATTAAGTTTAAAATACGATTTTCCCCTTATTTTTTAAAATTTTAACAAATTAATCTTAACTTGTACATTCAATAAAAATTTAACATGGGTCAATAAATTATAAAATACACAAAATTCATAAGAAAAGTTTTTAAATATTAAAAATAAATAAATTAATTAATTAACACTAAAAATAAAAATATTTTAAAAAAAATACAACAATAATTAATTTATAAATTTTAATAACTTAAAATAAAAATTCAAATTAATATTAAAATATAAAAATAAGTTTTTTTTATATATGAAAATAAATTATAATAAATTAAAATTTAATAATAAAAAATTTTAAAATTGTTTTTGAAAATGTCGGGAGAGGCGGTATTATTATTTTTTAAAAATCCCAAAATTTTAATTACTATTTTAAAAAATAAAATAAATTATTAAAAGTAATTTTTTATTATTTTTAAAAATTATTTTTTTATATTTATTTTTTCAGTTGTTATTATTTTATTTTTATAATTTAGTTTTTATTTAATAATATTTTATTTATTTTTTAATCTTAATTTTTATTTTTGTGTCTAAAGACTGAAATATTCATAGCAATATTAAATTTGATTAATTGTTAACTAACAGAAGGATTAAATTGATGAATTTTTAAAAAAGTTAGGGACCACGCAAGCTGAAAAAGGAAACATCGATCAAAAAGTAATAATTCGAAAAAAGTTAGGGATCAAAATAATTTTTGCCCTATAAATAACTAAAAATAAATAATTTTATAAATCTTTAAACATTTTTATGTAAATATTGATAAGATTTCATTATGATTAAAATATGATGAATATTTTAATAATGGTGTTGAAACTTGAAAGTGATGATATTAACCTATACATAATATGAATAATTTTTTAAAGGTATTTATCATAAGTAATAGTGTAAAAGAAAGATAATTGTATTATGTATAATTATAATAAATTGAAAATATGTTATCTTTTGGGGGATATTTTTAAAAGAAAATATTTTAACTGTAATCCCGTGATTTGAAATTAAGTGAAAAGTTAGAATTTTTTACTTTTTATATTTTTTTAAAGATGTTTGACCACTTAAAAAATAAATGAAAACAACTTAATGGATTAAACTCAGACCCGTAAATAAGGATGGCAACAGATCGGTGTTGGATCGGCATGCTCCTTATCCGAAACCTGTTTTGGATAGGGTGTTTCATACCCGACTCGTGTCCTGGACGATTTTATGATTTTCTATCCGAACCTGAACCCATTTAGGCAGGGTGATCCATATCCGACCAAACAAACCCGTTCATTTTGTATTTTTTTAAAATAATATTTAACTTACTAATTAAATAAAATTTAATAGACAATTGATATTAAACATAAAGTAGAACTAAATATTGGTACACATATAAATTAAATTTAATAGAACACAAGTTACACAATATTTAAGTTCAATAAATGTTAAATTCAAATGTAAAATATAAACACTAAAATAAACCTAAATAATATAAAATTTATTAATTTCTTAGAACATTATCAATATATATATATATATATATATGCAACACCTCCTGACCTGACCCGTCTGGATCGACCCAGGGAGTGCTACTGGGTTTTTAAAACTTTTCTTAACTCACTTTATAATTTGAAAACCATTGAAAACCAAATAATTTATATTTTAAAACGCTTTTTTAGTGAGCCCATCCAAAATTATTTTGGAAAATTTTGCCAGAGTTTCCTCTGTTTTTCTGACTTCCCAAAATTCTGTTTTCAAATAAAAACTTAATAATATAATAATCAACACTTCAAATTGTTTTTCTCAATCAAATGCGCATTTTACCATATAGTGCGACTTTCCAAACATTTTCAAATAAAACAATTCATAATTTAATATTTACAAGCTTTGAAAACACAAACCATTAAACAACTATTTACAAAACACACACACACACACACACACACACACACATATATATATATATATATATATATATCAAATTTACAAACTACTGTATATGCATGCATAACTGAATATAATATACAAACTATATAGCTACCCAAAAGTATGGTGACTCTGAATCTTCAGTCTGCAGCTATCACCTCTTCAGTCTTTTTCTCCCTCTGTATCCCTGTTACCTACGCGTGATGAAATCAACGCGCTAAGCATATCGCTTAATGGGTGTACACTAAACTCATTTATAAAATTCACGAAATCGCTTTTTAAAAGAACATTATATGCAATGCAATAAATAAATGATCATAAGAAATCAATTTCTAAATTCGCTTATACCTATTTCACTCAAATTCATTTCAATCCTGCCCCTTTGGTATACTTAACATAATTTTAGGACTGGAATATGGGTCGTTCGACCTCTCAGTAGCTGTCTGTCGAACATAATTCCCAACCCTAGGACCGGCACTTGGGGTCTGTTCCATCCAATGGTGGTACATATAACTCCCTACCCTAGGACCGAGTGTTCGGTATCCTTAGGGAGGTACATAAGTCTCTACCCCAGGACGAATCCTTAGGGAGGTACATAATATCAGGATCATAACTCCCTACCCCAGGACGAATCCTTAGGGAGGTACATAATATCAGGATCATAACTTCCTACCCTAGGACGAATCCTTAGGGAGGTACATAATATCAATATCAAGATCAATATCGGTGCAGTACTGCTGAAACAACCCAGCTGGTATACCAACCTCCTATATCCGTTTTCTATGTTCAAGTATCCTAGGGTCGTTTCACAATACACAATTTTCGACTTCCATAACAATTCGTTTCATATATTTTGAAATAATCAAACTTTAATTCGAAATTCTAAATCAAATTCAACAATAAAATTTCCAAAACAATATTCGTAATTCACACAATACTCTCAAACAATTTCTTCTAACATAACCGTTATAAATCGAAAATCGAATTAAATCAGAATATTCAAATCAAGAACTATATAAACATATATCCATCAAAATATTTAAATAAGCTCAGATTCAAATAAAAAACACATAATAAAACCATAAAGGTTTTAAAAACGAGTGTACACCAACCTGGATATCCTTTTTACTACTTTTCTCTTCTGGATTTTTCCTTTTTCTCCTCCTTTTTCTTTTCTTTTTCTCCCTCCTCTTCTTTCTCCTTTCTTCTTCCTTTCTTCTTCTTCCTCTTCTCTTCTTCTTCTCTTCTTCCTCTTCTTCTTCTTCTTCTTTCTTTCTCTTCCTTTCTCTCTCTTCTTCTTTCTCTTCTTTTTCTTTCTTTTTCTTTTTCTTTCTCTTCTCTCATTCTCTCTCTATTTTTCTGTGTTGCTTTCTCGTGAAGCTTCCACCGCTATCTTATTTTTTATTATAAAATTTCGGTCATCGCGACCGCTCCTCGCTACCTGTGGTCGCGTTGCTCACTGGAGTGATTTTACCGCTTTCATCGCGATCAACCATCGCGGTGTCTGGTCGCGTTGCTCACTGCCCAAAATCAACATTTTCACCGCGAGCTGCTCATCGCGATCCCTGGTCGCGGTGCTCACTGCCAACATTTTTCTTTTCTTTCATGCATTCTTTCTGGACCGCTCCACCTGGTCCACCTGAAAACCTTAAAAATATCATACATTTAATTACATTTTCCACCCCTCAAGTCATAAATATCATATTCACATACTCAAAATTAATTCAACCATACTTTTCATATTTATTTGAAATTAGGGATGCTACAATATATATATATATATACACACACACATACATTGTAATACACCCTCCTGATATTATGTACTGTATACGTACATGTATTGTAATATATTTTTTCAGGATTGATTTTAAGGTACAATAATGGAATCTATTGGACGACTAGTAAGATTTCGTAAAGTATATACGAAATTCAATTATAAGTTTTGGAGAACATAGTAAGGATTTCCATAAATTGGAGTATTAAGAATATGAGATTGTCATTTAATTACTTGATGGAAAAGTAAATTGAAATGAATTTTTGTGGAAAAGAGTTAATGAATTTTTATGGATTAAATTGTAAATAAAAAGATTGTTGACAAAGATCATGTGATTAAATTTTATGGTTGTGGTCATATTATAAATTTAAAGTGTATAGGGGCAAGCTGAAATTATTAATATATATATATATATATATATATATATATATATATATATATTAATAATTTCAGCTTGCCCCTATACACTTTAAATTTATAATTAGAAATCAGAAAACAGAAGAGCGAGAGAAGCAACTAAAAAATTCGAGAAGAGCGAATGAGAAGGAGCTTCGGTCGAAAAGAAGAAGAAGAAGGTGCAGCCGAAGAAGAAAAGGGAGAAGGCTGGCCAAGAGAAAGAAGAAAAAGTGGAAGAAGAAGGAAAAGAGCTGTCAGTTAGAGGGGAAGAAACAGAGCAGAAAACAGAACAGAGAAGAGAGAAAGAAAAAGAAGAAAGGAGAAGAGGACTCGGCCGAAGAAGAAGAGAGAAAAAGAAAAGAAGAAGAAGAGAGAAATAAAAAGAAGAGGCAGCAAGTGAAGGAGAAGGAAGAAGAAGAACCAGAACCGTGAGAAAGAAGAAGAAAGAAAGAAGAAAAGAGAGAGAAAAGAAAAGAAGAAAAAAGAGGATCGGCTAAGCTAGAAGAAGAAGAAGAAGAGGAGGATTTGGGTAAGTAATTGATGAAGTTGAATTGGTTTGAATTTTGATGATATCTTTTGTGTTGTAGAATTAGTAGTTGATATTTGCTGAAATTGAATTGATTTTAGAGATTGATTGAGTTTTGAATTGTTCTTGAAATTGATTGTTGAATATAAAGTAAAATTGGAGTGATGGAAGTAAAGAAAATTATGGGTTTTGTTGATTTTAGTATTTGATTTGAGTTTTTGAAGTGTTTTATTTGAAATTAGTTGGATTGGAGTTGATTAAAATAAAAATTAAGAAAACTAGTAAGTTAAAGATTTGGAGATTTTATGATTTTAAGTTTAAATTGGTTAATTAAAATATTATTTGAGTAAATTGAGTGTTTTTGAGTTAATTGATAGTGTGAAATTGGAATCATTAAATAAGGAATCGAAATGGTTATCAAATTAGTAAATTTGTATTATAAGTTTTTGTAATATTGTGTTCGGTGATTGATAAGAGTTGTAGTAATTGTTTGGAATGAAATTGAATCACTAGTTTTGGGAATTTTTGAAATTAAATTTGAAATTGAAGTTATAATTAGTTTAATCAGGTTTAATGAGATTGAAATTGATGTTGTTAAGTGAAGGAAATTCACTTATATTAAATTGATAAAGATTAGTATGAAAATTTGTGTAGAAATTGAAGTTGAAAGTGTAGAGATCTCAATTTATGTGTAGTTAAGTATTAAAAATTGTATTTGTGTGGTTGGATATTAATCGGTGCTTAGAAATCCAAGAAAGAATGTTGGATTGTGTTGAATGCGATTCAATTTAAGAGAAATTGATTGATTTAAGGAATATATAAATGTAGAGACATGATTTTTAGCAAATTAAATGTAATCGATTTGATTAAAATAGAAGAAATTGAAGAATAAAGTGTTAAATGTGTAAATTGAGTTTTGTATTAGTTGTTGTACTTTTATTAATGATTTATTTGGAAATATATTAATTTAGGAAGAAATCTCCATAGTATGGGAGGAAATGAAATTATGCGGAAAGGCAAGAAATGTAATGAGACGTCCGAAGGAACCAGAGCACCAAGTCTAGAGAAAACCAGAAATCAGTGAGTGTAAAATTATTTTAAAGGAAAATATATTTTATTTTAGTAATATGTTTTATCTAAAGTTTAACAAGTTAATATTTTTATTCAAGTTGGTGAAAAATCATACATTTAGTTAAAATATAATTTAGAATGTTTTCCAGTTTATTTTAATTGTTTATAACTTTATATATACGTTCATTTACTTGTATGTGGTTCATAATTTAAATAAAATTTATGCTCAAATATATTTTAATTAAAGTATTTTTATATATCTCAAAAATTTAGAATTTATATTTAATTAAATAAATATATTTTATGTATATCCCATGCTTTTGATTAAAAGTTAGTTTTCAAAGTAAAGAAAATAGTTTTCAAACCCATGGATTACCTTTCGGATCAGTTATCAGATTTTCAGTAGTTTGACCTAGCCGGTACACCCCATTTGTGTAGGGCAAGTTAAGGGGGAGACAGTCCATTAATTCTAGGGGAGTTGAGTTTATCGAGTCTGTCAGTTGTCCACACACTTATATGGAGGCGACGCAGAATCTCGCTATATGGAGGCGACGCAGAATCTCGCTATATGGAGGCGACACAGAATTCCGTCACATAGACAGTGAGATGTTCTATTTCAGATGTCACATTGAGCGGTGTCAGTTAGTCGCCTCGTGGCCTTTATTTCAGATGTCACAGTGGACGGCGCCAGTTAGTCGCCCTGTGATCCACTCATATGGTACGACGCCAGTTAGTCGACCTATGAGTCAGCTTAGGGGTCCATTGGGAGTTTTCAGATACAAAAGCCAAGCCAGAAATATTTTACCGATTTTCAGTACAGAATATTAAATTTACAGAAATAATTTAATATATACATTGTTTATGTTTTAGTATTTATTAAAGAGCTTTTGTACGTTAGGCTTGGCTAGATTTTCAGAAAAACAGATTTCAGTATAGTATTCAGAAAACAGACTATTATTGATTTCAGTACAGTATTCAGAAAGCAGATTATTATTGATTTCAGTACATTGTTTTCAGGAGACAGAATAAGTTTTCAGAAAAGTTTATTATCAGAAAAATATTTTATCAGAAGAGTATTATCAGAAAACTATACTATTAGAAAAGTTTAATTAGAGAAGTTTAATAAAAAAAAGTATTTTCTTTTAGTTTTTCAGTTTTTAGAAAAGTACATTATCTCAGCATTTCAGTTTTCAAAAAAATATATTATCTCAGTATTTCAGTTTTTAGAAAAAAAAATCATATTAGCTTTTCAGTTTTCAAAAATTTAAAGGAATATTATGTCAGCTTATCAGTTTTTCAGAAAAGATATATTTTCAGCTTTTCAGTTTCTAGTAAAGTAATATATATATATATATATATATATATATATATATATATATATATATCCATTCAGCTTCTCCGTTTCTTTTAGTAAAGTGAAAATATATGTATATATATTTTCAGCTTTCCAGTTGTCAAAAATTAGATTTCAGAATAGTTTTTATAAAAGAGATTTCAGTATAGTTTCATGAAATATATTTTAGTTCAGTTTTCAAGGAAACAGAGAGATTTTTATTAATAGGTAAATTGTTTAGTACAGTTTTTCAGAATTAGGAAAAGAATTATTATTTTGAAATTCCAGTATATTACGTTTAGTAAATAGATTTTAGTTATTTTCTCAAGTTAATTTATTAGAAACAGATTTATATTATTTTCAGATATCAGGGAGGTTAATAGAAAAAGGATTAAAATTTAATTAGAAACTAGTAACACTCACTGAGCTCCTTTAGCTCACCATAGTTTTTCTTTGTGTTTTTAAATCAACCTTCTAGGTACCGTTGCAGGCATTGCAGGGACTTTGAAGATCAACGGGACCAGTCAGAGGATGCTGTGACTGTTTTATAAACATATATAATGTTTTAGTTGTTAAGTTTGTATTTTGATATTGTTTTAAGTGCATAAATATTTTAGTTTAAGAATTGATAACTATTTATTTTGATATTTAAACTGTTTGAGTTGTGGTTGAATTATTGAGATGGACCGGAGGTCCACGGTAGTTGAAATTTGAAATTTTATAGAAGCGTTCAAATTTTTATACAGGTCTCCAAGATTTGGTAATCTTAAAAAAACAGAGGAGACTCTGCCAAAATTTTAAGAAAGTAGTTTCGTTTTTAAAAAAAAAAAATTTCCTACTTAGATTTCCAGTTATAAGAAACGGCTTAACTTCACAGAAGCCTTTCAGCGAGGCAAGCCTCGACTGGGAAGCTATCATGGAGTGCTGGTAGGCTACCTAATGGGAGATAGTAAGTTAGGGGCCTGTCATACATATAGAAGATTAAATTTAAAAATTCATCTAACATATATTCGATATTTATAATTTAAGTATGGCTTGTTTTAAACACAAATTTGTAGTAACCAAGAAAAGTTAGGTTGCTAAATTGATTAATTAATTACATGTAAAATTTAAGTACAAAAGATTAAGCAAACAGACGAAAGATTAGAGTTTTATTTTTCCTTTTATATTTTTAATATTTTAAAAAAAATTATATAAATACCGGATTAAACTGGGCGGGTCGGAACATAATTGTTTGATCCAAACCTGATCTGGTTGCAAAACTTTTGACCCGAACATGACCTGAATTCCATTTTAAGTGCTCCAAACTCACCCCAAACGGATTGGAGTCTCACCAATTTGGGCCGGATCAGAAATTTTTGTCATCCCTACCCATGAAGTGTTAAGTGAAAAATAAAATAAAAAATGTCTTAGTCTTATATTAAATTAATGGCAAGTTGTTGTCAATATAATAAAGGGAAAATTGCAAACACTTCCCCCGAGTTAGGTAATATTGTACTCAGCGGTAACTTTTACTATAATTATACAAACATCCACTAGAATCTGTTGACTACAGTTAAATTTGACATTTTAACGTTTAACTGACCCTAAACTGAAAAATAACAAAACTGTCATTCATATAGTTATTTAATTATTATTTTATTTTTCGGTAGAAGTTATTAAATAACTATTTGAAGGATAATTTGACTAATTCTAAATAGAAAAATGGTCATTTAAAGGGTCATTTGACCAAACTGAAAAATGATTCAATAACCACACCCTTGAATCAGTTAGTTAACAATTAGTCCATCCGTTAATCAATGAATACTAGAGGATGTTTGTACAATTATAATAAAAGTTGTCATTGTGTGTAATATTATCTAAATTTGGAAAAATTTATGTAATTTTTCCTATGATAAAAGACTGTAGAAGAAAAGATGTGGTCGAGGTTCATTTCCTTGTTCAAAATCTATGGAGAAAACGTATGTAGCAAACTATTTGACACGTTTATTTGGTGGAAGGAAAATATCGAAGATTTCCTCATTGGTGTGATAGGATTGCCCATTTATTCATAGAGATAATGACTTTTTACTTACTGACTTTTTCTCATGGCCCAAGATAAATTGCAAGCAAAATTTTTTTTTTTTAAAAAAAAATCTAAGCACATGTAAAGCTATTTGGCCCTTTACAAAAAAAAAAAAAAAAAAAAAACCAAATCTAAAATAATAATAATAATAATAAAAACTCTAATTCGTTTGTGGTAAGATCAATGATGGTTTTTATAATAGCTTGATCATCAATGAAGGGTAATTTGACTAATTCTAAATAGAAAAATGATCATTTAAAGGGTAATTTGATCAAATTAAAAAATAATTCAATAACCACACCCTTGAATCAGTTAGTTAACAATTAGTCCATTCGTTAATCAACGAATACTAGAGGATGTTTGTACAATTATAATAAAAGTTGTCATGTGTATAATATTATCTAAATTTAAAAAAATTTATGTAATTTTTCCTATAATAAAGGACTGTAGAAGAAAAGATGTGGTCGAGGTTCATTTCCTTGTTCAAAATCTATGAAGAAAAAGTACGTAGCAAACTATTTTAGACACGTTTATTTGGTGGAAGGAAAATATCGAAAATTTCCTCATTGGTGTGATAGGATTGCCCATTTATTCATAGAGATAACGACTTTTTACTTACTTGACTTTTTCTCATGGCTCAAGATAAATTGCAAGCAAAATTTAAATAAATAAAAAAAAAAATCTAAGCACATGTAAAGCTATTTGGCCCTTTACAAAAAAAAAAAAAAAAAAAAAGACCAAATCTAAAATAATAATAATAAAAAAAAAAACTCTAATTCGTTTGTGGTAAGATCAATGATGGTTTTTGTAATAGCTTGATCATCAAAGATCACATTGCACCATGAAAATTTCAAGAATTTCAAGAAATAGGTTTCATGTTAGTTAAATTAGCATTATATAAAATCCATGGACACTGATTGAAAGTTTCCATGTGAATAGGGATGGTAAAAAATCTCGATATCCTCCAAACAGACGGGGCTCCAATCCGTTTGGAACGGATTTGGAGTACTTAAAATAAGATCGGGTCAGGACCAAGTCAAACGTTTTTTATCCGATTATGGGTCAAACTATTATACCCCGTCCCGCCCAGTTTGGTCAGGTATTTATATAATTAGTTTTTTAAAAAATTAAAAATATAAAAGGAAAAATAAAACTTTTATCTCTTATCTCTCTGACTAATTCTTTATACGTAAATTTTACATTAATTAATTTAGTAACTTAAATTTTCTTTATTGCTACAAATTTGTGTTTAAAACAAACAATGCTTGAATTTTGAATATCAAAATGTTAGATGAATTTTTAAATTGAAGTTTTGATTTTTTTTTTAATATATTGCTAATGTTGTAAGAAGTCAATAAAATTTATGTTATTTAAGTTATTTTTTAACTAGTGTAGTAGTGTTATATTAAATCTAAGTATATATATATATATATATATATATATATATATATATTAATATTTAGTTCTACTTTATATTTAATTTCAATTGTATGTAAAATTTATTTAATTAGAGATAAATATTTTTTTTCAAAAAAAAAAAATACAAAATGGAACGGGTTAGTCTGGGTCGGTTTTGAATAATCTCGCCCTAAATGGGTTCGAATTTAGAGTGAAAATCAAAAACCCGTCCAAGGCACAAGTCGAATATGGAGACCCTGCAAAAATGAGTTTAGGGTATGGAGCATGTTGATCTGTCACTGACCCGATTAGTTGCCATCATACATATATATGAGCAAGTGTCAAGATTTTAATACTTTGATAGATACTGGTAAAAATCCCAAAAAACAAAATGTGGAAACTTGTATATATTGAAGCAATATAACAATTTTAATCTAAATTTCTTTTATCTAACCTAATTTTCTCCACCTAATTTTTAATAGAAATATATAGATTGAAGCTTTGAAATAATTTATTTTTAAATAAAATTCTTATTAGGTTATTGATTAATAAATGAATGTGATAAATAAATTTTTTAAAAATAATTAAAATATAGTAAAATTATACTCACTTGAAAGATCTCAACGAAATATTTCCAATGATATAATTTTTATGGTAATTACATTTATAAATAAAAAGTTATAATAAATAATTAAGTTTAGTTAAAAATTTAAAAAAAATATGAGAGGAATGAAATTTATTTAAAGAATGGATGGAAAGGTAGAAATGGAATATATAATATTGAAAAAAAATATAAAAATTAGAATAGTATATCTCCAAATTTGGAGATCCAATTCTCTCTCTCTCTCTCTCTCTCTCTCTCTCTCTCTCTCTCTCTCTCTCTCTCTCTCTCTCTCTCTCTCTCTCTCTCTCTCTCTATATATATATATATATATATATATATATATATATATATTTTGGAAGCCCAATTTAGAAAAGGGTTGGAGAAGCCCTAAAAGATTTATATGGGATAATTAATTGATTAATGGATGTTGTCAAAAACTGCTTTCCATTTTATTTTATTAAATTCTTTTATCTTTTTTTAGTGACATCAGGATTTTTTTTGGTAGGGTTATTGCTTGACAATTGGTTCCTGTAATTCCTGAGTGAATGTTGATAAATAGCTATCTTATTGATTATGTAAAATATATATTTTTTTAATTATATTTTTTCAGTCTCATAATATCTCAAGTTTGAATCGTTATAATGTTAAAAAAAAAAAAATCACCTCAATGTTTTTTTGGTTAAAATTGAGGGGCAAATAAAGAAATTACCAGAGATTGAGGCTTTTTACTAGTTTTCAAATTACTTGACTTTATAAGTCAAGATGTTATATTGGTCTCCTTATAGACATTTTACTCGAAAAAGAAAAACGTGTATAATTGTGAAAGTCTTTATTATTGTTGACAGATGTGACAAAGATATTAACTGTCCTGCACCTAGAAGCCAAATTTCTCTTTTAATCCTCATTATTAATTTAAATTTGTTTTCTTTGTTCTCTCTAAAATGAAAATTCTACTATTTGTTCTTCCAAATCTCATTAAATTTGAAGTAATAAGGATCATTTATTTTTTTAATATGAAGATTGAATATGAAACCCGAAAGCTGAATATATTAACAATTTTTCTTCTAATGAATGAATAAAAATATTGATTGTTTATTTTATTAAGATATAAACATCCGAATGGAGATAAAATTAGAAATATATTAATATAAGAATAATAATTATAAAATAAAATATTTTAAATATGATTCAGTAATTAAATGTTAAGTGATAAATTTAAAATTTAAAAATTTTATTTTAAGTTTTTTTTAATATTTTTCAGTTGTTTGACCACTTTAAAAAAACTTAATGTATTCAATTCAGACCCATTACGTATTAAGTAGAAAAAATAAACGACCCTTAATTTTGCCTCGCTCACAATGACAGATTTAGGAAGGGGTTGGAAGGGGCGATGGCCTCTTATTCTCTAAAAACAATTAAGAATATTCTTTAAGATTTTTGTATTTAATATTTAATCTTGTAATATTTTTATTTTGCTCGTAAATATTATATTTTAGTACATTTACCACACTTCAATAAACTTTTCTGGCTCTGGCGTGTAGACAGTGACGTTTTCTTATAAATAAGAATGTGTTTGGAATTGAAGAAACAAATTAAATAGTATATTTGAGTCTCATAATGGAGAAGGAAGTGAAGCAGTTAGATATTGAATATTGCAGTGATGTTGAAGAGGATTCATTGAACAAAATTAGATCAATATTTTTGGCCGTGGAGTTCTTCATACGCCTACAAGAAGTCTCCACAGACCCCAAAGATCCCATGCAGGTTCTTTTCTGTTTATGTTTAGAACGTTGCAAATTGCAATTAATATTAACAGAACTCAAGAGTAGTAGGACGATATTGCTAGTCTGTTTCTATAATATATAGCATAACCCTTATATATATATTATTAATAATTACATTTTATTCGTACGAGATATTCCCAATCTGTATTGGTGAAAAATGAACTTCATATTCATTTTGTATTGGTACAAATTAGAATATTACACGAAAAATTGTGCAGAATTCAGTATTTAAAACCTGTTATATCTTTATGTCTTTATATAATCATCTCCTTATCTAAAAGTTGAAGCTTGATTTAAGAATATCTTGGCGAGAATGTGTGCATATTTATAAATAACCAGAACATTATGATTTTAATAAAATTCGGAACTTGAATTTCTAGCCGTTAAATTTTATTTGACAGATGAAATTTGTTTTTAACTGTGTTGTTTTGCACAAAAGAACAAATAAAAATAAGCAAATTTTATTTGTTAGCTACATCTAACAATTTAAATTCAAGATCCAAAATTTATTAAAATCAACAAGTTATATGTATTTTATTATACTTTATCATACTTTAATGTCAAAATATTTATTAATTTTAGTTTTCGCATATGTATTTGTAGAGGTCTTTTTGGACCTTTCCTTTTAATTTTTCTTTCTAATTGAAGTAGCTTAATTGAATATTTTTATTCAGGATAGTAACACTGAGGAGGTTCGGGGGAACAACTGCATGAACAAAGAGAATGAAAATGACATTAATGAGGCAAATCATCCAACAAATGACTCTCGTACAAAGGTGAAAGTGTGATAAAATTTGAATATAATTATTTCATTATCTGAAATAAAGAGTTATTTAGTATCAAAAAATAGTTTTTAAAAAGAATAATATATATATATATATATATATATGTATATGAGTATTTTTTGTGCGAACTATATACACCTCTTTTTTTAATATACAAATTTTAATTCTGAGCCACTAGATCACATCCAATGACTAACATGGAAATATGATCAAAGTTAGATCACATTCAACAAATGACTCTCATAGAAAGTAGAAATTATGATAAAATTTGAAAATAGTTATTTTGTTATCTGAAAATAAGGAGTTATTTAGTATATACAAATAGTTTCAAAAAGAGTTAATATATCGGGAAAGATCAGAGACTCAATTTTTTACACAATTTTTAACTCAATTTTGTAGCTGTTAAATCTCTTAGATTTAGATGGCTAGAATTTAATAGATTTATTTCTTTTTTTTCTCTCTCTTCTATTTTTCTTTCTTACGTTTTCTTCCTTAACTCTATTTTTTTTTCTTCCACCATTATCAAATGTTCATCTAGTAAAACACATTTCCACCATTAATATGATAGTATTTTAAACAATGTGGTAGTCTTGTTTCCTGTAATAATAATTGCTCTCTTTATCTATAAATATATATAGTTCTAAATTCATATAAATAGTCTTGAGGAAGATACATAATAATATAGAATTAAATAATATAATGTCAATATACATTAAAATAATTTGGAGTAATATATATATCCCAATTCATAACAATTTGGTTAATATGAGAGTTTACCTAACATCAAAAAAAAAAAAAAAAAAATTAAAACAAATTGTGTCAACATACATAATTTATTTGGAGTAATGTAATTACATTGCTAGTATGAAGAAAAGTAATGTATATTGGGAGGGATTGGGAGACTCAATTTTTAATAATGGTAGAAGAAAATACTATCACATTGTTTAAAATTCTATCATATAAATGATGGAATTTGTTTTTACTAGGTGAGCATTTGATAATGGTGGAAAAAAAATAGAGTTAAAGAAGAAACCGTAGGAAAGAGAAATAGAAGCCAATTTATTATATTTTAGGAAAGACAATTTAAGAAAGAGGAAAAGAAAATAAAATAAATTAATGATAGAGAGAGAAAAAATAAGAAATAAATTTATTAAATCCTAACCATCCAAATTTAAGAGATCTAATAGCTACAAAATTAAGTAAAAAATTGTGTAAAAAATTGAGTCTCCCAATCCCTCCAGTTATTTTGTTATCTGAAAATAAGGAGTTATTTAGTATCTAAAAATAATTTCAAAAAGAATATAATATATATAAAAAAGAGTCTTTTTCTAGTGCCGAATACATAGGCACATATTTTTCTAATATACAGATTTCAATTTTAAACCACTAGATCACATCCAATGACTAACATGAAAATTTGATCTAATTTAGATCACATCTAACGAATGTCTAATAAAAAGGTAAAAGTATGATAAAATTTGAAAATTATTATTTCGTTATCAAGAAATAAGGAGTTATTTAATGTGAGTTTGGTAACGTTTTTCATTTGTTATTTTTGAACAAAAATGAAAAGAACAAATAATACTGAACCTACCCGAGGTTTGTTAAATTACATTCGGAATAAATGTTTGTAAAAATTCACACTGAACTCTCTTAGTTTTAAGTTTGATTGTTAAAAAGTAGAATTGACAGTTAAAAAAAAAAATTAGAAGAAGAAACGAAAGATCCATGATGGATCCATTATAGATCTACCATGGATCGCAAAATAAGGGAGGTTCGAGCGTATTTTTTAATGGTCAAACTTAACACTAAGGGAGTTTAATGTGAATTTCTGCAAACTTTGATTTCGAGTATAATTCAATAAACCTCAGAGAACTTCAGTGTCATTTACTCAAAATAAAAATGAAAATGAAAACAATATTTTCAGTTTTCGTTTTTTAAAACTGAAACGCGGCTGGTAGCAATAACTGTGAATTTTGGTAGCTATTTCTGAAAAATAATTTTTATATATATAATTTGACTTTTCTGTCCTAAAAAATATTTTAATAAGGTTGTATTATTTTTTGTCATTATTTTAAAGAATCAAAACGGCAAGCATCGCTCACAGTCAAGAACAAGGAATAGCCGTGAGGTTGATCACGAGTGGCGATCAATCAATGATTGCGGGCGAAAACTACGAGCTTGTGCTCGCTGTTTTTGGAAAACAAAATCAAAATATTAGAAAACAGTTATGTGATTTTTTTGTGTTTTACATTTTTAATACATGTTTTGTTTCCTTGTTTTTATTTTTTAAAAAAAGGTATTTGGAAAATAGTTACTGATCTTGAATTCGTTTTTATTTTTTTAAAAAACAAAAAAAAAAATCATCCCTTTTTTTTTTTTCCTTTTTTTTGTTGCCGGACAACCTCTTATTATCTGAAAATAGTTTTCGAAAAGAATGATAAAATTTTTGGATCCACCTGCGATTTGACAACAATTAAGAGAAAATCATGTGGTTTCTGAATAACCAACTACAATTGTTTTTTTTTTTTTTTTAAATACCACTTACGGTACTGGCGACTCGAATCTGGGTCATTACCAGGCTAAATGAGCGCATTTGCCACCAAATTACATTGGGTGGTGGTACCAACTCCAATTGTTAATTAGCCAAAAACTCATAATTTTTACGTAAAAATTGAGCTCAAGGGGTTTTGAAAATATCCTCATTCAATAATGGTAAAGAAAATAACAATTCATAATTCAAGTGGTGTATACCTCTCCTACCATGGTTATAGTGGGATTCAAATGCTACTATGTGCACTTATCAATACATGTGGAGAGATATCTCCCAGTTATTAGAGTAGATATCGTAGCTGCTGATGTATGTTTCATCTCAGTAGGTCTTGGCAGACTCCTGACTCATTTGGTGTCAGATTCCGAAAGATAAAAAAGTATATATGTATACGAAAATGAAAATCCATGCAATTTAATCAACAACTTTGGTCAGAGTCTTTATATCGATCTCTTACTTTAAAATTGGGTTTTAGTGCATATTTCTTGATTTGTCAATATCATATCTCTATTTATATAAACTTATATTCAACTATACAATTATTTTTTTTCAGGTTATTTTCACAAGGATCTTAGCTATCACGAGCTTTATTTTTGAGATCTTAACGATAGTATTCGAGCAACTTTCATCTCCTCATAAGTCTCACTATGCACTAATTGCTATGATGACATCTTTCATGGCCATGCTTATTTGCATAATCGAGATTGTTTATAAGGGTCGACAAGAAAAAGTTACATGGAGAAGAAGGGGCAATATACGGTGGTTTTATCATCCATCTCCAACTGATCATAAGTTATTTTGTAGTTTCAAGGACATTTTTGGCTTGATTTCTGCCAATCTTCAATTTATATGCACAACAATTGCTTATGTTTTTTATTGCAGAAATGTTGTTAATCCTATCAACAACATATGCATTTTCTCCCTTGTCTTTGCCTTTTGTCTATTGTGCTCTAAATATTTGAATTAGAATCAATAAAAGGTTACCGTATTAAATGTGCTCATTAAGCCTCACAATGTGTCAGGTTCGAATCGCTACCACTGAATCTTTTATGTGAAGAATCTTGTTAAATAATCTAAAATAAATATATTCTGTATTTTCAAGTAAAAGTTTACATTCAAGGTAGATCATGGATTTAGTGTACATGTTTTTTTTTTTCCCTGAGTTTTTGGTTTTCACGGGACCTAAATAATAACCTAATGAAAATAATTGCTCTTAACGTGATGTGAAACACAAGAACAGCCAATATGTATTTGTATGCAAATAAAATATTGCTAGAAGTATGCCAATAGGAAACCAACTTCCCATGCTTGAAAGCCAATTATCAACGTAATCCAAAGCATACGTTGAACTAACTTGCAAGTGAAATAATAATATGTCATGTTCTTAGAAACTATAAAAAAACCACGATAAACTTGCAAGTGAAAACATCATACCAAGATACCTATTCAAAATCCAGCAAATTGCTTGGAAATGGAGAAGGGAAAGAAGAGAATGGCAGTTCTAGTTGGATGCAATTACCCCAACACCAAATATGAGTTGCGTGGATGCATAAACGACGTGATTGCAATGAGAGAGGTTCTGATCAAGCGGTTCGGTTTCGATCCAAGCCGAATCGAGCTCCTGACCGATGCACCAGCTGGGTCCAGCTTGGTTGTGCCCACAGGAGCAAATATAAAGGCTGCACTGAACCGGATGGTGGATGGGGCTGAAGCGGGTGATGTTCTGTTTTTCCACTATAGTGGACATGGAGCAAGGATTCCTTCTAAGAAACGTGGACGTCCTTTTAGACAAGACGAAGCTATTGTGCCTACTGATTTCAATCTCATCACTGGTAATTACTCTTATTATGTTTATCTAATTTGCTTTATTGTTTTTAAAACAAAGGACATGAAATCACACAAATTTGCAGATTTGGACTTTCGGCAACTAGTGAACCGCCTACCAAAGGGCACAAGTTTCACAATCCTATCAGATTCGTGCCACAGTGGAGGCCTTATTGACAAGGAAAAAGAGCAAATTGGACCTTATTCCATTATTCAAAATAATGGCAAAGAGTGCTGCTCCAACCCCAAAACCATTCCTTTCCAATCAGTTCTTCAACACCTATCATCCCTAACAAGAATAAGCACATCCGATATAGGCACCCACCTGTTGGAATTCTTTGGAGTCGATGCCAGTATCCGATTTCGGTTACCATTACATGAACTGGAGTCGTTTGAATCATTGAAGCCTGATGAGGGGATTCTGCTGAGTGGGTGCCAAGCCAATGAAACCTCTGCGGATATGAATCCAGTTAAGGGCGGAGGAAAGGCCTATGGGGCCTTCAGTGATGCGGTGCAACGAGTGTTGAAGGAGAATTCAGGAGCATTGAGCAATAGAGAAGTTGTTATGATGGCAAGGAAGGTATTGGAAGAAAAAGGGTTCGATCAACACCCTTGTTTGTATTGCAGTGATGACAATGCTGAGGCTAAGTTCTTGTGGCAACCTACTGATGATCAAAGCTGCTAGCTCTTGTTTATGATATATCTTGAATGTTGTGTTTAATTACTGGTTTATCTATACCAGCAATTATTGAAATTAATAAAGATTATTTATCTTCTATTGTAATAAAAACAAAGAATTTCAAATAACGTTGTATGATTTTAAATAATTGTCTAAAATGGTCTCTAATATTTAAATAAAATGTAAATTTTATTAAGGGTATAGTAGAAAACAGTACAGCAGTTTTGACAAAAAAAACTAAGACTTACAAGATCTCTAACAAATCCTATGATCAGCAGGAGGTGACGATATCTTTTGGTGTCTCTTTTGATCTTCTCTTTATAACTATATACCAAGTCCAGCTTTCCAAAATTGCTGTAACGGCGCCAAAAAATATGAGAATTGCAATGTATGTTAGTTTCCAGATCTTCACAACTTCAAGTATGTTAAGTCCCTTCAAAATGTTGATGATGCTTAATATGATCACACTGTATCCGATCCCATGGTGATATATGTTCCAATATGTTCTGTATTTGTGATTCTTATTTGGTCTCAGTCTCAGAGCAAGAACCTTTATATATATATATATAAAAAAAAAAAGAAATTTAAAAACGTCAATATACACATCAATTGGACACATTATAATTAAGCTAATAATTAATAACGGTAAAGAATGAATAATGAATGAGTATATATACCTGAAGGAAGCCAAGAACGAGGAGTGTTATGCCAATATATCTGTGAGCATCAAATTGGATGCCTTGAGATTTTTCACCTAGATAAAGTCCGGTCACGGCTCCGGCAATGCCAAACGTATAGGCTGCTGATTGGCATATTATATGAGCGTAAAACCATGTTGGATCCGTAAAAACCTTCATGTACCTAGCGGTCATTACTCCTATTGGCATCAGAATGCCCCAACTTACCATGTTTAAGCCTCCATGAATCTGAAAGTTCAATTTCATCAAGTCAAAACATGCATATTAAAGACAGGTCTCAAGAAGCAAAAAGAAAAGTATGAACCTTAGATATAGTATGTAAATTAATAACGTAACATGAAAAATCAAATGCTTGAACAAAATATGCATAATTAATTAGATTTTGACTTGCTGTCTTAGCTGTCAATTTTTTTTTTTTTTTTTTTGAAAAAAAAAAATTTGACAACTGAGACAGCATGGGGTCGAAGATATCAAAATCACTAGTCTGCGAAAAGAGAAATGTACTTATCATGCCATATATTAAGAGAACGACTAGATATTTTGCCACCCATATAATTGATTTTCAGACCCAGTTTTGTTGAAATTCTAATTAAGACAAGACAAATTAATTTAAATTACAACAGCCTGTAGATTAGATAGAAGAAGAATATAACAAGTAGTAGACACCAAAAATCAAATATAAATTCAGTAAGATATTGCTTCTTTGTTTCTATTTTCTAGTTGGCAATGAATAACAAGCAAAAATAACAACTTAAAAACCAAAGCCAAGAAAGCAAAATCCCCAAATATATAAAACATTTGAGGATGTTTTTCTTTTTATTTTTTTTGCATGGTTGATGATGAGAAAAGAGGATGTTAGAATATTAATCAGAATATTTAGATTAATATTAATCTAAATATTAATCATAAATTAGAGTATTTGATTAATTACCTTCTTGAACAAAAGAGTGGAGCCGCCATATTCTTCTTTTGTTGCCACAATCTGTCCTGAAAGAAAATCCAATGTTGCCATCGATCTAAGATTTTCACTCGTCAAAGCATGCATGCCAAGGCTATAGTCTTCATTCACCGGACCATCTTGCCAGACATGGTTCACAGTGGTCACGTTCTTTGGCAGCACAAACGTGGCATATATGATCATCTCATTGTTTGCAAACTCAGCAGAGATCTTTTGCACTTCAAAGCTCAACGAACCTTCTTCCAATCGAGTACTGTATGTTGTCACCGGAGTCGTATAAGCCCGAATGAGACCGTCCGCCTTTGAGGTTTGTTGGGCTACAAGAGCTTGAGAACCGACCATTCCTTTCCTGGTTGGGTTGACAGCCCATGCAACCCATCTTTTTGCTGATTCCATTGAAGCATGACGATAAGCGATTTCGACTGTACCGGTTGTTTGATGGTAGTTCCAATGAAGGAAGGAGTTCAAAACACCAAGATCGCTGCATGCGCGATAGGTGTTATGGTTAGAAAACAAGTAAGCGTTGCAAGATTGGGCTGAAGAGAGAATGAAGAGATAATGAGAGAGAGCAGAAGCAAGCAACATGAATTTCAAACAAGAATTCATTGTCATGAAACTGTAGTAATTAACTAGCAACTTAACAAGAATGTTTGTGTGTTTATTCTCTAAACTTAACAACTGATCATATTTATAAGTTTCCATTTACTTGCTCTTTTAGGAGAAGTATTCCTAATTAAACTGGATTACCATGAGTTTCCTAATTAAACTGGATTAGGAGAAGTATTCCTAATTAAACAAGTATTCCTAATTGCAGTCTTTCTTTTTCTAAGAAGTTTCCTAATTGCTGTGTACTAATAAATTAACGTGTAATTTCCATTTGGTAATTAGTAATTAAATAGTTTCCTAATCGCTTTGTGCTACTTAAATAGGAAACAGGAAAGATTCTAACCAACATAACCGAAGATTCTACCAGAAAAGATTTGGTGAGGAGGAAAGTTTGGACTCTAAATGCGGTGAGGTATTATTTTTAAAATAATATTTTTAAATATTTTAAAAATAAGAATTATATTTTAAAAATATTTAAGCCTTTGTTAAAAGTAGTTTTTAAAAAATTAAAAATAACCTCAAATGGAGGTTCACTGGGTTCTATGGGTGTCCTGTCCCTAACCATAGAACCGATTCGTGGGAGCTCCTCCGTCGTCTGAAGGCAGTCAACAGACTTCCTTGGTTGTGTGGCGGTGACTTCAACGAACTCCTTCATATGGAGGAGAAGTCTGGCGGGAATGAACGATCTGGTCCGGGTATGTTTAATTTTCGTAGTATTGTTGAGTTATGTGATTTTGTTGATTTGGATTTTTCAGGGCCCTTGTTTACCTGGAATAATAAAAGGGGGGTGCTAGAAATGTTCAAGAAAGATTGGATCGCTTTTTTGCTACCAGTCTTTGGGTTAATTTGTTTTCGGGGATTAAAGTTGAGCATTTAGGTTTTATGTTTTCTGATCATAGGCCGATTTCGGCCAAGTTTGAGCATGGCGGTCCCAACCTCAGTGGCGATAGAGTTCGGAAGTTCAAATTTGAGCCTTTCTGGCTTAAAGATGAAGAGTGCTATTCTGTGATTTGCTCGGCCTGGGAGGGTTTGTCAGTGATAATTCTGGTAGAGGCTTAAGAGATAAGCTGGTTGTGTGTGCTGATCGGCTGGAAAACTGGAGTAAGGTCAAGTTCGGATCTTTGAGGAAAGCCATTGATAGGAAAAGAGGTGAGCTCAATCTTCTCTATGATAGGCAGCAATCTGAACAGGTTCTAAATGATATCAAGCTTAGGGAACGCGAATTGGAAAGCCTCCTTTCCAAGGAGGAATTATATTGGAAACAGCGGTCGAGGGTTGATTGGCTACTTGCAGGGGACAAGAACTCTAAATTTTTTCACAGAAGAGCGACAGCCAGAAAGAAGAAGAATATGATTAGCTCGCTGGTGGATGGTAGAGGGATCCGTAGGGAATCCGAGCAGGGCATGTCTAATGTGGTTTTGGATTATTTCTCAGATTTGTTCAAGTCTATCCAGCCATCATCCTCCGATTTCTCTGCTGCCTCCTCCTTTCTTGAGCATAAAGTTAATGCCCATATGGCAGGCAGACTTGGAGAGGCTTTCACCCGAGCAGAGGTGCGTGCTGCAGTTTTTGAAATGGGTCCAAATAAGGCCCCTGGTCCCGATGGCTTCCATGCTCTCTTCTTTCAGAAATTCTGGAATGTGGTTGGAGAGGATGTTTCTAGTGTATGTCTTAATGTTCTTAATGGTGGATGTTCAATCAAGGAGTTTAATGCCACTAATGTTGTCCTGATCCCTAAGGTTAAAAACCCGGAGCGTATGATCGATTTTAGGCCCATCAGCCTTTGCAGTGTTATTTATAAGACTGTTTCCAAGGTTATGGCGAATAGGTTGAAAGAAATTCTGCCCCACATTATATCTTCGGAGCAGAGTGCTTTTGTACCAGGGCGGTTAATTTTTGATAACATTATGGTTGCTTTTGAGCTTCTCCACTCTATCAAGAAACAGAGAAAGGGTAAAAGAGGGTATGCAGCTATTAAACTGGACATGAGTAAGGCCTACGACCGTGTGGAGTGGGGCTTCCTGGAGATCATTATGGAGAAACTTGGGTTCCCTGAGCATTTTAGAGCCCTTGTTATGGATTGTGTGTCGACCTCCAAACTTTCCTTCCTGATAAATGGGAAGTCTGTGGGGGAAGTCACTCCGCAAAGAGGGTTAAGGCAGGGATGCCCTTTGTCCCCTTATCTCTTCCTTCTCTGTGCAGAAGTTTTATCTTCTCTTATCAAAGGCAACGAATCTAATGGGCAATCTCTGGGCATGAGATGTTGTCGCGGGAGCCCATTAGTGAGTCATTTATTTTTTGCAGATGACAGTATTGTTTTTTGCAGGGCTTCAGTTCAGAACTGTGAGAAGTTGAAACAGATCCTATATGTATATGAGAAAGCCTCTGGCCAGCGGATTAATTTGCAAAAGTCCAACATCACTTTTAGTTCAAATGTGGAAGATGTCTGCCGTGCTAGTATCTTGAATTGTCTGGGTCTAGTTAATGCCCAAGCTCATGACAAATATCTTGGCCTTCCAACCATGGTGGGGAAAAATAAAAGGAAAACCTTCAGTGACATTAAGGAGAGGGTATGGCGTAAGATCAGAGGGTGGAAGGGCAATCTCTTCTCGATGGGCGGGAAAGAGGTTCTCATTAAAGCAGTGGCACAAGCTATCCCTACCTTCACAATGAGTATTTTCCAGCTGCCTTCTGTTCTGTGTAATGAGCTGTGTTCTATGATTATAGGCTTTTGGTGGGGTGCCTCAGATGGTAATAATAAAATTTGCTGGGTCTCTAGAGACAAGTTGTGTTCTCCGAAAATTTGTGGGAGGCTTGGGTTTAAAGATTTATCTCTTTTTAACCAAGCTCTTCTGGGCAAGCAGGCTTGGAGAATTGTAATGAATAAAGACTCGTTGGTTTCTAGAGTTCTGAAGGCTAAGTATTTCAGGCAGGAGGAGTTCTTATCTGTGTCGCTGAAACAAGGGAGTTCTCATCTCTGGAGGAGTTTGGTTTGGGGCAGGGGTCTTCTTATTAAGGGCCTACGTTGGAGGGTAGGTAATGGTTTGAATATCAGAGCTTTTCAGGACCCTTGGATACCAAGGGAGTCCACCTTCAGACCCTTCTCGAATGCCCCTGTGGATGATCTCATGGTCGCATCTCTCATCTCCCCAGCATCCCATTCTTGGGACTTGGCTAAGATTGATCAGGTCTTTGTGGCAGCGGATAGGGATTCTATTCTGGAAATTCCTCTGAGTTTGGGTGATTGTAATGATTCCTTAATCTGGCATTTTAATAAGAATGGGGAGTATTCTGTGAAGAGTGGGTATAGAGTTGCAGCGCAGGAAAAACTCTCCCTCAAAGGTTCTTCCTCGTGTCCGGATTCGAAATGGTGGCTTGCTCTTTGGAATCTCAACATCCCCCCCAAAGTAAAAATTTTCATATGGAGAGTTTGCCACAACGCCATTCCGTCTCTGTGTAATCTTTGCTCTAGGAAGATTGTGGTTGACCCGTGTTGCTCTAGATGCGGTGATGCTCCCGAGAGTTCAGCACATGCCCTTTTTTGGTGCAGCTCCGTGCGCCCTATTTGGGAGTCCTCTGTTTTCTGGGACATTCTCAATTTGCAGTGCCATATTTCTTGTTTTGATTTGATATTGTGGGTTTTTGTTAGGGCTAAGAGAGCAGAGCTTGAGGAGTTCTGCATGATCCTGTGGGGGGTTTGGTCTGATAGGAATGCTGTCTGTCATTCTAAATCCCCCAGGGTTAGTGCTGATTTGGTTTCTTGGTCTCTCTCTTTGCTTCATGAATTTCAGGGTACCCAGAAGGTCTTTGGCTCTCCTCTCCAGCCCCCCAGGCAGCCTTGCTCTTCCCCGTGGTCGCCTCCCCCCGCAGGCTCCCTGAAGTTGAATTCCGATGCAGCAGTGAAGCCTGGTTGTTCTGTGCTGGGTTCGGGTGCAGTGGTGCGTGATTCTCAAGGCAAGGTTGTTGCAGCTTCTGCTAAGCCCCTCTTGGGGTTTTTTCCCGCTGAGCTTGGCGAGCTGCTGGCTTTGCGTGAGGGGTTACTGCTGGCGAAGGAGTTCAACCTGATTGTTGAGTGGGTTGAGTTAGATGCTATCAATGTTGTGGCTAGGGTGTCTAATTCTCTTCCTTGTTCTGTTATGGATCCTATTATTTCTGATGTTAAGGCTCTTTTTAGGGCTGTGGGAGTTTCCACCTGTCATGCCATTCCTCGTTCAGGGAATGGAATGTCACATTCTCTTGCTTCCCTAGCCTTTTCCTCTAAGGAGGAATTTTGTTGGTTCAATCCTGAACCTAGCTTTCTGGTTGGTCTTCTGTAATAGAAGTTTTGTTTGCAATCAAAAAAAAAAAAAAAATAAAAAAAAAAAAAAAATAATTAAATGTTAAAATGAGTAAAATAGTTGTTTGAGGGAAATGTAATGGTTTGTTTTGAAAACTGATTTTAAAAACAGTAAAAGACAATAAACTATAATATTTAACCTTTTAGTTATAAATTTTTTAAAATTTTTTTATTAAAAATATATAAATATATATAATTTTTTTAAGAGCTAATTGCATAGACCTCTCCTGAGGTTTTGCCAACTACAATTGGAGTCAATTTTATCGTTTATTAACAAATACCTCCCCTGCTCTCAGTAAAATTTGGTCAAATATAACAGTTAATCAGGGGAGGTCTTTGTAAAAAAAACTGAAAAGTTAGTTGAAAGTTGACTCTGCTTGTAATTGAGCGAACTCAAAAGAAGCGAGGCCTTTGTCAATAAACTCAAAAGTTGACTCCGTCTGTAATTAAGCAAACCTCAGGGGACAGGCGTTATTTACTCTTTTTTTTAAAAATATATAAATAAATATAATTTTTTAAGGACTAATTGTATGGACCTCTTCTAAGGTTTTACCAACTATAAACGGAGTCAACTTTATCGTTTATTAATAAACACTTCTCATGCCCTTAGTAAAATTTGGTCAAATGTAACAGTTGACCAGATGAGATCTTTATTAAAAAACTGAAGAGCTGGCTAAAAGTTGACTCTGTTTATAATTGACCAAACCCAAAAGAGGGGAGTCATTTGTCAATAAACCCAAAAGTTGACTCCGCCTATAATTGAATAAACCTCAGGTGAGATAGACGTTATTTACTCTTTTTTAAAAAAAATATATAAATAAATAACTTTATATCTATTTTCTATTTTTAAAAACGGATGAATATCCTCTTATTCACCTATAAAACTTTTCGTGATATAGATGTGATAAGATTGCTCATTTAATAAAAATAAAATTTGTAACATCACAAGTTGAGGTAGCCCTCCTTTTCTTATAAAAAAAAAAAAAATGAAGTTTAACAAGATTGATCAATGAATGTTCGTCAAAAGGTGCTTTCCATCTTGTTAGATTAAATTATGCATCATTTTCCTACTAGTGACATCAGGATTTTTCTTGCAGCTTTTTTAATTTGACAATTGGTTCATAATTGACGGATGAAAATTTTCGACATATAATGCATCTAAAATGATTACTAAAAATATGAAACATAATTTATATATATATATATATATATACTTTTTATTTTATAATATATATCATTTCTTTTATCACATATTCTTTAGTATATCACGCACGTGAATCACTCACCCGCATAACAGTTTTTTTTATAAGTTGTGTTAAATAGAAATTAATTAGCTGATTGTGTCTGTTGTTACTTGTTAGGAGCAAGGAACTAAATATCGAAATATATATCAAAATATTTATCGATATTTCGTATTTTGAAAGGACCCATATAAATATCCAATATCCTACAAAATATTTGGATATGTTTGAAATATCCATAAAATTTTTCGATATTCTCAAAATATCTCGATATTTTTAAAATTTTATGATTTTTCCTTAAAAATTTATGAATATTTTATAAATTATTAAAATATTTTTTTAATCTTAAACACTTAAATTATTGTTAAATTAATATAAATTAAAAATTATTTTTAAAATAATTATAAAACAATAGTTAATAGTAAAATTGGACAAAGAGTCAAACAATAAATAGGTAAACTATGTGATACATATTTCAAACAATAACAAAAACATGCACTCAATCTGCAACTATTTATTTATTTTTTACTTCTTTATAAAGCTTAGAGATATGACAGCTGAAAAATATAAAGTAAATGAAACTAATTTTATCGATCTACTTCAAGTAGCCGCTAAAGTAAAGGACAATAATGAGAATTCTATTTTTGATTGGGTTAGACTTGCCCACTTGAATGACGAGGAGGAAAATTATGATCCATATATTGTTTCTCATGCTTGAGACATGAGAATAAATGTTGAACAAGTGATTAGAAAAGAATTTGGTGTAGATCGTGAAGTTACGATTAGTAGCTCTTCTGATGACTAACAGACATTTGATGAGAATAGTTGAAGAAAAGATGATGGAGATGGTGAGGATGAAAGGGAAGCTTGGAAGGTGCAGCAAGTTGAAATGTTCATGTAGGAGGTTGGGATGCTGGTGCAAGAGGTTGGGATACTAGTACAGCAGGTTAGGATGCTGGTGCGGCAGGTTAGGATGATAGTGCAGGTAGAAAACCATATTAAAAAGATTTTGATCAAAATCTTGGTAGAAAATAAGGAGGAATGAGTTAAATTGTTGAAGATTCTTTGACTATGATTTTCTCCTCAATGCATATAGACACAGAAAATAGTTATTTCAGTGATCAACAGGCGGGGTCAAGCTTTCCAAGTACCAAATTATGGTAGCTATAGACCTTATGGTGGCTGTTGTATATTTGATTATCCTCGCCACAAATGCCATATGCAATACCTATGTATCAGAAACAATATTCACCAAATTGGGTAAATCCAAACTACCCAATTGATGGATCTGTTGGAAGAGATCAAGCAACATACACATGACATATTAATAACTACCTTCAAACTATACAAGCACATTTTAGCAAATCAATGAACATGTGAATTCCCTTTACTAATTAGTAATTAAATAGTTTCCTGATTACTGCGTACAAATTAGGAAACATAGCTGTTTTTTTTTCTTTGAAGCTAGAAACAGAGCTTGTTATTTAAAACATTTCGTAATTGCTATGTGCAAATCAATTAACGTGTAATTTCCATTTTGTAATTAGTAATTAACTAATTTCCTAATTGCCATGTGCAAATTAGGAAACAGAGCTTGTTATTTTAAAAATTTCCTAATTGTTAAACTAATCATGACTTTATTAGGATAAACCCAATTATGCTTTTTCAAAATCTAAAAATTGTCCAAAGCCCTTATTTATACCTAAGCCCTTAACCATTAGATTGAGGTAATGATAAGATACTGGAGACCAACGGTTGAGCTGCGATCTTGAGATCTGTGCGGTACCCAACGAAGGGAAGAAAAATCGATTTTATTGTATAAAGGCAGCATAATGGGTTTTAAAAAATTTTCTTTTATTTGAAAACACTTTTCAATTAGGAACGAGTTCTTGTATGCACGCAAATATTGATTTATAACTATAATTACCATTTATTGTGTTTTGACTCTCTGACTTCTTGATTTACCACCAAGCCTTTCGAGCTATGACCTGCAGTCTGATAATGCGTGTGTGGGCACGTCACGGATGGAGAGATGGAGGTAGCAGAAAAGCGGAGAAGAATTCTTCTTCCCTTAGTCGGCTACAACCTGCAAAGAGAAAGGGTTAGAAGAAACTTTCTTTTTTCTTTTCTCTCTTTGTTGTGTGTAACACCCCCCGACTCGACCCGGCCGGACCGACCCGAGGAGCGCTACTCGGACTTTCAAAATTTTTCAAAACTTCATTTTACATTTCAAAATCATTGTGAGCCCATAAAACAGTTTAGAAATCCTTTTTAAGTGAGCCCATAGCAATAAATAAACTTTTTACGAAAATTCGGCAGAGTACCGTTTGTTTTTCGGATCTCCCAAAAACCTGCTTTTACACAAATCAATCCAAAATTCACATTTTTCACAAACACTTCTATAACACTTTCAAACAGTTGCACACTCTGCCGTTTAGTGCAACTTTCCATCACAATTTATAAAATAAAACAAATCATAAAATAATTAATTGCAAAACATATTACAAAATGTATTTACAAATCCCCTGTATATGCATGCTTTCAGAATATATATATACATAACACAATATAGCTACCCAACTGTACAAATCTCTGGGACTCTGTCCGCAACTCTTTATCTCTTCAGTCCTTCGCCTCTTCCAGATCCCTGGTACCTACGCGTTAGAAACAAAACTAACGCGCTAAGCATAAAGCTTAGTGGGTGTACTATAAACTCAATTAAATAAATCACAATATAAATATCTTTTAAGAATAAATAAACCACAATATATATATATATATATATATATATATATATATATATAATTTCTTTCGAATCAATTTCAAAATCAAATGAATTTCAAAATCAGAGCATTAAACAAATTCAATCACTTTAATTTCAATAATGCGGTCAGCATATAAATGCAATCAATAGAATCATTCGGTTCATCTTTCAATTTCAATCAATTCTGGCCCACTAGAATACTAAACATTCTAGGACTGGAATATGGGTCAATGTGACGTCCGGGGTTACCCCGCAACAACAGTCACTGATATCAACGTGATTGTCCGAGATTGCCCCGCAACAACAATCACTAGTATCATTGTGATTGTCCGAGATTGCCCCGCAACAACAATCACTAAAATCGGTGTGATTGTCCGAGATTGCCCCGCAACAACAATCACACAATAATAACGGCGCAGTACTGCTCAGAAAACCCAGCTGGTATACCAACCTCCTATATCCATTTCTATGTCTAAGTATCCTAGGGCCGTCACAATAAACAATTTTTCAAGTAATCACAATATAGTACAAATCATAAAACAATAGTCCTGCGAGCAGTATTTTTCACAAATCATAACAATTGAAATATTCGAAAACGAAATCTTCCAACGAAATAAAAAACGCAAACGGATACGAAAACGAAAACGAAAACTTTCAACACAATCGGAAACGAAAACGAAAACAACAACTAAAAACAAAACAATAACGAAAGACTTTTCGTAACGATTTCGAAAACAACAGTACACCAACCTGGAATCCGTGTTTTCGTTCGACAAACCGCGGTTCCACAATTTCTTTCCCTTTTTCCTTTCCTTTTTCTTCTTCTTCTTCCTCCCCTTTCTTTCTTCTTCTTCTCTCTTTTCTTTCTTTTTCTCGGCCTTTTCTCTCTCTTTTCAGTGTTCTGTGATTTCTGGCTTCCTCGAGAAGCCACTTTTTTTTTTATATATTTTTTTCGCTACCGCGACCGCCGTCGCGACCTGTGGTCGCGCCACCAGGTCGCGATGCTCACTGGAGTGCGCGCACCGCCTTCATCGTGAGCACGCCTTGGTTGCGCTGGAGCTCGCGCTGCTCACTGCCCGAATTCAACGTTTTCACCCCTTAAATAGTAAAATTTATTTTCACATATATAACATTAATTACCCGAAATCCGGGATGTTACATTGTGGCTGCTCACTTCTATTGCTAGGTTAATTGTCTTAGTAACATATCATATATATACTAGTGCTCTAAGGTTTTAACTTGACCAAGTTAAAATAGGATTCTAAATCCTTTTATTTTGATTTCCCTAAAATTTGAACCTTTGACCTTTAGAACTTATTAAATAATTATATTATTTAATTCATTTGTTCTTGTCATGGTTTGAACCTGCAACCTTCTATATAATAATTAAAATAATAATTATTTATTATTTAATTATTTAATTATTAATTAAATAATCATATTATTTAATTAATTCTCTTTAATTAAATTGTATTACTTTCGTAACACTATTAATTGGATCATCCAATTAATTTACCGTGACCCTCGTGGACCCACGGTTTTTATCTCCAATAATACTTAGTAATATTAATTAAACTCTTTAATTAATATTCCATGATTATTAACCTCGGAGTTATTCCACTAAAAACCCGAGGCTGTACTCTCAGAACTGTAGACGTGTTTATACAATCTAAAGTATCAGTGTCCATTGATATAGCTATTTGTATATAGTGTGATCCTCCACAAGTAGTTCATAGATAGAGCTGAGTCATAATGTCTGTTATACCTCTCTAGTTATATCTTTTCCTTTAAGCACCGTTGATTCTATAATGAACAATTAAATTTTGTCTTCCTTACGGAAGAAGGAGAGCCCTCATAATCGTTCAAGCCCCGAATCAACCATTTAGGAAACTACTCATCTACTTCATTCAAGAAGGAGTGGATTCCACTATTGTGTTCATACCTTCCCATCCACAAGTCAAACTGCAAATCCAAGATACGAAGATATTGGTCGAAAATACTACATCGACCTCACTCATGGTAAGTCAAAAGCCACGATCCAACCTCAAGGAGTCGATAAGCCACTCAGGATTAATATCACCTATAAATAGCCATCATTTGTCGATATATACGATGTAACACCCCTTGACCCGACCCACCTGGATAGAACCAAGGAGCGCTACCTAGTTTCAAACTTTTCTAAATTTAATTTGTAATTTGAAAACCTTTGTAAAAATATTTTGTATTTTAAAATCTTTTACAGTGAGCCCACCAAAACTGTTTGAAAAATTGTGACAGAGTTTCATCTGTTTTTCTGGCTTACCGAAAACCTTTTTACAAAATCACAACTTTCCAAAAAATACACACTTCAAATTTTCAACAACAGTATGCGCACCCTTCCATTTAGTGCGACTTTCCAAATATTTTCAACAAAACAATAAATAAATGATATTTCAGAAATAATAAAATCTCATAATATGAAAACCACATAAACTATTAAACAAATATTTACAAAACTTATACATTACAAACTTTCACATTCTTTTATATACATGCATGCATCAATATATGAGTATACATTAGGTCGTAAATAGCTACTTAGGAGTGATGTGACTCTGGACTCTGTCTGCAGCTACCAACTCTTCAATCTTTATGTCCGCTGGTTTCTCTATTACCTACGCATGATAATCATCAATGCGCTAAGTATATAGCTTAGTGGGTATACACTAAAATATTTTCAATATGATATAAAACAACGGAATTAAATTTCAGAAATGCGTATTATTATACGTAAGTAAATATAACATAAAATTACAATATAGAATTAAACTGAAGCGATATCAATTAAAACATTTTCGAATGTAATTGGATTTAAATCTCAAATAAAATTACAAACGTGGCATATGATCATCTCATTGTTTGCAAACTCAGCGGAGATCTTTTGCACTTCAAAGCTCAACGAACCTTCTTCCAATCGAGTACTGTATGTTGTCACCGGAGTCGTATAAGCCCGAATGAGACCGTCCGCCTTCGAGGTTTGGTGGGCTACAAGAGCTTGAGAACCAATCATTCCTTTCCTGGTTGGGTTGACAGCCCATGCAACCCATCTTTTTGCTGATTCCATTGAAGCATGACGATAAGCGATTTCGACTGTACCGGTTGTTTGATGGTAGTTCCAATGAAGGAAAGAGTTCAAAACACCAAGATTGCTGCATGTGCGATAGGTGTTATGGTTAGAAAATAAGTAAGCATTGCAAGATTGGGCTGAAGAGAGAATGAAGAGATAATGAGAGAGTGCAGAAGCAAACAACATGAATTTCAAACAAGAATTCATTGTCATGAAAACTGTAGTAATTAATTAGCAACTAAACAAGAATGTTTGTGTGTTTATTCTCTAAACTTAACAACTGATCATATTTATAAGTTTCCATTAACTTCCTCTTTTAGGAGAAGTATTCCTAATTAAACTGGATTACCATGAGTTATTAAAAAAAAAAAAAAAGTTTCTTAATTGCTGTGTGCAAATAAATTAAGGTGTAATTTTCATTTTGTAATTAGTAATTAAATACTTTCCTAATCACTTTGTGCTAATTAAATAGGAAATAGGGTTGTCAATTGGGCTACCTGAGCAGCCCAAAGCCGAAAGCCTACGGTTTGTTGAAATGGGCTTCATATTGGGCTTACTATTGAGGCCCACTAGTACAATAGCAAACCCATATAAAAGCCAATTGGATTTAAAAAAAAATTAAATTAAAAGAGAATTAATATGTTTAATTATGAGACTATTAAACAAACATAATCTAATGAATGCCAAAATTGTTTCGACAATATATATTTCAATATCATTAAGTCAATTAACAAACCCAATATATCAAACTAATCAGGACTTTATTAAAAAAAAATATTTAGCCAAATAATGATTTTTTTGGAAAGTAACCCTTAAGGAAATTAATACCCTTAAAAAAAAATTAAGGAAATTAAATTTTTGGATAATCAATATATTATCTTTTCTTCAATAAATTGATAATTCTTAAAAAGAATTATTTTAACGAAAATAATTATTTTGGCCAAACAAAATTGTGTAATTTACCAAATCCAATTATTTATTACATGAATGTTCAAAAATCTTATGTTCGTTTTCTTCTTTGTCTTCTTTTGTTCAAAATTGCAATACTAGTTTTCTTAAGTTGATCAACAATGGAGCCAATGATACCATCTAATCATCTTCAAACAGTGCAAATCGGGTGGACTTGGGAGGAGAACAAGGCGTTTGAGAATGCTCTAACTGAATTAGATCACGGTTCTCCCTACTTGTTTGAACTGATTGCGCTGCGAGTTCTAGAAAAAACTACCTCACAAATCTAATAGTACTACAATGATTTGATTAAAGATCTTCTAATGATCGAATCGGATCTTGTACCACCACCCTATTAGCAACCTACAACCTTATCTTAGCACCAATCGTGTGAGTCTATGGAGTGATAAGGAGTCCCACAAATTATGGAGTGAAAAGGATGATCATACTCACAAAAATATCAAAGGAAATATGGTTAGTCACAAGGACTTCCAAAGTGTAACAAATTCCTACGTAAATGGTAGTTCAATAGATTAAGGAAACTCCAACTAATTGATAGTTATAATTGATATTTCTTATCAGTATTTAGCTGTTGAATTTGTGGAGATAGAATAGTAATCTTTTCCTTTCTTATTTTGTGTAACAGCTATTAATGTATTAGTCTATATACAGCCTTCTTGTTTTGCTATTTGTATCAGAGTTATAAGAATCAGTTCTAGAATACTGAAAACTCTCTATTCTTGTAGCAATTCTATTTTTTCTCTTGGTATCAGAGCAGGAACGGTCCTGTCTCTTATTCTAATCACCATGACTTCGTCGTCTTTGAATGTCAGAAATTTTGTCACACTAAAACTCACACAATCCAATTACCCACTGTGGAGAGAACACGTTTTAGAATTAGCAGAGAGCCAAGACTTGGTTGGCCGTCTGACTAATGAAACACCAATCCCAACAAAATATACTACTTCAGATTCAAACACCACAGAAACAGGAAACATTACACCACAATTGACAACAGAATTCGTTGCTTGGCAAAAGTCTGATCGCCTTCTCCGGGGTTGGATTATCGGAACCCTCTCTGAAAAGGCTCTTAGACTTGTCATTGGCTTAGACACAGCACTTGCAGTCTGGGAAGCACTAAAAGATGCTTATGCACAGGACTCTCAAGAGCGAGAGTTTACACTGTGACAACAATTAACCTACCTTCACAAGGATGATAACAAGACCATTGGAGATCACATACGCATTTTTAAAGGTTTGTGTGACAATCTTGCTGCTATTGAAAAACCTATACCAGATAAAGAAAATGTCTTCTGCCTTCTCACAAGTCTTGGACCATAATACGAAACCTTTACAACAACGATGTTGAAACCTCCAAGTCCAACCTACTCAAGTTACAAAATCTTGATCAGCGTCGTAATTGGTTTTCAATCTAATCATATGCATCTCTTTCTCCACTCACTCCACATTTATCCTTCTATGGCCAGCAACAAAAACAATCTCAAAGTACCACTTTTAGGAATTGCAACAGTACCTTTACTTCTTCAGGTCTTGGATTCCAAGCACAACAGTTTCAAAACCAAAATCAAAGCTATATAGACAATTCAACACCAGCTACCCAGCAACGATGACAACCACCACCAGGAGAACGACGTATGACAGCAGTGGAGCGAGATCTGTATCGTAATGAAACATGTCAATATTGAGGGAAACCAGGCCATATTGATAAAATTTGCTGGTGGATACCAAAAAGAACGACTCAAATGATGCAATTCCACAAGCTCTTGTAGCCCTCACTTTAGACAACTTCATTGCCAAAATAGAATGGACTTTTGACACAGGAGCTTCAAACCACTTGACGGGAAATCAAGGTATGTTGACTAATATTCATAAACACTTTAGATTTGATTCAATCATAATGGGAGATACTTCTTCTATACCTATAATAGGTATTGGTGATTCGTATATTAAACAAAAAGGTTAGATTTTGCCTTTTCATGATGTTCTTTTAGTTCCAAGTCTGAAAAAAAAAAGTTGCTCTTAATAAGTCAACTAACCTCTCAATTTCCTCTTAATTGTGAATTTTCTGATGTTGATTTTTATGTAAAGGAACGAAAAACAAAATATTCGCTAATAATAGGGAAAAAGAAGGGTGACTTGTATGTTTTATCCGATGTACCAGAAGCACACTTCTCTTATCGTTTCAAATCTGGCACTGCAGATATTTGGCTCCAACATTCAGGACACCTTCAAGCTTCAGCTATTCAGTTGTTAAAAAATAAAGGATTAATTGATGTTATAGGTCTTTTACGGACATAACATTTATGTGATAATTGTCAATTAGGAAAACAAAGTAAACTTCCTTTTGCTCTTTCTGAACATTCCAGTTCTGGTATTTTTGATAAGATTCACTGTGATTTGTCGGGATCTGCCCCTGTTTTATCTATTGGCAAGTTTAAGTTTTATGCATGTTTAGTTGATGATTTCTCAAAGTATACTTGCTCCATTGAAACACAAATCTGGTTTTTTTACTACCTATTTAGCATTTGAACAGTATGTTGAAAGACAGTTCAATAAAAAAATAAAAATCTTTCACTCAGAGAGTGGATGAGAGTTTGTTAACTCTAAATTATCATCACACTTTCTTGCAACATGTATTATTTATCAGATTTCATGCCCCTATACTCCGGAGCAAACAGGTATAGTTGAGAGAATGCACATAATTATACGCGAATTAGGTATGACAATGTTGTTCCATAGTAATGCACCTCTTTTTTATGGAGGGAAGCCTTTACCATAGCAATTTTCCTTCTTAATCGGCTACCATCTTCGTCTCTTAATTTGACACTCCATATTTCATGTTACATGGAACTCATCATGACTACACATCGCTTCAAGTTTTTGGTTCTAAATGTTTTCCATATACATGGGATACAAGAAATCATAAATTTGACCCTAAAACTATCTTGTGTGTTTTTGTAGGATACAGTGAAAAGCATAAAGGATACAAGTGCTTCTATCCACCTAGTCGCAAATTTTTCATATCTCGTCATGTTGTTTTTGATGAGACTGTTTTTCCATTTAAATCTTCATCACTTTCTACTACTGCCTCACATGTTCTTAATATATTTTATCCTTGGCTACCTTCTTCTAATACTCTTCTTGAATCAGGTGATCTCCTACAAATGTCTGCATCGACAAATTCCATTCCTCTACCATCTTTTGATATTCATTGCTTGTAGTCTGCAAAAAATTCACCACATGACGCAACTGCAACAGAAAATGTTGGGACTGATTTTCATGATCAGCTTTCCAAAGGTCTCAATCCACCTGCACCAATGCATGAATTAAACTCTTATATACATCCTAAACACTTACTTACACCTGAGTCCCCTCCTTCTATAAACACAACGCAGCCTCATGAAGCACCAGTAAATCATCCTATGATAACCAGGTCCAAACTTGGAGTTGTTAAGCCAAATCCTAAATATACCTTGACAGTAACCTCATCTGCTAAAATGCCTCGTGAACCAAAGAACGTTAAGTTAGCCTTGTCGCATCCTGGTTGGAAAGCTACTATGCTTGATGAACTTACTGCGCTACATCAAAATGAAACATGGCGATTAGTTCCACGCACTCCAGATATGCATGTGATTGGATCCAAATGGGTTTTTAAGTCAAAGCTTAAACCTGATGGTATACTGGATCGTCTCAAAGCACGATTAGTTGCCAAATGTTATCATCATATTGATGGTATTGACTAAATAGAGACGTTCTCTTCTGTAATAAAATCAGGTACAATTAGAATAATCTTAACTGTTGCTCTCGTGAAACATTGGCCCTATTCGTCCACTCGACATCAAGAATGCGTTTTTACATGGCAACATCGTTAAAGATATATAAATGGAACAACCATCAGGTATGGCTGATCTACAGAAACATATACATGTATGTAAGCTCCAACGTGCTTTATATGGGCTCAAACAAGAATCACGTGCTTGGTTTGATAGACTTAGTGAATTTCTTATATGATATGGTTTCTTTTGTAGTTTGGCTGATCCTTTTCTTTTTGTTTTTCATTCTGCTCAAGGTTTACTTGTTTTACTTCTCTACGTAGATGATATGCTTCTTACAGGGTAATCCATAGAGCTTGTTACCTTCTTTATTCAAATATTAAGCCGTGAGTTCTCTATGAAAGATTTAGGACCGGTGCATCACTTTCTTGGTGTTGAGATTTCTACCACAGCAGATGGACTGCATCTATCCCAGTCACACTATGTGCTTACCATTCTTGAACGGTCTAATATGCTTCATTGCAAGCTCATGAGTACGCCTTTGGTGGTCAAATTCAAAATTGCTGTAGATACTACTCCTATTGCTGATCCCAGTCACTTTCGTGGAATTGTTAGTGCTCTCCAATACCTCACTCTCACGCGACCAGATATATCCTACAGTGTCAACTATGTTTCGCAATTCATGCATGCTCCTACAGTTGCTTATTTGAAATTGGTTCAAAGAATTCTTCGATATCTGAAAGGAACAATTGACACTGGTCTACACCTCTCTTCCAATACAATTCTTGAATTGTATGCCTTCTCTAATGCTGATTGCGCTGGCTGCCCTACAACAAGGAGATCTACCACCGGTTACTGCACCTTTCTTGGCACAAATATCATTTTCTGGTGTGCAAAGAAACAACACACAATCTCTCGATCCATTACCGAAGCTGAGTATCGTGCTATCGGTAATACTACTGCCGAACTTACATGGCTCACTTATATTCTTCAAGATCTCCGCATATCACTCTTATCTCCACCAGTCCTCTACTATGATAATATCAGTGCTCTATACATGACCATTAATCTTGTCTTTCATGCTCGGAATAAACACATCGAGTTGGATTACCATTTTGCATGCGAACGAGTTGCACTTGGATTAATTGTCACTAAACATGTGTCCTCTGATAATTATGTTGCTAATATATTTACTAAACATGTGCCCAAGGCTGCTCTTGCATATTTTTGCAACAAACTGTGCCTTCAGCCCCGGCTCAATTTGCGGGGGGATATTAGCAACCTACAGCCTCATCTTAGCACCAATCGTGTGAGTCTATGGAGTGATAAGGAGTCCCACAAATTATAGAGTGATAAGGATGATCATACTCACAGAAATATTAAAGGAAATATGGTTGGTGATGTAACATCCCGGATTTCGGGTAATGAATTTTTGATATATGTGAAATATGTGAAAAATAAATTTTACTATTTGAAGGGGTGAAAATGTAATTTAACTGGATCAGAGAGCATCGCGACCTGGTCACCGCGACCACAGGTCGCGATAGCTCGCTCGCGGTGAAAAACGCAATTTTGGGCAGTGAGCATCGCGACCAGTCACCGCGACCACAGGTCGCGATGGCTTGATCGCGATGAAATTGTCAAAATTTGGCAGAGAGCAACGCGATCTCTCGCGCGACCAAGGCGCGCTCGCGACGAAGGCGGTGCGAATGGTCCAGTGAGCATCGTGACCTGGTGGCGCGACCACAGGTCGCGATGGCGGTCGCGGTAGCGAAAAAAATATATAAAAAAAGAGAAGCTTCTCGCGAAAGCGAGAAAACACACAGCAAACAGAACAGCGAGAAAAGAGGCCGAGAAAGAAGAAAAAGAAAAGAAAAAGAAGGAGAGAGAAGAGAAAAGGAAGTGTAGGTGAAAAGAAAAGACGAAATCGTAGAACTAACGAAAAACACGGATTTGAGGTTGGTGTACTTTTGTTTTTCGGAATCTTTACGAAAAGCATTTCGTTATCGTTTACGTTATTGTTTTCGTTTTCGTTTCTTGTTTTCGTTTCGATTTCGATTTCGTTAAATGTTTCGATTTCGATTTTGTTAAATGTTTTCGATTTCGATTTCGTTAAATGTTTTTGATTCGATTTTCGATGTGTAAAAATTGATGATTGATATACTTATGGTTGATTATGGAAAGAATTTATACTAGATCGCATTCGTTTGTGGTTTGAATATTCCGATTTCGTTTAAAATAGTTGATTTTGGTATTTATATGATTATTGTTGATGCGTTTGAAGAATATCGTGTAAAATTTTAGATTGACTGAGTAAATATTGATTTGTAACTGATTGTGAAAATCGTTTATTGAAACGGCCCTAGGATACGTAGACATAGATATGGATATAGGAGGTTGGTATACCAGCTAGGTTTTACTGAGCAGTACTGCGCCGTTATTATTGTGTGATTGTTGTTGCGGGGCAATCTCGGACAATCATACCGATTTTAGTGATCGTTGTTGCGGGGCAATCTCGGACGATCACAATGATACTAGTGATTGTTGTTGCGGGGCAATCTCGGACAATCACGTTGATATCAGTGACTGTTGTTGCGGGGCAACCCCGGACGTCACATTGACCCATATTCCAGTCCTAGAATGTTTAGTATTCTAGTGGGCCAGAAATGATTTGAATTGAAACTGAACTGAATGATTTGATGGATCGAATTCATATGTTGATTTCATTATTAATTTAATTGTTTTGAAAGTGATTTAGAAATGAAATTCATATTTTGGTTTATTGCTTCTTTAAAGAACAATTATATTGTGAGTTATTTAATTGAGTTTTTAGTACACCCACTAAGCTTTATGCTTAGCGCGTTAGTTTTGTGTCTAACGCGTAGGTACCAGGAATCCAGAAGAGCCTAAGGACTGAAGGAAGAACGAGTTGCAGACCGAGTCACAGAGATTGTACAGTTGGGTAGCTATATTTTTGTTATGTGTATATATATTCTGAAAGCATGCATATACAGGGAATTTGTAAATATGTTTTGTAAAACGTTTTGTAATTAAGTATTTTATGATTTCTGTCTTTTATTATTTAAATGTACATAGTAAAGTCTGATTTGTTTTATTTTATAAATTGTGATGAAAGATTTTGATAAGTCGCACTAAACGGCAGAGTGCGCAACTGTTTGAATATAAGATATTGAAGTGCTATTGAGAATTGTTTTTGAATTGAATTGTGTTAAAACAGGTTTTGGGAAATCCGAAAAACAAACGGAACTCTGCCGAATTTTCGTAAAAAGTTTATTTATTATTATGGGCTCACAATGATTTTGAAATGTAAAATGAATTTTTGAAAAGTTTTGAAAGTCCGAGTAGCGCTCCCCGGGTCGGTCCGGCCGGGTCGGGTCGGGGGGTGTTACAGGTGACAAGGACTTCCAAAGTATAACAAATTCCTACGTAAATAGTAGTTCAATAGATAAAGGAAACTCCAACTAATTGATAACTATATTTGATATTTCTTATCAGTATTTAGCTGAATTTGTGGAGATAGAATAGTAATCTTTTATTTCCTTATTTTGTGTAATAGCTATTAATGTATTAGTCTATATATAGCCTTATTGGTTTTGCTATTTGTATCAGAGTTATAAGAATCAGTTTTAGAATAATAAAGAATCTCTGTTTTTGTAGCAATTCTATTTTTTCTCTCACTCAACTACGGCAATGGCACCATCAGTAGCAGTAATACTACCTATAGTGTAGCAAAAGAAACCAAATGTATGCAGAAAAAAGGGCATTACATGGACCTTGGAAGAAGATAAGTATGTATACATCATCATCTTTTTCTTCTTGTTCTAACAAAGTAATTGTGAAACAAACTATATATATTATTGTAGTTGTGATTAGTCACATCAATGGTCATGTATAGTTGTTGATATATATAGGGCAAAGCCAAGATTTTGATTTTTGGGGCTTAATAAAAATAAATATTCAAGTTTGCACAATAAAAAATATACTAAAATTTAAAAATAAGTTATTAACAAAAATTAAATTTAATATTGTTTAGTTTCATATGTAATACTACAAAAAATAAATTAATAAATAAAATAAATATAAGTTTTATAAATAAAAATGGAACTCATCCCTCTTTTAAATCTCAAAAATCATCTATAATTGAATTTATATGTTGACCCTGAGTTATGTCATTTGTTAGTTCAAACTAAAAGGTCAGAACATTATTTCTTAATTAACAAATTAATTCGCTTGATGCTAACTCTTCCTATTTCAACAGCAACAACAGAACAAACATTTTTAGTAATGAAACTTATTAAGACATCGCTTCGCAATAAAATAGAGTAAGAGTTTTTAGCAAATTTTATAATTATTTATATTGAAAGAAAGATTGCTGACGCTATTGATTCAAATTTTATAATTTATAAGTTTGATATTTTAAAAAATCGTAATATGCAACTTAAGTAGTTTTTATTTATTTATTTGCATTGTATGTTTATTTTGTACTTTTTTTTATTAAAATGGTGTGATTACTGTTTATATAATTATTTTGAGAAATATGGCTCAATATATATTAGTCTACCCTAATATACAATCCTGGTTACGATGGTGAGAAATAAATACCTTTTTTTAATTAAGATTTTTTAAATTTAAATTAATATTAATTTAATGAAATTACTATTTTACCCTTGATGATTTGATAGCTAACCGTTAATTTTAACGGAAGTGTAACGGGAGGGTGTATTTTGGAGATTTTTATAAATTAGAGTCTAAAAGGAGTAAAAGAAAAAAAAATTAGAAGATAAAAAATAGAGAATATTATAAACTATAGGGGAAAGAATAATAATATTTCATTTTGATTATTATCCTTGTTGATTCAATTTGCCTCGGTTTCTTGTAATGATATTGGTATTTTCGTTCTGACAATAATAAAATTAGAGTTGACTTTATAATATGATATTTTATTTTGATTTTGGTTGTGGTTTTAGGAACTAATTCTAATCAATAAAGGTTTATTATTAGCAAAGTTTAACTGGGTTTATTCAAGTAAAAATGTGGTTTGATAAATAATTGGTTTTTAAGAGTTGTTTGTTTTTTAGTCTGCCATTATTAAAAATTAAATGGGAACTGAACTTGAAATTCGAATAACATATATATATTTTTTTTATATCTAAATATAGTGTTAATTTGTTCATTTATTAATAATGAAAATATCCAATACTAAATAATTTGACATTTATATTTTTATCGCTATTAGTTATGTATTTTTATTTAAAATGAAATAAATAAGGGTTAAATTTATTTTGGTCCCTATCTTTTTTTGAATTATTACTTTTTAATCAATATATTTTTTTTTAATTTACGTGGTCTCTAACTTTTTAAAAATTCATTTTTAGTCTTTCTGACCAAATTTTTTACAGTTAAATATAACAAAATATGCACATTGATCATTTTACCCTTAACATTAAATTATTAAGTTTTTTTTTTTAAAAAAAATGTCAGTAGATGTAGTATTATTATTTTTAAAAATTATAAAATTTTAATTATTATTTTAAAAATAAAATAAAGGAAAAAATTATTTTGGTCCCTAATTTTTTTAAATTATTACTTTTTGATCGATATTTTCTTTTTTAGCTTGTGTGGTCCCTAACTTTTCAAAAATTCATCAATTTAGTCCTTCTATTAGTCAACTATTAGTCAAATTTGATGGTGTTAGGGGTATTTCAGTCTTTAGGCACAAAAATAAAATTAAAAATTATAAAATAAATGGGTCATTGCAATAACTTCCCGTGTATATAGTCATAATTGCACAAAAATCTGAGAATAATTGATAATAACAATAACTCCCCTTTGACCGGTTGACTAACTGTTGACTACAGTTAGTCACTAACGGTCAAATGGCTAAGATCGTCTTTTAGAAAAAAAAATTTAAAAAAAGAAAATTTAAAAAATGGACCAGATGAGATCTGGTCCATTAGATGAGATAAAAATATCTTCATCCAATGAATGCCAAAAAAAAATTTAATTCTTTTTTCAAATTTTTTTGTTCATCACTAGATCTTCTTCTTCTTCCTATTTTTTTTTTTTTTTCAATTTCTTTCTTTATCATTTTTTTCTTTTTCCTCCTCCTCCTTCTTCTTCTTCTTCTTTCTATTCTTTTTTCTTTTTTCAATTTTTTTCTTCATTATTTTTTTTTTTTCCTCCATCTTCTTCTTCTTCTTCTTCCTCCTCCTCCTCCTCCTCCTTCCTCCTCCTCTTTTTGTCTAGATTTTTTTTATTTTTCTTCTTCCTCTTCTTTCTTCTTCTTCCTCCTCTTCTTCTTCTTTTTTTTCCAGATTTTTTTATTTATTTTTCTTTTTCCTCTTCTTTCTTCTCCCTCCTCTTTTTTTTTTCAAGATTTTTTTTAAATTTTCTAAAAGACAATTTTATCCCTTTTTCTTCTTCTTCTTCTTCTTCTTCTTCTTTCATATTTTTTTTATTTTTCTTCTTCCTCTTCTTCTTTTCCAGATTTTTTTTATTTTTCTTCCTCTTCCTCTTCTTCTTCTTCTTTTTTTCCAGATTTTTTTTTATTTTTTTTCTTCCTCTTCTTTCTTCTTCCTCCTCTTCTTCTTCTTTTTTTTTTCAGATTTTTTTTTATTTTCTAAAATAAAATTTTACCCCTTTGACAGTTAGTGACTAACTGTGGTCAACGGTTAGTCAACCGGTCAAAGATGAATTATTGTTATTATCAATTATTCTTAGATTTTTGTGCAATTATGTCTATATACACGGGAAGTTATTATAATTACCCCTAAAATAAATTATAAAATAAAAATTAAATTAAAAAATAGAATAATAATAATTGAAAAAATAAAAAATAGAAAAAAAATAGTTTTTAAAAATAATTAAAAATTACTTTAATAATTTATTTTATTTTTAAAAATAATAATTAAAATAATATTTTTAAATTTTTAAATAATAATACCTCATTTCTTGACTTTTTAAAAAAATATTTTTTATTTTTTTATTACTTTAATAACTTGTTTTATTTTAAATTTTTAATCTATTATAATTTATTTCATACAAAAAATGTATTTTTATATTTTAATATTAATTTAAAGTATTATTTTGAATAATTAAAATTTCATAAATTAGTTATTATTATACTTAATTTTTTTTTTATTTTTTAAAGATTTTAGTGTTAATTAATTAATTTAAAGATTTTTTTAAGGACCTTTTTTATAAATTTTGTGTATTTTGTAATTTTAATTTTTTTTTGACACATGCTAGATTCTTATTGGATATAATTTATTAAATTTTAAAAAATAAAAAATAAAATCGTATTTTTGACTTAAACATTTAAAGTTAAGGGTAAAATGGTTAATGTGTATATTCTGTCATGTTTGACTGTCAAAAATTTGGTCAGAATGACTTAAATGATGAATTTTTGAAAGGTTAAGGACCACGCGAGTCAAAAAGGAAAACATCGGTTAAAAAGTAATATTTCAATAAAAGATTGAGAGCGAAGTGAATTTCGCCCTAAAATAAATTATTAAAAGTAATTTTTTATTTATTTCTATATTGTTTTTAGAAATATATTTTATTTTTTCAGTTGTTATTATTTTATTTTTATAATTTAGTTTTTATTTAATAATATTTTATTTATTTTTTAACCTTAATGTTTATTTTTATGTCTAAAAACTGAAATATTCCTAACAACATTAACTTTGACTAACATAATAACTAAATTGATAAATTTTTTAAAAGTTAGGGAACCACGCGAATTGAAAAAATAAATATCTATTAAAAAGTAATAATTTTAAAAAAATTAAAGACCAAATCTCACTTAAAAAAAAAAAACAAAGAGAAGAAGCTTCATTTGTGTGCGTCTTTCTTTCGTTTTGTACTAGAAAAAAACAAGAATACAGTGAATAAGGATAATTGAGATAGTGAAACAGGGCCTGGTTTAGAGAGAGAGAGAGAGAGAATTACTGTTTCCGATTGTTTTTGGTGCTACCAATACAAAAAATACAAAAAAATTGGTTCTGCCAATATTGGTTTTGGTGAAAAAATTAGTGTTGCCAATAAAAAATTGGTGAAACAGTTGGTGCTGCCAATAAAAAATTGGTGAAAAAATTTGTACTGCCAATTTAAAAAAAAGTGTTTCCGATTTTGTATATTGTTTAAAGGATTTGTAGTTAAATTTTTATTTTAGATCTTTGTTCTGATTGCCGAGTTTGGGTGATTTTGTATAAAAAAAATATATAGTTTTCAGGTTTTTTTTTTTTTTTAATGTTCTGAGTTTGAGATAAATATATTTCAGAGAAGAAAAGAAAAGGCAACTCAGTTAAAGAAATTGTTTAATTAAGCTGCGTGGGGATGTGATGGAAGTGTTATTTTTGTGGGGCGTCAATTTAGGGATTGTGTTTATATGTATGCCTTGTGTTTTGATTATTAGATGGCGGGGTTTTAGTAGATCTTATTTTTAGGTGGAGAGTCTTGTTGGTTGTGCAACTGGAAAAAAAATCTAGAAGAAGAAAAAGGATTTGGGTTTGAAAAAAAAATCTAGAAGAAGAGTATTTGGATTTGGAAAAAATTTGGATAAAAAAATATGGAAAAAAGAAGAAGAAGAAAATGTGGAAAAATAAATCTGAAAAGAAGAAAATCCAGATTTTTATTTTTTAATTATTTTAATGGGTTAATACAAAAAAAAAAATAATTTTACCCTTACTACAATAACTTAACTTTAAAGTTAAGGTTAGTCAACCGTTTGGTCAATATTTTTCAGTGATGTTTGTGCAATAAAAGTAAAAATTGCCAGCAAATGTAATATTACCAATCGTCAGGGTTATTTGTGCAATTATCTCTTTTTTAAAGGTATTTATCCTAAGTAATAGTATAAAAGAAAGATAATTGTATTATGTATAATTATAATAAATTGAAAATATGTTATTTTTTGGGGGATAGTTTCAAAAGAAAATATTTTAAATGTAATCTCGTGATTTGAAATTAAGTGAAAAGTTAAAATTTTTTACTTTATATATTTTTTGTTATTTTTTAAATTTGTTTGACCACTTAAAAAATAAATGAAAATAACTTAATGGATTAAACTCAGACCCGTAAATAGGGATGGCAACGGATCGGTGTTAGATCGATATGCTCCATACCCGAAACCTGTTTTGGATAGAGTGTTCCATACCTGACCTGTGTCCCTAATGGTTTTACAATTTCTGCTCCAATTCCAAACCCATTTAGGTAGGGTGATCCATACTCGACCAAACAGACCCGTTCATTTTGTATTTTTTTTTTAATAAATAATATTTAACTTACTAATTAAATAAATTTTCACACACAATTGATATTAAACATAAAGTATAACTAAATATCGGTATACATACAAATTAAATTTAATAGCACAAGTTACAAAACATTTAAATTCAATAAATCATACAACATCTAGTTCAATGAAGCACACAATACTTAAGTTCAATAAATTTTAAATTCAAATATAAAATACAAACACCAAAATAAACCTAAATAACATAAAATTTATTAATTTCTTACAACATTAGCAATATATATATATAAGATTCAATTTAAAAATTCATCCAACATACATTCGATATTTATAACTTAAGCATGATTTGTTTTAAACACAAATTTGTAGTAACAAAGAAAAGTTAAGTTGCTAAATTGATTAATTAATATGTAAAATTTAAGTATAAATGATTAAACAAAGAGACAAGAGATTAGAGTTTTATTTTTCCTTTTATAGTTTTTAATATTTAAAAGAAATTATATAAATACCGGATTAAACTAGGCGGGTCGGGGCATAATGGTTTGACCCAAACCTGACCTGGTTACAAAACGGGTCAAAAACGTTTGACCCAAATATGATTCGAATACCATTTTAAGTGCTCTAAACTTACCCTAAATAGATTGGAGTCTCACCAATTTGGGCCGGATCGGAAAATTTTGTCATTCCTACCCGTGAAGTGTTAAGTGAAAAAAAAAAATGTCTTAGTCTTAGATTAAATTAGTGGAAAGTTGTTGTTAATATAATAAAGGAAAAATTGCACACACTTCCCCCGAGTTAGGTAATATTGCACAGCAGCGATAATTTTTACTATAATTACACAAACATTCCATAGAATCTGTTCACTACAGTTAAATTTGACGTTTTGACGTTTGACTGACCCTAAACTGAAAAATAATCAAACTGCCCTTCATTTAATTATTTAATTATTATCTTATTTTTTTGTAGAAGTTATTAAATAACTATTTGAAGGGCAATTTGACTGGTCCTAAATAGAAAATTGTCATTTAAAGGGTCATTTGATTAAACTGAAAAATGATTCAATAACCACACCCTTAAATCAGTTAGTCAATAATTAGTTCATCTGTTAATCAATAAATTCTAGAGAATAGTTTGTATAATTATAATAAAAGTTACCATTGAGTGTAATATTATCTAAATTTAAAGGAATTTATGTAATTTTTCCTACAATAAACTTTAGAAGAAAAGATGTGGTCGAGGTTCATTTTCTTGTTGAAAATCTATGAAGAAAAAGTATGTGGTTAACTATTTTAGACACGTTTATTTGGTGGAACGAAAATATGGAAAATTTCCTCATTCACATATATGAAAGTCATTGGTGTGATAGGATTGCCCATATATTCGGTTTGGTCATTGGTGTGACCAAACCTATCTCTTGAAATTCTTGAAATTTTCTTGGTGGGATGTGATTAATGGATGTTGTCAAAAAGTGCTTTCTATTTTATTTTATTAAATTCTTTATCTTTTTTTTTTAAGTGACATTAGAATTTTTCTTGCAGGGTTATAGCTTGACAATTAGTTCTTGTAATTCATGAGTGAATATTGATAAATAATTGTCTTACTGATTATGTAAAATGTTTTTCTTTTAAATCATTGTCCAGTATTATTTAGTAATAACTGATGTTTTCTCAATCTAATAATATTTCAAGTTTAAGTCGTTATAATATAAAAAAAAGAAAAAAGAAAAGCACCTCAATATTTTTTGGTTAAAATTGAGGGCAAATAAAGAAATTACCAGAGATAGAGACTTTGTACTAGTTTTCAAAATTATTTTTTTTAATTACTTGACTTTAAAAAGTCAAGATGATGTTATATTGGTCCCCTTATAAACATTTTACTCGAAAAAGAAAAACGTGTATAATTGTGATAGATGTGACAAAGATCCCTGCACCTAGAAGCCAAATTTCTCTTTTAGTCCTCATTATTAATTTAAATTTATTTTCTTTGTTCTCTCTAAAATGAAAATTCTACTATTTAGTTCTTCCAAATCTCATTAAATTTGAAGTTCTAAGGGATCATTTATTTTTTAATATGAAGATTAAATATGTCTGAATATTTTTTTTTTAAAATTGAACAGAGACTATTTACCAAGGTTTTACATTTCATTAAATTTAATTGAAAATATTACAAACGTCTTCTCCTCTCGTTTTTCTCTGAAAAAACAGAGTGTAGAAGGAGTCTTCCCAAGGCAGCCCTGCCTCCTCAGTGAGTTCTTCGTCCGATCTACCTTGATCTACCTTGATTTTCTTCTGATCTCTCGGGTTAGAAGGTGGCTTGGCAGCTTAGGGTCTTCGGTTTTGTTTCTCTGGCAGATCTGTTCTTCCTCTCTTCACGGTGGGGTGCAATCGGTCCTGCTCGGGGCTATTGTTGAGTGGAGTTTCTCTCTTCTCCGATCCACTGGCTCTTGTGTCTTGCGCTGTTGGTGCGATCGGACCCGAGGTGGTGCTTCGTTTTGGTTGACTGGCTCGCTAGGGGGTGTCCTTGCTCGATCAAAGCCTCCCCCAATCGGGTGTTGTAGTCTTGCTAGGTGGTGGACTGGAGACTGTCTCTGGATACCTTGAAAGCGAGCTGATCCAATGCTTGCTTTGAGTGGATCTGGAGTGTTTGTTGTGACTGGCGCTGTTAGTGATTCAGATCGGGGGTTCTGAGGCAGCGGGGTTGATGGGATTTGGTGCTGGTGGGTGCTGCTGCCTGTGTGCTGGGTGTTTGGTGCTACTGTCTTCGGGTGTTGCTGTCTTGTGTGCAGCTGCGTGTTGCTGTGTCTAGGTGGCTGTGTTTAGGTGGCTGTTGATGACTTGATTTGGGCAGTGTGGGGTTGGATCTTGTTTAGGTGATGCGTTTATTCTGGGTTCAACTGATTAACTTGAGTGTGTGGTTGATTTCTGCCTGGATACGTTTATTTGGCAGTGGGTGCTTAATTTGCTTGGGCTCAGTTGTTTTGGAAATCACAGTGTTGATATGTGTTTTTTAAGTGTGGATCTGGGTGTGGTGGCCAGTGTGTTGTAGCTGCGGTGTTATTTCTTATGGCTACAGAGGAAATTTTGAAGCTCTGTGAGGCTCTGTCCTTATCAGAGGAAGATGGCCCAGTCCTAGACATAGCAGAAGATGTTCAAGCTGATGGCATTAGAAGCGTTGAACATTGCTTGGTAGGGAAGATCCTTTCTCGTAGAAAGGTGAACCGGGAGGCCTTCCGTGGAACTATTGAACAAATCTGGGGTACTGTGGGCCGAATAGATATTGAAATGGTAGGCGATAATGTGTTTGTCTTCCATTTCCAATCCCTCGAGGATAAAGCGATGGTCTGGTCTAGGGGTCCCTGGCACTTCGATAAAAATCTCATTGTTCTTGAGAAACCAGAGAGACCTGGTGCTATTTCTCAACTTAAATTCAAATACTCTGAATTCTGGATTCATATCTACAATATCCCTCTGGTGTGTATGAACTGCAAGGTGGCGAGATTAATAACAGAGGAAGTTGGTACCATTGTTGATTTTCTGATTGATTCGAAAGACTTGTGGGGCAAATTTCTGAGAATCAAAGTTAGCATTGATATTACAAAACCTCTTAAAAGGGGTATCAGGTTGAGGTTGGCGAATTTTGATACTATGATTACGGCCCTTATTAGATACGAGAGGCTTCCAGACTTTTGCTATGGGTGCGGGTTTATCGGATATTCTTTCAGGGAATGTTATAACAGCGAGGTGAGGAAAAATATTATGGAAGGGGTCGAACCAAAATTTGGGGGGTGGCTTAGAGCATCACCTTTGGATCGGTCAAAGTTTTGGCAAAGGGGGAGGATATTTCAGAAGCTATCCCGAAAGCACAGGAAGACATTGAGCATGTTGCTGGAGTAGGGGCAGAGGGTGCCAGCGGATCATTGTCCACTATCCTAACATCTTCTGACAAGCGTGGTGGAAAGTCTAGTAGGGATTTGGGGGTTTCTGAACCCAATAGAGCATTGATAGCTGAGGATGGTATCTTGACTCAGATTATCCAGCCAGTGAATCCCCCATCGAAGGAGGTTTTTGCAGTAGTATCGACGGAAGATGGACACTCAGAGGCGTTGGCTCGGATGGATGAGGAAATAGTGGGGTCAAACCTATGTGATGAAGGTGATGTTGTTATGGTAGGGTCTTCTTGTGGTAAGCCTAACTCCAAGAAGTGGAAAAGATTAATCAGGGGGAGCCCCTTACAGAGGCTTATCCCAGGCTGTCCAAGCCCTATCCAGAAAATGCTGCTAGCTAGGCATTATGCCAGGAGGGATCGAAAACCAGTTAAGAGATCTCTAAGTCACAAGTTTTCGGGTACTAATGCTGGAACATCTTTTTCTGAAGTGTTTGCTATAGATCCGGGTGGGAAACGAAAAGTTGTGGAAAATATAGGGGATCATCTGTCTGGGAAGAAACAGAAGTTCCTGGAATCTGATTTGTCGGCGGAGTCTGCTGAGCAGGCCCGCCGGGAGCCATGAGTATCTTATGTTGGAATGTTCGAGGATTGGGGAGTTCCCGAGCATTCTTAGCTCTCCGGAAGGTTATCCGGAAACAATCCCCTAATCTAGTTTTTCTTTCTGAAACTAGATTAAAAGGCGACTGGGCGGCAAGAGTTAAGGTGCAGTTGGGTTTTTCGGGGGGTCTGCATGTGGATTGTGTGGGAAAAAGTGGAGGTTTGATGTTATTGTGGAATGATGTGTGGGATGTCTCAGTATTGTCCTTCTCCAGGGGCCATATTGATGTGGTGATTAAAATGGAGAACAACCTCAAATGGAGGTTCACAGGGTTCTATGGTTGTCCTGTCCCTAACCATAGAACCGATTCGTGGGAGCTTCTTCGACGGCTGAAGGCAGTCAACCGACTTCCTTGGTTGTATGGCGGAGACTTCAACGAACTCCTTCATATAGAGGAGAAGCTGGGCGGGAATGAACGAATTGGTCCGGGTATGTTTAATTTTCGTAGTATTGTTGAGTTGTGTGATTTTGTTGATTTGGGTTTTTCAGGGCCTTTGTTTACCTGGAACAATAAAATGGGGGGGGGGGGGGGGGGGGGGGGGTTTCTAGAAATGTTCAAGAAAGATTAGATCGTTTTTTTGCTACCAGTCAATGGGTTAATTTGTTTTCGGGAATTAAAGTTGAGCATTTAGGGTTTATGTTTTCTGATCATAGACCGATTTCGGCCAAGTTTGTGCGTGGTGGCCCTAGTGGTAGTGGTGGTGGAGATCGGAAGTTCAGATTTGAGCCGTTTTGGCTTAAAGATGAAGAGTGCTATTCTGTGATATGCACGGCCTGAGGAGGGTTTGTTAGTGAAACTTCTGGTAGAGGGTTAAGAGATAAGCTGGTTATGTGTGCTGATCGGCTGGAGAATTGGAGTAAAGTTAAGTTTGGATCTCTGAAGAAAGCCATTGATAGAAAAAGATGTGAGATCAATCTTCTCTACGATCGGAAGCAATCTGATCAGGTCCTGGATGGTATTAAGTCTAGGGAACGAGAGTTAGAAAGCCTTCTCTCTAAGGAGGAATTATACTGGAAACAGCGGTCGATGGTCGATTGGCTACTTGCAGGGGATAAGAATTCTAAATTTTTTCACAGAAGAGCGACGGCCAGAAAGAAGAAGAATCAGATTAGCTCGTTACTGGATAGTAGAGGGGTCCGTAGGGAGTCAGAGCAGGGCATGTCCAGTGTGGTTTTGGACTACTTCTCAGACTTGTTTAGGTCTATCTAGCCATCATCTTCCGATCTCTCTGCTGCCGCCTCTTTTCTTGAACGTAAAGTTAATGCACAAATGGCGGGCAGACTTGGAGAGGCCTTCACTCGAGCTGAGGTACGTTCTGCAGTTTTCGAAATGGGTCCAAATAAGGCCCCTGGCCCTGATGGCTTCCATGCTCTCTTCTTTCAGAAATTTTGGAATGTGGTTGGCGAGGATGTTTCTAGTGTGTGCCTTAAAGTTCTTAATGGGGGATGCTCAATCGAGGAGTTCAATACCACTAATGTTGTCCTGATTCCAAAGGTTAAAAACCCGGAGCGTATGACCGATTTCAGACCCATTAGTCTTTGCAGTGTTATTTATAAGACTGTCTCAAAGGTTATGGCAAATAGGTTGAAAGAAATTCTGCCCTTCATTATATCTTCGGAGCAGAGTGCTTTTGTACCAGGGCGGTTAATTTTTGATAATATTATGGTTGCTTTTGAGCTTCTCCATTCTATCAAGAAACAGAAGAAGGGTAAAAGAGGGTATGCAGCAATTAAACTGGATATGAGTAAGGCTTACGACCGTGTAGAGTGGGGTTTCCTGGAGTTCATTATGGAGAAGTTAGGTTTTCCTAATCACTTTAGAGCCCTTGTTATGGACTGTGTGTCGACCTCCAAGCTTTCCTTCCTGGTAAATGGGAAGTCTGTGGGGGAAGTTACTCCGCAAAGAGGGTTAAGACAGGGGTGCCCTTTGTCTCCTTATCTCTTCCTTCTCTGTGCAGAAGCTCTATCTACTCTTATCAAAGGCAACGAGTCGAATGGTCAATCTTTGGGTATGAGATGTTGTCGCGGGAGCCCTCTAGTGAGTCATTTGTTTTTTGCAGATGATAGTATCATTTTTTGCAGGGCTTCAGTTCAGAATTGTGAGAAGTTGAAACAAATCCTACATGTCTATGAGAAAGCCTCTGGCCAGCGGATTAATCTGCAAAAGTCTAATATCACTTTTAGCCCAAATGTGGAAGATGTCCGCAGCGCTAGTATCTTGAGTTGCCTGGGTCTAGTTAATGCCCAAGCCCATGATAAATATCTTGGCCTTCCAACCATGGTGGGGAAAAATAAACGGAAAACCTTTAGTGACATTAAGGAGAGGGTCTGGCGTAAAATCAGAGGGTGGAAAGGCAATCTCTTCTCGATGGGCGGGAAAGAAGTTCTTATAAAAGCAGTGGCGCAAGCTATTCCTACCTTCACTATGAGTATCTTCTAGTTGCCTTCTGTTCTGTGTAATGAGCTGTGCTCCATGATTATGGGCTTTTGGTGGGGTGCCTCTGATGGTAATAAGAAAATTTTCTGGGTCGCTAGAGACAAGTTGTGCTCTCCGAAAATCCACAGGGGGCTTGGTTTTAAAGATTTATCTCTTTTTAACCAAGCTCTTCTTGGCAAGAGGCATGGAGAATTGCTATGAATAAAGACTCGTTGGTATCTAGAGTTCTTAAGGCAAAGTATTTCAGGCAGGAGGATTTCTTATCTGTCTCGCTGAAGCAGGGGAGCTCTCATCTCTGGAGGAGTTTGGTTTGGGGTAGGAGTCTTCTTCTTAAGGGCCTCCGTTGGAGGGTTGGTAATGGTAAGGATATCAGGGCTTTTCAGGACCCTTGGATACCTAGAGCGTCCACCTTCAGACCCTTCTCGACTGCTCCTGTGGAAGATTTTAAGGTCGCATCTCTCATTTCCCCTTCTTCCCATTCTTGGGATTTGGCTAAGCTTGATCAGGTCTTTGTGGCAGCGGATAGGGATTCTATTCTGGAAATTCCTCTGAGTTTAGGCGATTGTGTTGATTCCTTAATCTGGCATTTTGATAAGTCTGGGGAGTATTCTGTGAAGAGCGGATATAGAGTGGCGACGCAGGAAAAACTCTCCCTTTCAGGTTCCTCCTCGAGTCCGGATTCAAAATGGTGGCCTGCACTTTGGAATCTCAACATTCCCCCTAAAATCAAAATCTTCATTTGGAGAGTTTGTCACAATGCCATCCGGTCCCTTTGTAATCTTTGTTCTAGGAAGATTGTGGTTGACCCGTGTTGTTTTAGATGTGGCGATGCTCCCGAGAGCTCAGCCCATGCCCTTTTTTGGTGCAGCTCCGTGCGCCCTATTTGGGAGTCCACTGTTTTCTGGGATGTCCTCAATTTTCAGCGCTATATTTCTTGTTTTGACTTGATTTTGTGGGTTTTTGTTAGGGCCAAGAGAGCAGAGTTCGAGGAGTTCTGTATGATCCTATGGGGGGTTTGGTCTGATCGGAATGCCGTGTTTCATTCTAAATCCCCCAGGGTTAGTGTTGATTTGGTTTCTTGGTCTCTTTCTTTGCTTCGTGAATTTCAGGGCACCCAGAAGGTCTTTGGCTCTCCTCCCCCGCCCCCCAGGAAGTCTTGTTCTGCTTCGTGGTCACCTCCTCCTGCAGGCTCCCTGAAGTTGAACACCGATGCAGCAGTGAAGTCTGGTTTTTCTGTGATGGGTTCTGGTGCTGTGGTGCGTGATTCTCAAGGCAAGGTTGTTGCAGCCTCTGCTAAGCCCCTCTTGGGGTTCTTTCCTGCTGAGCTTGGCGAGCTGCTGGCGTTGCGAGAGGGGTTACTGGTGGCTAAGGAGTTGAGCTTGATTATTGAGTGGGTTGAGTTAGATGCTGTTAATGCTGTAGCTAGGGTTTTTAACTCTTGTCCTAGTTCCTTTATGGACCCTATTGTTTCTGATATCAAGGCTCTTTTTAGGGTTGTGGGAGTTTTCAACTGTCATGTCATTCCTCGTTCTAGGAATGGAATGGCACATTCTCTTACTTCCCTTGCCTTTTCCTCTAAGGAGGAATTTTGTTGGTTCAATCCTGAACCTAGCTTTCTTGTTGGTCTTCTGTAATAGAAGTTTTGTTGATATCAAAAAAAAAAAAAAAAAAATTGAACAGAGACTGAAATATAAAAACTAAAGACGTTAATATTTTTTCTTCTAACGACTAAATAAAAACATTGATTGTTTATTTTATTAAGATATAAACATCTGAATGAAGATAAAATTAGAAATATATTAATATAATAATAATAATTAATAAAATAAAGTATTTTAATTATAATTCAGTAACTAAATGTTAAGTGATAAATCCGAATTTTTTATTTTAATATTTTTCAATTGTTTGACCACTTTAAAAAAAAATTAATGTGCTCAATTCAGACCCATTAAGTTTTAAGTGGAAAAAACAAACGACCCTTAAATTTGACTCACTCACTGTGACGGATTTAGGGAGGGGTTGGAAGGGGCGATGCCCTCTTATTCTCTAAAAACAATTAAGAATATTCTTTAAAATTTTTGTACTTAATATTTAATCTTATATTATTTTTATTTTGCTCTTAAATATTGTATTTTAGTATGACCAAACTTAAATAAACTTTTCTGGCTCTTCCTTGCAGACAGAATGTGTTTGGAATTGAACAAACAAATAGTCATTTGTGGACTACTTGAGTCTCATAATGGAGAAGGAAGCGAAACAGTTACATATGGAATGCAGTGATGTTGAAGAGGATTCATTGAGCAAAATTAGATCAATATTTTTGGCTATGGAGTTCTTCATATGCCTACAAGATGTCTCCAAAGATCCCATGCAGGTTCTTTTCTATTTATGTTTAGAATGTTACTATTAATATAAACAAAATTCATCATAGTAGTAGGAAATTATGATTTTGACAAAATTCAAATCTTAAATAGTCACTGAATTTTATTTGACGGATGAGATTTGTTTTTAACTTTTTGTTGTTGTGCGCAAAGGACAAATAAAAATAAATAAATTTTATTCGTTAGATATATCTAAAAATTCGAATTTTGAATATCAAAATTTTATTGAAATACATTATCATACTTTAATGTTAATATATTTATTAAGTTTCGCTTACACGTATGTATTTCCTTTTAAATTTCCTCTTTAATTGAAGTAGCTTAATCGTATATTTTTATTCAGGATAGTAACGCAGGAGAGGTTCGAGAGAATAATTGCATGGACAATGAGAGCGAGAATGATATAAATGAGACAAATCATCTAACAAATGACTCTCAGACAAAAGTAAAAGTATGATAAACTTTAAAAATACTTATTTCGTTATCTGAAAGTAACGAGTTATTTATTTTCTGAAAATAGTTTTCGCAAAGAATGATAAAATTTCAAAATCCACCTGAGGGTTTGGCAATTGACAACAATTAAAAGAAGGGTTAATTGTATAAATACCCAGAGTTTAGGAAAATTACATGTATATTCAACTTTTTTGTTAATTACACAAATATTTCTTTGATTGATTGTTGACTTAATGAACTAAAGGTAAAAATATAATTTTTCCAAATAATATAATTTAAATAATAAATATTTTAAAAATAACTTAAAATATTTCAATAATTATAAATTCAATTTTAAAAAATATATATAAGAAATACTCACACTTGTTTTTTATAACTTTCAAAAATAAAAAGAAAAAATTTATAAATTTAAAAAAATAAGAAAAAGAGGAGCAGATCTCTCCATCTGCTCTTTTTTATTAATATTTTAAAAAATGTAAATATTTGGGTGTTTTTTAGGATTTTGAAAAATATTTGGGGTGAAATTTTTATTTTTAAAATTTTATATTCTTCCCTAAATTATAAATGAGGGTATTTTAGACTTTTTACACCATAATGTTATTCAACAGCCAGTCAATCGTTATTCAATGTTGGTCAAGTAGATTTTTATGTAATTAAAGGTAAATTTTAATACATATATAATTTTATCTAAATTTTGGTGTGTTTGTGCTATTAACCCTTGAAAGAAAATTACGTGGTTTCAGGATCATCTCAAAACATCTCTGCTAACTCCGACTGTTAGTAGCCAAAATCTCATCTAGTAAGAACTTTTACTTAATTCTAAAATTGTAAAGTTATTTTTCAATTTTACTCAAATCTCAACGGGTTTAGAAAATTCCCTCCATTTTAAAATGGTAAAGAAAATAGATATATCATATACAATTATCAGTATATGTAAGAAGATTTCTTCCCGGTTGTTATAGTAATAGATATATCCTGATTATGAGAGTATATATACAAGCCGCTCATATATGTTTAATTTCGACAAGTCCCGACAAACTCCTGACTCATTCGGTGTTAAATTTTAAGAAATAAAAAAAGTAACTATGTATAGGAGAGTGCGTAGCTTTCCAAATCAATTAACAACTTTCATAAAAGCCTTTTTATCTAATTCTAATTTTAAAATCGGGCATTAATATATATTTCTTGATTTGCCAATATATAGCATCTTTCTATTTGTAAACTTATATTCAACTATGCAATTTTGTTTTAGGTTATTTTCACAAGGATCTTAGCTATCACGAGCTTTATATTTGAGATCTTAACGATAATATTCGAGCAACTTTTGTCTCCTCATAAGTCTCACTACGCACTAATTGCTATGGTGACATCTTTCATAGCCATGCTTATTTGCACAATCGAGATTGTTTATAAGGGTCGACAAGAAAAAGTTACATGGAGAAGAAGGGGCAATATATGGTGGTTTTATCATCCATCTCGAACGAATCATAAGTTATTTTGTAGTTTCAAGGATATTTTTGGCTTGATTTCTGTCATTCTTCAATTTATTTGCACAACAATTGCTTATGTTTTTTATTGTCGAAATGTTGTTAATCATATCAACAACATAAGCATTTCCTCCCTTGTCTTTGCCTTTTGTCTATTGTCCTCTAAAATATTGAAATAGAATCAATATAATGTGGCCCTTCCTATAGAGTTTAGATTAGAATGCAGATGGTTTTGATTTAAAAATAATTGTAGAAAATATTAGAGTTTTGTGTATTAGAAACGTTGTTGTACATTGAAGAACCTTAAGTTGTGAATAATTTAAAACAAATATGTTTTGTATTTCCCAAGTGAAAGTTTGCTTTCAAGTTAGATGATGGATTTGATATACTTTTTATTTTATTTTATTGTAAACATTGAGGTTGTGAAATCTATGAGCCATTTGTTTGTAGAAGAACATAAACCCCAAAAGTAACATATTAGTGCCAAGGTATGCATACAAATTTATGCCAAACAAGAGCTGATAGGTTTTTTTACTAGAGTTTTGTTCTATAGACTTATTCATTGGACTAAAATTCATGATAGAAGAAGTTTATGAAAAAAATGTGGTTAGTGTGTGTGTGTGTGTCTATATATATATATATATATATATATATATATATATATATATTCTAAATAAATATTTTTAAAACCAACAAAGTTGACAACTGGGTTGATGTCATAATTATTCTAATGCTTACGAATAGTCATGTATTAACTTAGTACTTGAGAAAATTTATAGAGGGATGGACTGATTTATCAAATGCAGATTATTTTGATAAAAAAGAGTGAATTACAGACAGACCCCTTGAACTATAATTGCTTCTATTGGACCTGGGGTTGGTCAAGGTACTGCTGCGGGTCAAGCTGTAGAAGGTATCGCGAGACAACCCGAGGCGGAGGGAAAAATACGAGGTACTTTATTACTTAGTCTGGCTTTTATGGAAGCTTTAACAATTTATGGACTGGTTGTAGCATTAGCGCTTTTATTTGCAAATCCCTTTGTTTAATCCTATAAATATGCAAATTACGTACTTTTTGTCGTCTTTAAAGATCCGTATTCCTTGCTTTTTCGAATTATATCAAGATTGAATTCCTACAATTATTTATTCGTTGGGACAATAATAATAATCCATGGGAAGGACTGATTTGACGATGAGGAATTAGCATAAGCATACCGACTCGCTTTCTTCTTTACCCTTCTTCGTCTAGGAGAAATATCCCCCAACCTCAAACCCCCATTTAAGGAGTGTTACAGTAGATGAGGTTTCTCTCACCTTCATCATTGTGAAGATATTATCCAATGAGAGTTGAGTTCTATTGTATAGAGTGTGCTTCATCTGTATTGTATAAATATGTTATTGTTGTTATTATTATATTGATAGCCAATCAGCTCACTTTACACAGATTTATGACATGTAACTTTGAGTGGTTGAGATTTGATCTTAGTGTTAGATCTACAGTTGTTGTATTCTGTATATATATGTAACAGTGGTATGCTGAAATAACTAAGAAAAAAAACACACATTCTGTGCATTTCATTTCTCTCTCTGATTTCTATTTTCTCTCAACTTCCAGAAAGCATTTTCTTCTTCTTTATAGATTTGTAAATCTAGGGTTAGTTTTTACAATCATCGTTGTCAGTCAAACTTGGTCAAATTTCAAAGTGAGAGTATTTCAATCTTTTTTACTATTAAAAATAGATTTAAAATTATAAAAAATAAATAAAAATTATAAAAAATTGGTGATGGATCCACTGTCCATGTGGACGGTGGAGATCCATACCATAATTAAAAGAATCAAGAACTTTTTTATTAAAAAAAATAAAACTTTAAAAGATCTCTATTGTCCATCAATCTTGATAGATGGTAGCAATCATATTTAAAGCTTAAAAAAAAGGGATAGAAATCGATCTCTACCTTCCATCAAGATTGATGGATCAACTCCATAGATCTAACCTCTGCGGCGAGGGAGGTTGGGCCTGCTACGGCCACAATGAGGGAGGCGTGAGTCTCTTCCCACAATGAACGAGGGAGGCTCTAGCATCCCCGTCTCCCCCATTTGCGGCAGGAGAGGCTAGATCCATGGAGATCTCTATAAATTCTAAATTAGAATCTCCATCGTTCATCAAATCTACTTTTTTTAAAAAAATTTAATATGATATTCCCCGTCTCTTAAGATTCCACGACCAAATGTTTATATTTATTTAATTTTGAAATAGATAATAAAAGGATTGATTTTAAATGGTTTCGAGCTTCACGCAACCTACCCGAGGTTTGCCCTTTTACTTCCATACACAACTTTATGGATCAATCCACACAAAGTCCTCTCACCGTTAGTCAACCACAGTTAAATTTAAATGTTGACTTTGACAATTATTTAAAATATCCAAAATATCCCTGTAATAATTTTTTTTCACAAAATAAAATAAACTTTAAGAAACAGTGGAGATCCCAAAAAATTAAAATAAATAAATAAAACTTAATGTTTTTTTTTTAAAAAAAAAATTCCAAATCATCTAGGATCTCCACCCACTTTTTTTTTTAAAAAAAAATTAATTTTTTTTAAATTTTCTAGGATCTCCACCTACTTTGTTTTAAAAATATTTTTAATTTTTTTTTTCTTATTTTGTTTTTTTATAAATGTTTTATTTTATTTTGTAAAAAAATTAAATTTATTTTAGATATGAAAATAAATTTAATTGTGGTTGATTAACGGCAAGAGGACTTTGCCATAAAGTTGTATATGAAAATAAAATGGCAAACCTCAGGTAGGTTATGTGTAATTTGCTTTTTAAGTAATCTAAGGTGATATTAAAAACAAGAGTCCATGCACATGATATTTGTGACTAATTGTTTTTATAATTGAAGATTTTGATTTTTAAATAAAATTAGTGGATAGGTTTTCAGTATAATCAAAGATTCTACCAGAAAAGATTTGGTCAAGTTTCAATTCTTATAAAAAAAATATCTATAAACAATAGTATGTTTAGACACATTTATTTGGTGAGGAGGAAAGTCTGGAATCTAAATTATTTTTAAATATTCTAAAAATGAGAATTATGTTTTAAAAATGTTTAAGCTTTAGTTAAAAGTAGTTTCTAAAAAATAAAAATAATAAAAATATATTTGATATTATTTTTAAAAATAAGTAAAATAGTTAATTAGAGAAAAAACAATATATTATGGTTTGTTTTGAAAACCTGATTTTAAAAACAGTAAAAGATAATAAATTATAATTTTTAAGCTTTTAGTTATAAATTTTTTAAAAAATTCAATTTTCCAAATATATGAATAACTTTATATCTGTTTTCTATTTTTAAAAACTGATGAATGTTCTCTTATTTGCCTATAATAACTTTCCTTGATAGGCGTTTTCCTCTCGTTTCTTCTCTGAAGCAACAGAGTGTAAAAGCAGCCATCCCTAGGGTAGCGTCTCCTCCTCTGTGCAGACAGCTCTTTGTCTAAGCCTCCATAGCTTTCCTTTGATCTTCGTTTGCTCTTGATAGTAAGAGGAGACTCAGCTGGTTTGGGTGCTTAGATCTTCCTTCCCCGATCTTCCTTCTCTTCCCTTTCCTTTGTGGGTTGAGTTCGGGGCAGAGTTGGGGTGCTTTCGAGCTGCTGGTATTTCCTTCGATCAGCTACCTAGTGTGACTGGAGCTGTTGGTGTGCTCGAATCGGGCTTGTGGAGCTGTCATCGGGGTGGATCTGATCTGGGGGATCTTTCCCGATCTACTACTAGTAACGAACGGTGCGGCTGGGGTACTCGGTTCTAGTGGTTTGGAGCTGTTGGGGGGCCTGGTTTTGGTGTTGTTGTGATCGGTGTTGACTGTTCTTGGGTGGAGCAGTCATCTAGGGAGCTGGTGGAGCTGTTATAGGGTGGATTGATGTTGTGCAGGGGTGGATCTACTGGGGGTTAGCCACGCGAAGTCATCGTCTTCCCCGATCTTCAGCCTTGGTTGTTTTGTTTTGGGTGTTGGTGTCTTGCTCGAAGGTGCTGCTGTCGTGCTCTTTCAGAGGCCAGTCGCGCGGTGCTTTTGCTGTGCTGCTGCTTTGTTAGAGCAGTGGCTGTTTTGCTTTTTGTTGGTACTGTTGTTGGTGTCATTGTCATTCTACTGGGTACTATATTGTTCTTCGTGGATCTGATTTTTTTGTTGGTGCTCCTGGCTTGCTTGGGGGCAGTGTTGATGAGTAATTGGATTGGGCAGTGCTGATTGGGCACTCGCGATTCTGGTGTTTTTTTTTCAGTTGTGGTGGCACCGTGGTCTGGGTTGGTAATTTGTGTATTGATGCGACTTTGTTCCCGCACGATCGGTCGCACAGTAATAAAATGATGATCGTCTCGGGATTTTAGGCAGTACTAACCAAGCCTATTCATTTGTAATCGAAGGGTTAAAGGTAAAATATTAAGTAAGCACATTGAAGATAGTTGGGTATTGGCTATCCTCGATTGAATTTATGGGAGCCAGTTGAGGTTTATTATGCTGAGATGGTGTTCTATAATTTACCAAGTCCCTCTCGAGGTAAATCGGACCTATTCCGCATACACTAATATCCTATCTCTCGATGGTATATCTAAGTGCATGGAAATGCATTAGTTACAATAAACACCCTATGTGATCACACAAGCAAATTAGTATATCTCTATCTAATTCTACTTGTGGTGGACATTATATCGAGCACGTGGTGGGCGTCTCCTCTCGGTACATAACACACAACCAATTTATCATCTAAATGTAGGCATTCACATTCAAAAGCATTAAGCACAATAATACCACTCAACAACATAATAATTAACCACAACAAATTAAACAATCAATTCATTCAATCATCATAGAATAAGATCCATCAAAACCCTAACTTACAAATTTAGTTTATAATCAAAGATTTACAACTAAACATGTTTTCCAATTAATAAAGAGAGTTACAAGCATGAAAATAAAGAAGGAAAGGGATAGAAAAACTCTAGGTGTGATGAACTTTCGTCCTCCTCCTCGTTGGGAATTTGTCTAGCTTCCACTTTCTCCAAATCCAAGCTTGATGGTGAGATTTTGGCTCAAGGATTGAATCCAATCCCTCTTGGTTTCAAGATGATCTTCTTCTCCCCTCTTTGCCTCTTCTCTTCTCTCTTGGTCTCCTCTTGGTCCTCTCCTTAGAGCCCTAGTCGAATCCCCTCTCTTTAGAGCCCCTTTTCTACTTATAGGCATTAAAAAATAGGTTTCTCGCGTCGCCATCGCGACCATGGGTCGCTACCGCTGGTCGCGGCACTATGCTCGCGGTGCTCACTGCCAAAAAATTGATGTTTCATCGCGACCTACGGTCGCGGTGCTCACTGGTCCAAATTTCAAGATTGCGCACTGTTACGAAAATGACCATAACTTCCTCTAGAAAACTCCAAATCACGAACCGTAAAATGTATTGGAAAGTAGACATCTATATCTTTCCATACATATAAAGCGCGAAACCCAGTTCATCCTCTGGAATTTATGACAGCCTCCGAAACATGACTTGTGACTTAACTCTCGACATGAAAGTCGTGAGTCTGCGCACTGTTGTGAAAATGAGCATAACTTTCTCTAGACAACTCGGAATCATGAACCGTAAAATTTGCCGAAAAGCAGACATCGTGACCTTTCCATAAATATAAGGTGCTCAACCCAGTTCATCGTGTAGAAATTATGGCAGCCTCCAAACGATGACAGCTGTGCACTCCCAAATCTTCAATTTAATCCACCAAAACTCTTCAATAACGCACAAAACCTTATTACCTGTACACTAGAGGAAAACACGTCAAAAGCACCAAAAATACTCAAGAATACAATTAAAAGATACGGTTTAAAGGTCGTAAATATATGAAAATAAATGACCGATCACTCATCATGGCTACAGATGAAATTTTGAGGCTTTGCGAGGCCCTGTCCTTATCAGAGGAAGATGGTCCAGTCTTAGACATAGCAGAGGATGTTCAAGCTGATGGCATTAGAAGCGTTGAATACTGCCTGGTAGGGAAGATCCTTTCTCGTAGGAAGGTGAACCGAGAGGCCTTCCGTGGAACTATTGAACAAATATGGGGTACTGTGGGCCGAATAGAAATTAAAATGGTAGGTGATAATGTGTTTGTCTTCCATTTTCAATCCCTTGACGATAAATCAATGGTCTGGTCCAGGGGTCCCTGGCATTTTGATAAAAACCTTATTGTTCTTAGAAACCGGTGGGGCCTGGTGCAATTTCACAGCTTCAATTTAAATTCTCTGAATTCTGGATTCACATTTACAACATTCCTCTGGCGTGCATGAATTGTAAAGTGGCAAGATTAATAGCAGAGGAAGTTGGCACCATTGTTGATTTCCCGATGGATTCGAAAGATTTGTGAGGGCAAATTTCTGAGAATTAAAGTTGGAATTGACATTACAAAACCTCTGAAAAGGGGTATCCGGATGAGATTGGAGAATTTTGACACTATGATTACGGCTTTGATCAAATATGAGAGACTTCCAGATTTCTGCTACGGATGTGGTTTTATCGGTCATTCTGTTCAGGGAGTGTCACAACAGCGAGGTGAGAAAGAGTATTATGGAGGGGTTTGAGCCAAAATTCGGGGTGTGGCTTAGAGCATCACCCCTAGATCGTTCAAAGTTTATGCATCGAGGGGAGGATACATCAGAAGCAAAATCGAAAGTCCAGGAAGACATTGAGGATGTTGTCGGAGCAGGTGCAGAAGGTGCCAGAAGAACCGTGTTTACTGTTCCTTTATCTTCTGACAAACGCGAAGGAATGTCAGGCCGGGCTATTGAGGACTCTCCAACAGCTTCAAATAGAGCAGTGAAATCGAAGGGAGGTATTTTGATTCAGGATAACCAGCTGGTAGATTATCCATCTAGGGAGGTTCTTGCAGTAGCACCGACTGAAGATGGACATTCAGAGGCGTTGGTTAGAATGGATGAGAAAATAGTGGGGTCAAATTTATGTGACGAAGGAGATGTTGTTATATATGGGTCTTCTCTTGGTAAGCCTAACTCCAAGAAATGGAAAAGACTAATTAGGGGGAGTCCTTTGCAGAAGCTTATCCCAGGCTGTCCAAGCCTAATCCAGAAGATGTTACTAGCTAGGCATTATGCCAGGAGAGGTCGAAAGCCAGTTAAGAGATCCCTAAATCAGAAGTTTTCTGGTATTAACGCTGGTATATCCCCCACTGGAGTGATTGTTGTAGATCCTGGCGGGAAGCGTAAAGTGGTGGAAGCTCCTAGGGGAGAGCCTGGCTGAGAAGAAGCTGAAAGTTCTAGAGATTGATATATCGGCTGGAGTCTGCAGAGCAGGACTGCCGGGGGTCCATGAGTATCATTTGTTGGAATGTTCGAGGATTGGGGAGTCCTCGAGCGTTCTTGGCTCTCCGGAAGGTTATCCGAAAACAATCTCCTAATCTAGTTTTCCTTTCTGAAACTAGATTAAAAGGTGAGTGGGCAGCGAAGATTAAGGTGCAGTTGGATTTTTCTAGGGGTTTGCATGTGGATTGTGAGGGAAAAAGTGGAGGCTTGATGTTGTTGTGGAACGATGTGTGGGATGTCTCAGTATTGTCCTTCTCCAGGGGCCATATTGATATGGTGATTAAAATGGAGAACAACCTCAAATGGAGGTTCACAGGGTTCTATGGTTGTCCTGTCCATGATCATAGAACCGATTCGTGGGAGCTCATTCGACGGCTCAAGGCAGTTAACAGACTTCCTTGGTTGTGTGGCGGAGATTTCAATGAACTCCTTCATATTGAGGAGAAGCTTGGCGGGAATGAACGAACTGGTCAGAGTATATTTAATTTTCGAAGTATTGTTGAATTTTGTGATTTTGTTGATTTGGGTTTTTCGGGGCCATTGTTTACCTGAATAATAAAATGGAGGGGTTCTAGAAATGTTCAAGAAAGATTAGATCGTTTTTTTGCTACCAGCCAATGGGTAAACTTGTTTTCGGGGATTAAAGTCGAGTATTTAGGTTTTATGTTTTCTCATCATAGGCCGATTTCGGCCAAGTTTGTGCGTGGTGGTACCAATATTAGTGGCGGTAGAGATCGAAAGTTCAGATTTGAGCCTTTTTGGCTTAAAGACGAAGAGTGCTATTCAGTGATTTGCACGGCCTGAGGAGGCTTTGATAGTGATACTTCTGGTAGAGGCCTAAGAGATAAGCTGGTTATGTGTGCTGACCGATTAGAAAACTGGAGTAAAGTCAAGTTTGGATCTCTGAAGAAAGCCATTGATAGAAAAAGATGTGAGATCAACCTTCTCTATGATCGGCAGCAATCTGATCAGGTTCTCAATGTTATTAAGTCTAGGGAAAGAGAGTTGGAGAGCCTGCTCTCTAAGGAGGAAATTATATTGGAAAAAGCGGTCGAGGGTTGATTGGCTACTCGCAGGGGACAAGAACTCTAAATTTTTTCATAGAAGAGCGACGGCCAGAAAGAAGAAGAATCTGATTAGCTCATTGTTGGATGGTAAGGGGGTTCGTAGGGAGTCTGAGCAGGGTATGTCCAATGTGGTCTATGATTACTTCTCAGATCTGTTCAAGTCTGTCCAGCCATCATCCTCCGATTTTTCTGCTGCCTCCTATTTTCTTGAGCGTAAAGTTGATGCCCAAATGGCAAGCAGACTTGGAGAGATTTTCACCAGAGCAGAGGTGCGTACTGTAGTTTTTGAAATGGGCCTCAATAAGGCCCCTAGCACCGATGGCTTCCATGCTCTCTTCTTTCAGAAATTTTGGAATGTGGTTGGAGAGGATGTTTCTAGTGTGTGCCTTAAAGTTCTTAATGGTGGATGCTCAATCGAGGAGTTCAATGCCACTAATGTTGTCCTGATTACAAAGGTTAAAAACCCGGAGCGTATGACCGATTTCAGACCCATTAGCCTTTGCAGTGTTATTTATAAGACTGTCTCAAAGGTTATGGCAAATAGGTTGAAAGAAATTCTGCCCCACATTATATCTTCGGAGCAGAGTGCTTTTGTACCAGGGCGGTTAATTTTTGATAACATTATGGTTGCCTTTTAAGCTTCTCCATTCAATCAAGAAACAGAAAAAGGGTAAAAAAAGGGTATGCAGCTATTAAACTGGACATGAGTAAGGCTTACGACCGTGTGGTGTAGGGCTTTCTGGAGATCATTATGGAGAAACTAGGGTTTCCTAGTCACTTTAGAGCCCTTGTTATGGACTGTGTGTCGACCTCCAAACTTTCTTCTTGGTAAATGGGAAGTGTGTGGGGGAAGTTTGTCCTGTAAAAGAGGGTTAAGACAGGGATGCCCTTTGTCTCCTTATCTGTTCATTCTCTGTGCAGAAGCTTTATCTACTCTCATCAAAGGCAACGAATCTAATGGGCAATCTCTGGGTATGAGATGTTGTCGCGAGAGCCCTCTAGTTAGTCATTTGTTTTTTGCAGATGACAGTATTGTGTTTTGTAGGGCTTCAGTTCAGAATTGTGAGAAGTTGAAACAGATCTTAAATATCTATGAGAAAGCATCTGGCCAGCGGATTAATCTACAAAAGTCCAACATCACCTTTAGTCCAAATGTGGAAGTTGACCGCAGCGCCAATATCTTGAATTGCCTGGGTCTAGTTAATGCCCAAGCTCATGACAAATATCTTGGTCTTCCAACCATGGTGGGGAAAAATAAAAGGAAAACCTTTAGTGACATTAAGGAGAGGGTCTGGCGTAAGATCAGAGGGTGGAAAGGCAATCTGTTCTCGATTGGCGGGAAATAAGTTCTTATCAAAGCAGTGGCGCAAGCTATTCCCACCTTCACTATGAGTATCTTCCAGTTGCCTTCTGCTCTATGTAATGAGTTGTGCTCTATGATTATGGGCTTCTGGTGGGGTGCCACAGATGGTAAGAAGAAAATTTGCTAGGTCTCTAGAGACAAGTTGTGTTCCCCGAAAATATACGGGGAGCTTGGTTTTAAAGATTTATCTCTTTTTAACCAAGCTCTCCTTGGCAAGCAGGCTTGGAGAATTGTTAAGAATAAAGACTCACTGGTGTCTAGAGTTCTTAAGGCTAAGTATTTCAAGCAGGAGGATTTCTTATCTGTCTCGTTAAAATAGGGGAGTTCTCATCTCTGGAGGAGTTTGGTTTGGGGTAGGAGTATTCTTATTAAGGGCCTTCGCTGGAGGGTTGGATTTTAAAAATCTATCCTTTAGTTCTTCTGACCAAATTTTTGACAGTCAAACATGACATAATACACACATTGACCATTTTACCCTTAACTTTAAATGATTAAGTTCAAAATACGGTTTTCCCCTTATTTTTTAAAATTGTAACAAATTAATCTTAACTTGTACATCTAATAAAAATTTAACATAAGTCAATAAAAAACAATTATAAAATACACAAAATTCATAAGAAAAGTCTTTAAATATTAAAAATAAATAAATTAACACTAAAATTAAAAATCTTTAAAAAATAAAAAATACAATAATAATTAATTTACAAAATTTAATAATTTAAAATAAAAATTCAAAATAATATTAAAATATAAAATAAGTTTTTTTTATATATGGAAATAAATTCTAATAAATTAAAATTTAATAATAAAAAAAGTTTAATTTTTTTTTGAAAATGTCAGGAGAGGTGGTATTATTATTTTTAAAAAATCACAAAATTTTATTTACTGTTTTTAAAAATAAAATAAATTATTAAAAGTAATTTTTTATTATTTTTAAAAATTATTTTTTTCTATATTTATTTTTTCAGTTGTTATTATTTTATTTTTATAATTTAGTTTTTATTTAATAATATTTTATTTATTTTTTAACCTTAATTTTTAGTTTTGTATCTAAAGACTGAAATATCCATAACAACATTAAATTTGACTAACTGTTGATTAACAGAAAGACTAAATTGATGAATTTTTAAAAACTTAGGGATCACGCGAGCAGAAAAAGAAAATATCGGTCAAAAAGTAATAATTCGAAAAACGTTAGGGAACAAAATAATTTTTGCCCTATAGATAACTAAAAATAAATAATTTAATAAATCTTTAAACATTTTTATGTAAATATTAATAAGATTTCATTAAGATTAAAATATGATGAATATTGATATAAAATGATTTTTTTTATTTTTATAAAAAAAAATTGAAGGTTTAATAACGGTGTTGAAACTTGAAGGTGAAGATATTAATTACTTACACATAATATGTATAATTTTTTAAAGGTAGTTATCATAAAAAGAAAGATAATTGTATTATGTATAATTATAATAAATTGAAAATATGTTATCTTTTGGGGGATATTTTTAAAAGAAAATATTTTAAATGTAATCCCGTGATTTGAAATTAAGTGAAAAGTTATAATTTTTTATTTTTTTAAATATTTTTAAAGTTGTTTGACTACTTAAAAAACAAATGAAAACAACTTAATGGATTAAACTCAGACCCGTAAATAGGGATGGCAACGGATCGGTGTTGGATCAGTATGCTCCTTACCCGAAACCTGTTTTGGATAGGGTGTTCCATTTATGCTGGGTGACCCATTCCCGACCAAACAGACCCGTTCATTTTGTATTTTTTTAAAATAATATTTAACTTACTAATTAAATTAAATTTAATAGAACACAAATTACATAATATTTAATTTCAATAATTGTTAAATTCAAATATAAAATATAAACACCAAAATAAACCAAATAACATAAAATTTATTAATTTCTTAGAACATTATATATATATGCGTGAAATTGCACTCAAGTACCCTGACTTTTATCATCATTGCACTGTTTAATGCCAGTTTTGCCATAATTGCACTCTAATACCCTGTAATCCGTTGACCACCGTTAGAGTAACAGTTGACCAAACGGATTCAGGCAAAATGACGAGAATGCCCCTCAAAGGAAAAAAAAAAAAAAAAATTGTACATCAGATGATCTTCGAAAATTTTTTCAAAATTTTTTTTTTATTGATTTGGTTTTTTAAAAATATTTAATTAATTAAATATGACATGGCATGTTTTTATTGATTGGATAATTTTTTAAATTTTTTAAAAATAAATTTAAACGTAAAAGACCAATTTGCCCCTGAATCCGTTTGGTCAACCGTTACTCTAACGGTGGTCAACGGATTACAGGGTATTAGAGTGCAATTATGGCAAAACTGACATTAAACGTGCAATTATGATAAAAGTCAGGGTACTTGAGTGCAATTCACCCTATATACACACACACACGTACACATATAGAAGATTAAATTTAAAAATTCATCCAACATATATTTGATATAGTCATGGCCATTTGAACCGAACCGGCGGTTCCGGTTTTGGAACCCGGACCGTGGAGGTCCCGGTCCTGGTTCCAACCGGAACCAGGGAGGAACCTTAGGTTCCGGTTCCTCCCTGGTTTTTTGGAACCGGCAGTTGAACCGCCGGTTCCAAACGGTTCGGAACCAGAAAAATTAAAAAATTAAAAAAATTAAAATTTATAAATAAATTAATAAAAAAATTAAATATATAAATAAAAGGGTTCATTTGTTCAACTTCAACAAGAAATTTATTACGATAATAATAATATCATAAAACTATAAAATTAAAAAGAAATTTAAATATATAAATAAGAAATTAGTTAATTGTGGCTTACACTTAAGTTTAAATTAAGATAAAATATGAGTCTATATGAGAGATATTTATTTTTTAAAATTTTTTAATATATGAGATGAGAGGTGATGTAGATAAGAGTTATTTTAAAGAGATGAAGAAAGGTAATTTTGTAAAAATTATATTTTACAAAATTACCCTTCTTCATCTCTTTAAAATATCTCTTCTCTACATCATCTCACATATGTGATATATCTCATATATAAAAAAAACTTAAAAAGTGGGTACTGGATTGCAATAAAATAATGATAAAATTGAAATAAAATTATGATAATATCATAAAACTATAAAATTAAATAAATAAATAAGAAATTAGGGCTTCCACTTAATTTTACCTCAATTAAACTGCCTACGTATCCTTTAGGAGGAATCAAAACCCACGTAGTTCTTTTACCTGTTATGTTCCGGAGGTGATCAATCGTCGCTTTTTTCTTCGGTAGCCGTTGTATCGTCGTTGATGTCGAAGTAGTCATTGTCGTCGGACACGAGATCCAATTCTTGCTGTCGGTATGAAGCCTTGGTCCAATCGTCAACACAGACCTGGATCTGTATTGAGTCAGGACTGAGCTGAAGGGAGTTTTAGAAAAGATTTTGATTATCGTATAATATGCGGAATTGGGTTTCAAAATTTTTTCTTATATTGAAAACCTTTTTCAATCAGGAACGAGTTCCTGTATATACGTAGAAAAAGACTTTAGAAACTACATACCTTTTTCTTGATTTTCTTTTTTCTGATTCCTCGATTTACCACTATGTAACATCCATAATTTCAAATAAATACGAAAAATATGGTTGAATTAATTTTGAGTATGTGAATATGATATTTATGATTTGAGGGGTGGAAAATGTTGATTTTTAGGTTAATTTTGAGTATATTTTTAGGTTTCCAAATGGACCAATTTGAACGGTCGAAAAACAATGCACGAAGAAAAGGGTGAACAACTGGGCAGTGAGTACCGCGACCAGTTACCGCGACTAGAGATCGCGATGAGTAGCTCGCGGTGAAAATGATGATTTTAGGCAGTGAGTATCACGATCAGTAACCGCGACCAGGGATCGCGCTGAGCAGCTCGCGGTGAAAAATGTTGATTTTGGGCAGTGAGCAATGCGACCAACATCTCGACCAGACACCGCGATGGTTGATTGCAATAAAAGTGGTGAAATCACTTCCAGTGAGCAACGCGACCAGGTGGCGCGACCACAGGTCACGATGACCAAATTTTTATAAAAAAGATAAGAGGCGATGGAAGCTCCACAAGGAAGCAAACTAGAAAAATAGAGAGAGAGAGACCGAAGAAGAAAGAAAGAAAGAAAGAAAGAAAGAAAAAGAGAGAGAGAGGAAGAAGAGAAGAAGAAGAAGAAGAAGAAGAAGAAGAAGAAGAGGAAGAAGAGAAGAAGAAGAAGAGAAGAGGAAGAAGAAAGGAAGAAGAAAAGAGAAAGAAAAAGGGAAAGGAGAAAGGAAAAAGAAAATCCAGAAAAGAAAAGTTCGTAAAACTGGTATCCAGGTTGGTGTACACTCGTTTTTGAGACCGTTGTGATTTTATTATGTGTTTTTGATTTGAATCTGAGTTTATTTGAATATTTTGATGGATATATGTTTCCAATTTATAACGGTTATGTTAGAAGAAATTGTTTGAGAATATTGTGTGAATTACGAATATTGTTTTGGAAATTTTTATTGTTGAATTTGATTTAGAATTTTTGAATTGTGAAACGGCCCTAGGATACTTGGACATATAAACGAATATAGGAGGTTGGTATACCAGGTGGGTTATTTCAGCAGTACTGCACCGTTATTACTAGTGACTGTTGTAGCGGAGCAATCCCGGACGTCACACCGATACCAGTGATTGTTGTAGCGGGGCAACCCCGGACAATTCACACCGATACTAGTGACTGTTGTTGAGGGCAACTCAGGACGTCACACCGATATTACAGAGACTAGACCTATATTCCAGTCCTGAAATTATGTTGAGTATACCAAAGGGCCATGATTGAGAATGAATTGAATAAAATGATTATAAAAGAAGTGAGAACTTGATTTCGTATGAATTATTAATTTAATTTAGTTGCTTTTATTAAATTGATTTTGTAACACCCCCCGACCCGACCCGGCCGGACCGACCCAGGGAGCGCTACTCGGACTTTCAAAACTTTCTAAATTCATATACATTTCAAAATCATTGTGAGCCCATAAAATAAATTTTCAAATCATTGGAAACCATAGAGTTTATTATTTTAAAAAAATCATGTTCGAGTGAGCCCAATAAGTAAACTTTTTAGAAAAATTTCGGCAGAGTTTCGTTTGTTGTTTCGGATTTCCCAAAACCTGTTTTTCCACAAAACAATTCAAATACAAATTCAATATCAACACTTCAATATCATTTTCAAACACTTACGCACTCTGCCGTTTAGTGCGACTTTCCAATACCGTTTATAAAATAAAACGATTCAGAATTTAATATTTACAAACATTTTGATAATAAAGACAGAAACAATAAAATAATTAATTACAAAACATATTACGAAACATATTTACAAATCCTCTGTATATGCATGTTTTAGAATATATACATATAACAACAATATAGCTACCCAACTGTGATAACTCTGGGACTCTGTCAGCAAATCTCTCTCTTTTCAGTATTTAGCTTCTTCGGGATCCCTGGTACCTACGCGTTAGAAACAAAACTAATGCGCTAAGCATATAGCTTAGTGGGTGTACAATAAACTCAAATATGAAAAATAATCATAAATAACCTTTAACAAGAAACAATTCACAATTACAAATCAATTTATTTACAAAATCAAACCATAAACAGTTTTAATCACTTTAATTTCAACAATAGAACCAACATATAAAATCAGTTAAAACAATCATTCAATTCACTTCTCAATTCACTACAAATCTGGCCCGCTAGAATACTCAACATACTAGGACTGGAATATGGGTCAAACTCCCACCCTAGGACGAATCCTAAGAGTGGTACGTATCTCCCTACTCTAGGACCGTGGGTACGGAACCTAGAGAGGTACATAACTCCCTATCCCAGGAACGAATCCTTAGGAAGGTACGTGGCTCCCAACCTCCAGGACGAATCCTGAGGAGGTACGTGTCTCCCTGCCCCTGGATGAATCCATGAGGAGGTATATAATAATCATCAATAGCAATCAATAGCAGCGCAGTACTGCTCAGTAAACCCAGCTGGTATACCAACCTCCTATATCCATTACTATGTCTAAGTATCCTAGGGCCGTTTCCGATAAACTAGATTCACAATAAATTTCACAATAGTTACTCAGTAAACAATAGTTGCTCAATAAACATACAATTCACACAATACTCTTCAAGAAAAATAATCAATAGTTATACGAAAATCTAAATCAAGTATTTTTAACGAATCGAAATATTCGAAAACACGATCAAAATGCGATCTATCATAAAATCATTCCAAAATCAACAATAGATATATCAATCATCGATGTTTCATATAAAATAAACAATTTTCATACGAAAATCGAAAACGAGAAATTTCAACGAAATCGAAAACGAAAACGAAAACGAAAAGGAAATACTTGTCGTAAAGATACCGAAAATGAAAGTACACCAACCTGAAATCCGTTTCCTTTCGACAAATCGCGGTTTCACGATTTTCTTTTTCCTTTTTCCTTTCCCTTTCTCTTTCACCTACACTTCCTTTTCTCTCTTTCCTTCCTCTTCTTCTTCCTTCTCTTTCTTCTTCTTTCTCTCTTTTTCTTTCTTCTTTCTCTTCTTTCTCTCTTCTTCTTTCTTTTCTTTCTCGCTCTCTGCCTCTGTCTTCTCTCTGTGCTGTTTTTTGGCTTCTGCGAGAAGCCACTCTTTTTTTTTATATATATTTTTTAGCCATCGCGACCTGTGGTCGCGCCACCAGGTCACGGTACTCACTGGAGCGTTTGCACCGCCTTCATCGCGAGCACACCTCGCGATCCCTTGGTCGCGCTGGTGGTCGCGTTGCTCACTGCCCGAATTCGACATTTTCACCCCTTCAAATCACAAAATTTATTTTCACATATAAAATTAATTATCCGAAATCCGGGATGTTACAATTCTTCCCCTCTTAAGAAATTTCGTCCTCGAAATTTTACCTCAGTGAAACAGTTGCGGATACTGTTGTCGCATCGTTTCTTCACTCTCCCAGGTAGCCTCTTCGACTTTATGATTCCTCCAGAGGACTTTCACCAGTGGCACTCTTTTATTTCTTAGTTCTTTGATCTCCCGGTCAAGAATCTGCACTGGTTCTTCCTCATATGTCAGGTCTGGTCGGATCTCAATACTTTCGGCCTGAACTCTGTGGGAAGGATCAGATCTGTATCTCCTCAGCATCGATATATGGAACACATTATGAATCTTTTCTAATCCTGGAGGTAAAGTCAGTCTGTAGGCTACTAGTCCCATACGTTCAATGATTTCGTATGGCCCAATAAACCTAGGACTCAACTTACCTTTTCTGCCAAATCGGAGCACTTTCTTCCACGGAGATACTTTCAGAAACACATTCTCACCGACTTCATATTCTATCTCTTTCCTTTTCAAATCTGCATATGATTTCTGTCGGTCAGAAGCAACTTTCAATCTATCCTTGATAATCTTCACCTTCTCCTCAGTCTGTCTGATCAAGTCTGGGCCTACTAACCTGTCCTCTCCTAACTCTGTCCAGCATACTTGAAGTCCTGCATTTCCTTCCATACAATGCCTCATACGGTGCCATAGCTATGCTCGACTGATAACTGTTGTTGTAGGCGAATTCAATCAATGGGAGATGATCCGCCCAACTCCCTTCAAACTCAATTACACAACTCCTGAGCATATCTTCAAGCACCTGAATTACCCTTTCTGATTGTCCGTCTGTCTGCGGATGGAAGGCTGTACTGAAACTCAGTCGAGTACCCAAGGCTTCTTGAAACTTCTTCCAGAATCTGGATGTAAACCTCGGATCTCGATCTGATATGATGGATGCAGGCACTCCATGCAATCTGACTATCTCTCTGATGTACAATTCTGCCAGTCGATCCAGGAGAGTAGTCAGTTCTAACAGGTAGAAAATGTGCTGACTTCGTCAATCGGTCCACTATAACCCATACTGTATCGTGTTTACTCCGGGTGAGTGGCAATCCAGTGACAAAGTCCATTGTGATGTGATCCCATTTCATTCAGGTATTGCTATTGGTTGTAACAATCCTGATGGAACCTGGTGTTCAGCTTTCACCTGTTGACAAGTCATGCATCTATTCACAAATTCCACCACATCTCTCTTCATACCAGACCACCAATACTGAGTTTTCAAGTCTCTGTACATTTTTGTACTACCTGGGTGCATCGCATACAAACTACTGTGTGCCTCTGTCAGGATCATCTTTCTCAATTCTTCATCATCTGGAATGCACATCCTGTCTCTGAAACACACAATACCATCAGTTCTGATTGAGAAGTCCGGATGCTTCCCTTCTGGGATCTGTTCACATATCAGTTGGATTCTAGCATCCTGCTTCTGCTTCTCTGCAATCTGCTGAATCAGACTGGGTCTGCATATCAATTCAGCTACCAATGCACTATCTGGATTCAGCTGTAATTGCACATTCATAGCCTTTCAGAGCAAACATTGCTTTTCTGCTCAACGCATCTGCGACTACATTCGCCTTTTCCTGGATGGTAGTCAATTACACAGTCATAGTCTTTAATCAACTCCATCCACCGTCTCTGTCTCAAATTGAGCTCTCTCTAGGGTAGGCAGATATTTCAGACTCTTGTGATCTGTGTATATGTAGCATTTCTCACCATACAAGTAATGCCTCCAGATTTTCAAAGCGAAGACTATGGCTGCAAGTTCCAGATCATGAATCGGATAGTTCAGCTCATGATTTTTCAACTGTCTGGACGCATATGCAACCACCTTGCCTTCTTGCATTAATACATAACCTAAACCATGGTGTGAGGCATCACTATAGATCACAAAGTCTTTACCTGAAACTAGGCTGAATCAAGACTGGAGCCTCAACAAGCATTGCCTTCAATCTGTCAAAAGCTGCCTGGCATCTATCAGTCCACTCAAATCTGACATTCTTATGCAGTAGCTTGGTCAACGGACTTACTATGGAGGAAAACCCCGTTCACAAACCGTCGATAATAACCTGCCAAGCCTAGAAAGCTTCTGACTTCTGTAACATTTCTGGGAGGCTTCCATTCCACTATTGCTTCAATCTTTTTCGGATCTGCCTTAATACCCTCTGCTGACATAATGTGACCCAGAAATGCAATCTCAGGCAACCAGAACTCGCTATTTGCTCAGTTTTCATACAGCTGTTTCTCCCTCAGAATCTGCAGTACTACTCTGAGGTGCCTGTCATGGTCCTCTGCTGTCTATGAGTACACCAGGATATCATCGATAAAGACTACCACAAACTGATCCAAGTATGGCCGGAATATTCTGTTCATCAGATCCATAAAGGCTGCAGGTGCATTAGTCAGCCCAAATGGCATCACTACAAATTCATAGTGTCCATACCTGGTTCTGAATGCAGTTTTCGGAATATCTGAATCTTTTATCCTCAACTGATGATAACCTGATCTCAGATCTATCTTTGAGAAGACACAGGCTCCTCTCAGCTGGTCAAATAAATCATCGATTCTTGGCAATGGGTACTTGTTCTTGACAGTAAGTTTATTCAGCTGCCGGTAATCGATGCACAGTCTCAATGAGTCTGATGAAGCCTTTATCCAGCAATTCCTGTAACTGTATCTTTAGTTCTTTCAGTTCTGCTGGTGCCATTCTGTAGGGTGCTATCGATACTGGAGACGTACCTGGTACCACATCTATCACAAACTCCACTTCTCTCTGAGGTGGCAAACCAGGAAGCTCCTCTGGAAACACATCTGTAAAGTCACACACAGTGGGTATATTCTGGATTTCAGAATTAACCTTTCTGGAATCAACCACCTGTGCCAAATACGCTTCACACCCCTTTCTGATCAGTTTACAGGCTGCAGTGGCTGAAATGACATTGGAGAGAAAATCCCTCATTTCACCCACCATTGTGATTTCTGCACCATCTGCTGTTCTGAGGGTCACTCGCTTCAATTCACAGTCTATCACTACTTTATGCCGAGTTAACCAATCCATGCCTAGGATCACGTCAAACTCATGGAATGGCAACTCCATCAAATCTCCTGGAAATTCACACTCCTGTATCCGAATTGGACAATGTCTGTACACACGGTTCACCACTACACTTTGGCCTATCGGATTACTGACTAATACATCATACTCAGTAGGTTCAGTTTCCAGGTTTCGGTATTTCAACATGGCATCACATATATAGGAATGAGTGGAACCTGGATCTATCAATGCAATAGCTGTAGTATCAAAAATAGAAATAATACCAGCTATTGCGTCAGGTGCATCCTTGTCTTCCAGAGCTCTAACACCATAAACTCGTGTAGAAGCTCGACTATCGGGTCTTGCCACAGACTCTGACACTCCTCTGTGGCTACCACCTTCAGGTACTACCTGACTAGGCCTCCTACCTCTGGAAGTAGTAGGGGCTGATCTCTCTGGTTGCTGGGATCTCATCTGTGGGCAATCCCTCAAGAAATGATCATGAGATCCACATCTCAGGCAGGCTCCTGTAAGCTTCCAGCATTCCCCAGGATGTCTTCTTCCACAATGATCACACACTGTAGGGGCTGGTCCCCTCACTGTACTCCTAGGGGTACTGGCCACTGAAGTTGCAGACTGACCAGGCCGAGCTGTAGGTATAAGCCTCTGTGACTGCACTGGACCACTAGGCTGCGATCCCTTAAACTTCTTACTCTGGGGCTGATATGAGCTGGATGGCCCTGCCCCTCTTCTTTGCTGCCCTCTGTCTCTTCTGGCCTGCTCTTCCTTCTTAATTCTCTCTACATTCAGAGCTGCCAAGACAAGTCGGGTAAAATCTTCAAATTCAAAGGCAGCCACCTGTAACATTCCTCAATTAATCCACAGTCTAATTATATATTCAGAATCAAGTACTTAGAAAGTCAGAATGTTACACAACCTGTAGGCGGATATAATCATTCAGTCCATCTTCAAACCTTCTACATTTATCCGCCTCTGTCGCCACCATCTCTTTCGCATATTTACTCAACCTGACAAACTCCCTCTCATATTCAGTCACTGTCATCTGCCTTTGTTTCAGGTTGGTAAACTCCCTCTTCAGATTATCCAAATAGATGCGACCGATATATTTTCTTCGGAATTCCTTCTGAAAGAAATCCCACGTTCTATCCTCTGGTCGCACTGTCTGTATAATGAAGGTCCACCATTGGTAGGCATCTTCCTACAATAAGGATACTGCACACTCTAATCGCTCTTCAGGTGTGCAGTGCATCTGCTCCAATATTCTATTCGTCCGTTCAAACCAGTACTCTACAGCAGACGCATCCTCATCCTTCCTACCATGGAAATCAGTAGGTCTGTGTTTAGCCAGTCGCTCGATGGCTGATCTTCGTGGCGCTGCTCTAGCCACGTTCTGAAAGAACTTAGCCATCTGTTGCATAAATGCTGGCTGCACAGGATCCGGTACTCTCGGACTAACTGATTTCCTAGATGCTCCCTATAGCACCCCCCGACCCGACCCGGCCGGACCGAACCGGGGTGCGCTACTCGGACATTCAAAACTTTCTAAATTCATTTTGTAAACAGAAAACCATATAAATTATAGTTTAAAAATCGTTTTCGAGTGAGCCCATTCAATACAAACTTTTCACGAAAATTCGGCAGAGTACCGTTTGTTTTTCGGACTTTCCAAAACCCTGCTTTTACACAAAGCAATTCCAAAACAATTCCAATACAATTCTCAACAACACTTCTATACAGTGTCAAACAGTTGCGCACTCTGCCGTTTAGTGCGACTTATCAAAACAGTTTATAAAATAAAACAAAACAGACTTTAATAGTTACAAACATTTTTAATAATAAAAGACATAAATCATAAACTAATTAATTACAAAACATTTTACAAAACGTATTTACAAATTCCCTGTATATGCATGCTTTCAGAATATATATACACATAACAAAAATATAGCTACCCAACTGTACAATCTCTGTGACTCGGTCTGCAACTCGTTCTTCCTTCAGTCCTTCGGCTCTTCTGGATTCCTGGTACCTACACGTTAGACACAAAACTAACGCGCTAAGCATAAAGCTTAGTGGGTGTACTAAAAACTCAATTAAATAACTCACAATATAATTGTTCTTTAAAGAAGCAATAAACCACAATATGAATTTCATTTCTAAATCACTTTCAAAACAATTAAATTAATAATGAAATCAACATATGAATTCGATCCATCAAATCATTCAGTTCAGTTTCAATTCAATACAATTCTGGCCCCTAGAATACTCAACAGTACTAGGACTGGAATATGGGTCAATGTGACGTCCGGGGTTGCCCCGCAACAACAGTCACTGATATCAACGTGATTGTCCGAGATTTCCCCGCAACAACAATCAATAGTATCATTGTGTCGTCCGAGATTGCCCCGCAACAACGATCACTAAAATCGGTGTGATTGTCCGAGATTGCCCCGCAACAACAATCACACAATAATACGGCGTAGTACTGCTCAGTAAACCCACTGGTATACCAACCTCCTATATCCATTCTATGTTTACGTATCCTAGGGCCGTTTCGATAAACTATACTCCAGTAAAATGTCGTAATAGTTAATCATAACAATAATTATTCAATATACATCCAATCACATAGTATTCATCAAGAAACATATCAATAGTTTTAACGAAAATCTCAATCAATATTTTTAACGAAATCGAAATGTTCGAAAATACATTCGAAATATGATCTATCTTAAAATGCAGTTCCAAAATCAACAATAGATATATCAATCATCGATTTTTCATATAAAATAACACAATTTTCATACGAAAATCGAAAACGAAATCTTCCACGAAATCAAAAACGGAACGGAAACAAAAAAAACAGAAAACGAAAACAATAACGAGAACTTTTCGTCGATTCGAAAACAACGTAGCACCTACCTGGAATCGCGTTTCGTTTCGAGAAATCGCGGTTCCACGATCTCTTTTTCCTCCTTTTCCCTTCTTTCTCTTCTTCTTCCTCTCTTTCTTCTTTCGCTTTCTCTTCCTTACTCTCTTTCCTTCTTTTTCTTCTCTTTCTCTCTTTTCTTCGGCTCTTTCTCTCTTTCTGCTGTCTCTCTTTTCTCTAGCTTCTGCGAGAAGTTGCTCTTTTTTTTATATTTTTTCGCTACCGCGACCCGCCGTCGCCTACCTGTGGGCGCGCCACCCAGGTTCGCGATGCTCACTGGATGTGCGGCACACTGCCTTCCTCGCTCGAGCGCGCCTTGGTCGCGCGAGTGGTCGCGTTGCTCTCTGCCCGATTTTGACAGTTTCATCGCGAGCAGTCCATCGCGACCTATGGTCGCGGTGGCTGGTCGCGATACTCACTGCCCGAAATTGCGTTTTTTCACCGCGAGCGAGCCATCGCGACCTGTGGTCGCAATGCTCTCTGGTTCAGTTTTTTAATTTTTTTTTTCATTTTTTCACTATATAAAATTTATTTTCACATATATAAAATTAATTACATATATAAAATTTATTTTCACCCCCTCAAATAGTGAAATTTATTTTCACATATATAAAATTAATTACCCGAAATCCGGGATGTTACAATTCTCCCCCACTTAAGAAATTTCATCCTCGAAATTTACCTCAGTTAAACAGTTGGGGATATTGCTGTCGCATCGTTTCTTCACTCTCCCAGGTAGCCTCTTCTACTTTATGGTTCCTCCAGAGGACTTTCACCAGTGGCACTCTTTTATTTCTTAACTCTTTGATCTCCCGATCAAGAATCTGCACTGGTTCCTCCTCATATGTCAGGTCTGGTCGAATCTCAATGCTTTCAGCCTGAACTCTGTGGGAAGGATCAGATCTGTATCTCCTCAGCATCGATACATGGAACACATTATGAATATTTTCCAATTCTGGAGGTAAAGCTAGTCTATAGGCTACTGGTCCCACACGTTCAATGATTTCGTATGGCCCAATAAACCTAGGACTCAACTTACCTTTTCTGCCAAATCGAAGCACTTTCTTCCACGGAGATACTTTCAGAAACACTTTCTCACCGACGTCATATTCTATTTCTTTTCTTTTCAAATCTGCATATGATTTCTGTCGGTCAGAAGCAATTTTCAATCGATCCTTGATAATCTTCACCTTCTCCTCAGTCTGTCTGATCAAGTCTGGGCCTACTAACCTGTCCTCTCCTAACTCTGTCCAGCACACTGGAGTCCTGCATTTCCTTCCATACAGTGCCTTATACGGTGCCATCGCTATGCTCGACTGATAACTGTTGTTGTAGGCGAATTCAATCAATGGAAGATGATCCGCCAAACTTCCTTCAAAGTCAATTACACAACTCCTGAGCATATCTTCAAGCACCTGAATTACCCTTTCCGATTGGCCGTCTGTCTGCGGATGGAAGGCTGTACTGAAACTCAGTCGAGTACCCAAGGCTTCTTGAAACGTTTTCCAGAATCTGGATGTAAACCTCGGATCTCTATCTGATATGATGGATACAGGCACTCCATGCAATCTGACTATCTCTCTGATATACAATTCTGCCAGTCGATCCAGAGAGTAGTCAGTTCTGACAGGTAGAAAATATGCCGACTTCGTCAATCTGTCCACTATAACCCATACTGCATCGTGCTTACTCCGGGTAAGTGGCAATCCAGTAACAAAGTCTATAGTGATGCGATCCCATTTCCATTCAGGTATTGCTATTGGTTGTAACAATCCTGATGGAACCTGGTGTTCAGCTTTCACCTGTTGACAAGTCAAGCATCTGTTCACAAATTCTATCACATCCTTTTTCATACCAGACCACCAGTACTGAGTTTTCAAATCTCTGTACATTTTCGTGCTACCTGGGTGCATGGCATACGAACTACTGTGTGCCTCTGTCAGGATCATTTTTCTCAATTCTTCATTTTCTGGAATGCAAATCCTGTCTCTGAAACACACAATATCATCAGTTCTGATTGAGAAATCCGGATGCTTCCCTTCTGGAATCTGTTCACATATCATCAGAATTCTAGCATCCTGCTTCTGTTTCTCTGCAATCTGCTGAATCAAACTGGGTCTGCATATCAATTCAGCTACCACTGCATTATCCGGATTCAACTGCAAATACACATTCATAGCTTTCAGAGCAAACAATGCTTTTCTGCTCAATGCATCTGCAACTACATTTGCCTTTCCTGGATGGTAGTCGATTATACAGTCATAGTCTTTTATCAACTCCATCCATCGTCTCTGTCTCAGATTGAGCTCTCTCTGGGTAGGCAGATATTTCAGACTCTTGTGGTCGGTGTATATGTAACATTTCTCACCATATAAGTAATGCCTCCATATTTTCAGTGCGAAGACTATGGCTGCAAGTTCCAGATCATGAATCGGATAGTTCAACTCATGCGTTTTCAACTGTCTGGACGCATATGCAACCACATTGCCTTCCTGCATCAATACACATCCCAAACCATGATGTGAGGCATCACTATAAATCACATAGTCTTTACCTGAAACAGGCTGAATCAGGACTGGAGCCTCTACAAGCATTGCCTTTAATCGGTCAAAAGCTGCTTGGCATCTGTCAGTCCACTCAAATCTGACATTCTTATGCAGTAGCTTGGTCAACGGACTTGCTATGGAGGAAAACCCCTTCACAAATCGTCGATAATAACCTGCCAAGCCTAGGAAGCTTCTGACTTCTGTGACATTTCTGGGAGGCTTCCATTCCACTATTGCTTCAATCTTTTTCGGATCTGCCTTAATTCCCTCTGCTGACACAATGTGACCCAAGAATGCAATCTCAGGCAACCAGAACTCACACTTGCTCAGTTTGCCATACAGTTGCTTCTCCCTCAGAATCTGCAATACTACTCTGAGGTGTCTGTCATGGTCCTCAGCTGTCTGTGAGTATACCAGGATATCATCGATAAAGACTACTACAAACTGATCCAAGTATGGCCGGAATATTCTGTTCATCAGATCCATAATGGCTGCAGGTGCATTAGTCAGCCCAAATGGCATCACTACAAATTCATAGTGTCCATACCTGGTTCTGAATGCAGTTTTCGGAATATCTGACTCTTTTATCCTCAACTGATGATAACCTGATCTCAGATCTATCTTTGAGAAGACACAAGCTCCTCTCAGCTGGTCAAATAAATCATCGATTCTCGGCAACGGATACTTATTCTTCACAATCAGTTTATTCAGCTGCCTATAATCGATGCATAGTCTCAGGGACCCATCCTTCTTCTTCACAAACAGGACTGGGGCTCCCCAAGGAGATACACTGGGCCGAATGAAGCCCTTATCCAGCAATTCCTGTAACTGTATCTTCAATTCTTTCAGTTCTGCTGGTGCCATTCTGTAGGGTGCTATCGATACTGGAGACGTACCTGGTACCACATCAATCACAAACTCCACTTCTCTCTGAGGTGGCAAACCAGGAAGCGTTTTTCACTGCCCGAAATTGCGTTTTTCACCGCGAGCGAGCCATCGCGACCTGTGGTCGCGTTGACCAGGTCGCGATGCTCTCTGGTTCAGTTTTTTAATTTTTTTTTCATTTTTTCACTATTCAATCTGGTCCACTGGAAATCATAAAATAAACATATATAAAATTAATTTTCACATATATAAAATTAATTACCAGAAATCCGGGATGTTACACTCCCCCAGCCACGCTGGCGGGACTCTCAGGTCTATCACCACTACCTTCCATTTCTTTTTATCCTATATCAGACAAAAGAGAGGTCTGCATATTAGAGTCACACATTCCTATGGGTAGCTTTATACAATGCATGCATATACAGACTCAGACTCAGACTCAGACTCTTTGGTCCAGAAACGCCTAAACCGCGCTCTGATACCACTAAAATATGTAACACCCCCCGACCCGACCCGGCCGGACCGACCCAGGGAGCGCTACTCGGACTTTCAAAACTTTCTAAATTCATATACATTTCAAAATCATTGTGAGCCCATAAAACAAATTTTCAAATCATTGGAAACCATAGAGTTTATTATTTTAAAAAAATCATGTTCGAGTGAGCCCAATAAGTAAACTTTTTAGAAAAATTTCGGCAGAGTTACGTTTGTTGTTTCGGATTTCCCAAAACCTGTTTTTCCACAAAACAATTCAAATACAAATTCAATATCAACACTTCAATATCATTTTCAAACACTTGCGCACTCTGCCGTTTAATGCGACTTTCCAATACCGTTTATAAAATAAAATGATTGAGAATTTAATATTTACAAACATTTTGATAATAAAGACAGAAACAATAAAATAATTAATTACAAAACATATTACGAAACATATTTACAAATCCTCTGTATATGCATGTTTTTAGAATATATACATATAACAACAATATAGCTACCCAACTGTGATAACTCTGGGACTCTGTCAGCAAATCTCTCTCTTTTCAGTCTTTAGCTTCTTCGGGATCCCTGGTGCCTACGCGTTAGAAACAAAACTAACGCGCTAAGCATATAGCTTAGTGGGTGTACAATAAACTCAAATATGAAAAATAATCATAAATAACCTTTAACAAGAAACAATTCACAATTACAAATCAATTTATTTACAAAATCAAACCATAAAACAGTTTTAATCACTTTAATTTCAACAATAGAACCAACATATAAAATCAGTTAAAACAATCATTCAATTCACTTCTCAATTCACTACAAATCTGGCCCGCTAGAATACTCAACATAATAGGACTGGAATATAGGTCAAACTCCCACCCTAGGACGAATCCTAAGAGTGGTACGTATCTCCCTACTCTAGGACCGTGGGTACGGAACCTAGAGAGGTACATAACTCCCTATCCCAGGAACGAATCCTTAGGAAGGTACGTGGCTCCCAACCCCTAGGACGAATCCTGAGGAGGTACGTGTCTCCCTGCCCCTGGACGAATCCATGAGGAGGTACATAATAATCATCAATAGCAATCAATAGCGGCGCAGTACTGCTCAGTAAACCCAGCTGGTATACCAACCTCCTATATCTATTACTATGTCTAAGTATCCTAGGGCCGTTTCCGATAAACTAGATTCACAATAAATTTCACAATAGTTACTCAGTAAACAATAGTTGCTCACTAAACATACAATTCACACAATACTCTTCAAGAAAAATAATCAATAGTTATACGAAAATCTAAATCAAGTATTTTTAACGAATATTCGAAAACACGATCAAAATGCGATCTATCATAAAATCATTCCAAAATCAACAATAGATATATCAATCATCGATTTTTCATATAAAATAAACAATTTCCATACGAAAATCGAAAACGAGAAATTTCAACGAAAATCGAAAATAAACAATTTTCATACGAAAATCGAAAACGAGAAATTTCAACGAAATCGAAAACGAAAACGAAATACTTGTCGTAAAGATACCGAAAACGAAAGTACACCAACTTGGAATCCGTTTCCTTTTGGCAAATCGCGGTTCCACGATTTTCTTTTTCCTTTTTCCTGTCCCTTTCTCTTTCACCTACACTTCCTTTTCTCTCTTTCCTTCCTCTTCTTCTTCCTTCTCTTTCTTCTTCTTTCTTTCTTCTTCTTTCTCTCTTTTTCTTTATTCTTTCTCTTCTTTCTCTCTTCTTCTTTCTTTTCTTTCTCGCTCTCTGCCTCTCTCTTCTCTCTGTGCTGTTTTTTGGCTTCTGCAAGAAGCCACTCTTTTTTTTTTATATATTTTTTTAACCATCGCGACCGTCGTCGCGACCTGTGGTCGCGCCACCAGGTCGCGGTACTCACTGGAGCGTTTGCACCGCCTTCATCGCGAGCACACCTCGCGGTCCCTTGGTCGCGCTGGTGGTCGCGTTGCTCACTGCCCGAATTCGACATTTTCATCGCGAGCAGTTCATCGCGACCTGTGGTCGCGGTGACTGGTCGCGATGCTCACTGCCAAAAATCTCATTTTCCACCGCGAGCAAGCCATCGCGACCTGTGGTCGCGGTGACCAGGTCGCGATGCTCTCTGCTTCAGTTTTTCTTTTTCTTGCATCATTTTGTAAATATTGATTATATATGTTTTATTTAAAAATGTTTGGAAAGTCGCACTATACGGTAGAATGCGCATATGTTTCAAAGTTTAATTTTGAAGTGTTGAAATTATATTGTTTAAATTTTTGTGGAAAACAGCAATTTTTAGAAAATCAGAAAAACAGAGGAAACTCTGGCAAAATTTTGCAAAACAATTTTTTAATGGGCTCACTAGAAATGATTTTAAATTATAATTTATTTGATTTTCAATGATTTTTCAATTATATAGTGAGTTAAGTCAAGTTTTGAAAACCGAGTAGCGCTCACGGCAAGAGATAGAGGTCACGTGAAAAGAACGCCGGCCGAATCTTGTAAAAGAGAGGAGAGTCAGAAAAAACGTTTTTTTCTTTTCTTCTCTCTTTGGTGGCCGAATTCTCTTTCTTTTTCACTTGTGTGTTAGGTTAGGTTTTTCCTAACTATATAACACTTATATAGCAGTCCTTTAGGGTTTTATTTTGACCAAGTCAAAATAGGATTCTAAATCCTATTTATTTTTAGTCTCCCTAAATACTTGAACCTGTGACCTTTTGGACTATTAAAATAATCTAATTATTTTAATTCTTTTGTCCTAGACATTATTTAATCACATGACCTCATATTTAATAAATAGAATTATTAATGCATAATTATTAATTTCTATTATTTTATTAAATATTTAATTAATTAAATAATCACATTATTTAATTATTCTCTTTTATTTAAATCGCATTACTTTCGTAATACTATTAATTGGACCATCCAATTAATCTACCGTGACCCTCGTTACCAACAACCATAAGGGCTAGCAAGGGGACCTAATGGACCCACAGTTTTGAGCTCCAATAATACTTAGTAATATTAATTAAAGCTCTTTAATTAATATTTCATGATTATTAACCTCGGAGTTATTCCACTAAAAACCCGAGGCTGCATTCTCTAAACTGTAGACGTGTTTATACAATCTGAAGTCTCAGCGTCCATTGATATAGCTAATTGGATATAGTGTGATCCTGCACAAATAGGTCATAACTAGAGCTGGATCATAAAGTCCGTTATACCCCTCTAGAAATATCTTTTCCTTTAAGTACCATTGATTCTCTAATGAACAATTAAATCCCGTCTTCCTCACGAAAGAAGGAGAGCGTTCATAATCGTTCAAGCCCCGAATCATCCCTTAAGGGAACTACTCATTTACTTCAATCCAGAATGAGTGGATTCCACTATTGTGTTCAAACTGTAACACCCCCTGACCCGACCCGGCTGGATCAACCCAGGGAGCGCTACCGGATTTTCAAAACTTTCTCAATTCATTTTGTAATTTCAAACCATTTAAAAATCATATCAATTTGTAATTCAAGAAGACCTTTCTAGTGAGCCCATCAAATAAATTTTACAAACCATTGGAAAACCACATAGTTTATAATTTTAAAACCATTTTCTAGTGAGTCCCTCGAAATAAACTTTTTACAAAAATTTCGGCAGAGTTCCGTTTGTTTTTCTGATTTCCCAAAACCTGTTTTTCCACAACTCAAATCAAATACAAATTCAATAACACTTCAAATCTCATTTTCAATCAATTGCGCACTCTGCCGTTTAGTGCGACTTTTAAATAATTTTCAAAATCAAATAGTGCATAATTAATTCATTACAGTCCTTAAGAAATGAAAAATGGAATTCATAAACCAAGTTAATTACAAAACAGAATTATACAAAACGTTTACAAATCTCTGTATATACATGCATATCAATCATAATACACATCAACATAAATATCTACCCCAGAAATGTAACTCTACTCCTCTGTCTGCAGGAGACTCCTCTTCAGTCTTTTGCCTCTTCAGTATCCCTGGTACCTACGCGTTAGAAACAAAACTAACACGCTAAGCATATAGCTTAGTGGGTGTACACTAAACTCAAATATTAAAATCATAACATAACTTGCCATAATATAAATATCACAATTCGAATATAAGGAAAACATTACTAATTAAAAACATATGAACTCAGATTAGTAGACTCAACTAAATCAATAATTATACTCAATATACTTCTCATTTCATTTACAAACAGTTTTATATAAACACTAAAATATCCATATCAAATCTTCGAAAACACTTATAAACATATCACTTATTTCAATTCAATTTTGGCCCTCTAGAATACTTAACATAAGCCAGGACTGGAATATGGGTCGTTCGACCACAGTGACTGTTAGTCGAACATAGCTCCCACCCTAGGACGAATCCTAAGAGTGGCACGTATCTCCCTACTCTAGGACTGAGTGGTCAGAACCTAGAGAGGTACATAACTCCCTATCCCAGGAACGAATCCTTAGGAAGGTACGTGTCTCCCTACCCCAGGACGAATCCGTGAGGAGGTACGTGTCTCCCTGCCCCTGGACGAATCCATGAGGAGGTACATAATAATCATCAATAACATATCAATATCGGTGCAGTACTGCTCACTGAACCCAGCTGGTATACCAACCTCCTATATCCATTTCTATGTCTAAGTATCCTAGGGCCGTCTCGATAAACTAGTTTTCAAATATTCACTATATTTACAAATCAACGGAAACATTCGATTTCAATAACATAGATTTTTCATGGGAAAATCAACAATATTTATGCAAGAGTCGAAAACAAATAAATTCAGCGGAATCGTAATAATCAAGATACAATCAACAATAAAATCATTTTCATAAAATAATATAAACACATAAAAAGTGAAAAATCTTCAAATTAATTACAGATTCAACTAAAAATACTTAATACTTTTTGTAAAGGTTTCGAAAACGAAGGTACACCAACCTGGATACCGTTTTTCTTTCGACTATCGCGGTTCTAGGTTTCTTTTCCTTTCCCTTTCTCTTTCTCCTATACTTTTCTTTCTTTCTTTCTCTTCTCTTCTTCTTCTTCTTTCTTATTTCTCTTCTTTCTTTCTTCTTCTTTCTCTTCTTCTTTTTTTTTCTTTTTCTCGGTCTCTCCCTCTCTCTTTTTTCTGTTCTGTGTTTTGTGGCTTCTGCGAGAAGCCAAATTTTTTTTATATTTTTCGGTCGTCGCGACCTGTGGTCGTGCCACTAGGTCGCGGTACTCACTGGAGCATTTCCACCGCCTTCATCGCGAGCACACCTCGCGGTACCATGGTCGCGCTGGTGGTCGCGTTGCTCACTGCCAAAATTTGACATTTTCATCGCGAGCAGTTCATCGCGATCTGTGGTCGCGGTGACTGGTCGCGATGCTCACTGCCAAAAATTCACATTTTCCACCGCGAGCAGGTCATCGCGATCTATGGTCGCGGTGACCAGATCGCGATGCTCACTGCCTCGGTTTTCCTTTTTCTTGCATCATTTTTGGGCCGTTCCATCTGGTCCACCTGGAAATCATAAAATTTATATTCACATATATAAAATTAATTATCCGAAATCCGGGACGTTACACAAACCTTCCCAGTCACAAGCCAAACCGCAACTCCAAGATACTGAGATATTGGTCGAGATTCTCATCAACCTCACTCATGGTAAATCAAAAGCCACGATCCAACCTGAAGGAGTCGATAAGACACTCATGATTAAGATCTCCTATAAATAGCCATCATTTATCGATTATATATGAATCTCATCTACTAACGGATCTTGGTGAGATATTCATATAAATCGTGGCCCAGTCCTATATGATCTCATTATATAAGGTGCCTCCATTCTCATATCAACTACATGAGCGATCTAAGATAAGACCACCGTGCTTTACAGAATGGACCGCAGCAGTAGATCAATCACAAGCAAAGTACCTAGCTTTGTTCGCTCTTTACGGACTCTTTAGATTGCACACCTCAAAATGAATCCTCTCTGTATATGACCATCATATACTCATTATGAGATTACATCTTACAATCTAGGATGTTCTTGCACAATACGAATGTATTACTGAATATAAAACATTTATAAACTTGAATGATAATCTGAATAATTCTTATTATTGTCTTTAACCATTTACAATTACAAGCTTTAGGGCATAAATCCCAACATGAGCAATGCCCGTCTCTCGTCGAGAACATTGCCACCTGCAATAAATTCTTGTTCGCTGCCACAGTCGAGATAAGGGTTCCAAAAATTTGCTTGGCAATGAGGGCCAAAATTGGAAAGTTAGTTTCGTGCTCCCTCCACCAATATAGGATGTTAAAGTCTTCGCTGTCCAAAAACTCAAAAGAGATGTTTACGTAAAGATCAACCTTTGAAACATAGGTTGATGAAGACGAATAAAGTGTTAAATATTCATATAAACTGTCAAATTTACACCTAGGGTCAAAAACTGAAGCAACAGTATAAATAGAAGGAATGTCCCTATAATAATTTAACCATTTATCTCTCATTGCACAAACACATGCAGATAGTTCCGATACTTGTGCACATTCATTAAGTGCATCTACAATATTAATGGTTTCACATAAAAATAAATGTAAAGTTGGATAATATATACCGGATAAAGCGTTAGTTGCATCATGAAAAACTTTTAAAAGCATGCAAATTTTAGTACAAACATCCCAATGATGAGCATACAAATTAATGCTACTAACATTATAATGCATAAATTTAACTAATAATTCTTTGTAGTCATAGCTTTCACAAAGCAATTTATATGTGGAGTTCCAATGAGTTGGAACATCACGGGAAAACCTAATTGGATGTTTCCCGTTAGATTTACAATATCTAGCCCATTGTTGCATAGTGCTAGGATGTTTCCACAAATAGTATAGGGCATCCCTAATTGGTGTAATCCATTCTTGAAGTGTTTGCAAACCATGTTGTACACATATATTTAAAACATGGCAAACACATCTTTTATGAAAAAATCTGTCGCCAGAGTAGGGTTGACACAATTGAATTAATTGTGGAACGGCGACAGTATTGTTTGCAGCATTATCAAAACCAATTGTAAAAATTTTACTTTCAATACAATATTCTTCAAAAATAATTTTCATTAATTTGTAAATATTATCGGTAGTATGGGTGTCGTCAAAAACTCTAAATGCAAGAATTCGTTTTTGCAACTCCCATGATTAGTCAAGACAATGGCAAGTAAGTCCTAAGTATGAATGTTTTTGCCAATGATCGCTCTAGATATCGGCACAAACAGACACACGACCCATATAATTTTGAAAATATCTAACTAATGCTTCTTTTTTTTCTTTTTTATAAATGTCACACATGGTACGTTTTAATGTGGTCCTAGGTACTCTACATGCAGCGAGATTTAAAGCATTATGACAATATTTTAAAAAACCATTTTTTTGGCCAAAACTAAAAGGAAGATGTTCGGTCGCTACCATTCTTGCTAATTGTTCCCTATTATTTACATCACTATATTTAAATAAAGGATGGTTAGGAGATGTGTACCTGAAAATTTGGTATCATCCTCGGCTACGCTCATGCTGAGCTTCGACTGGATACTTGGTGTTGATGTGCTTCCAGTATGTCCCGTACCCTCCGGATTTGATCCACTTAAAATCTTTGTTGCAATAGTTGTAAGTCACCACAACTTCCCCTGATTCCTTCTCTACCCTCCTCATATGAACTTTAAAAAGTTCAGATTTGTACTTTGTCAAATCTGGCAGTGGACTTTGTACGATTTCACTGGTTGGGGGGAGGAAGGGGTTTCACAAGAGGGACCAGGGGCCCTAGAGGGATAGGGATGAGAATACTAAGGAATAAAATTAGGAGGAGTATCATTACCAAATATTACCTCCTCAAATTCTCTCTGTTGTAGGTATTCAGCAAAATTTGCATCGTTGAAATTTAATTCTGGGCCAGCAGCACGGCGACTCTGCACTTCTTCAGCATTTAAATCCGATATCTGCTCAATGTCTCTGCCGGAAACGGACCTTCTGGAAACGGATCTTCGGCCTCCAAAAGTAGACAGTCTTGAGTGTGATGCCATTATAAATTTATAATGGTAAAGTATACAATTTAAATAAATAACGAAAATAATTGCAGTATTGAAAAATAAGAACAAGATTAAGAGAATAACTGAATTGAGAGAATTAGAGAAAAATTGAGAGAATGAGAGAATGAGAGAAATATTAAGGGAATGAGAGAATGAGATTGAGAGAAAATTGTGTGAATGAATTGAAGAGGAATGGGGTTTATATAGTTTTTTGGGTTGGAGAGAAAAATAATATTTTTCAAAATTTAGGGGTTCTATCTGTAATTATTTAGGGATTTTATTGTAATTTTACACCAAGGAGCCGTTGGCCGGACGGTTCCTTGGCAACGGCTCCTTGATGGCAGTGTCAGGCTATTGCCACTGGCAGCAGCCTGACATGTGGCCGAAAAGGCCAACGGCCAGATTTGAATTTTTTTTTATTTTTTTACATTTTAAAATTTAAATTTTCAAAAATTTTAAAAAATATATATAAAAACCGCCCAAGAACCAGAACCGCCTGAACCGGGTGGTTCCTTGAACCGGCGGTTCCGGTTCTTTGCTTGAAGTTAACCGAAATCGGGACCTTGGATCCCGGTTCTGGTTTCCTGTTCCGGAATCGGTTTTGGTTCCGGTTAAAAACCGCCGATTCGAACCAAACCGGGGCCATAACTAATTCGATATTTATAACTTAAGTATGGTTTATTTTAAACACAAATTTGTAGTAACAAAGAAAAGTTATGTTACTAAATTGATTAATTAATATGTAAATTTTAAGTATCAAAGATTAAGCAAACAGACAAGAGATTAGAGTCTTATTTTTCTTTTTATATTTTTAATATTAAAAAAAATTATATAAATACTGGGTTAAACTGGGCGGGTCGGGACATAATGGTTTGACCCAAACCTGACCTCGTTGCAAAACGGGTTAAAAACGTTTGACCCGAACATGACCCGAATTCTATTTTAAGTGCTCCAAACTCATCCCAAACAGATTGGAGTCTCACCAATTTGGGTCGGATTGGAAATTTTTGTCATTCCTACCCATGAAGTGTTAAGTGAAAAATAAAATAAAAAATGTCTTAGTCTTATATTAAATTAGTGGAAAGTTGCTGTCAATATAATAAAGGGAAAATTGCACACACTTCCCCTGAGTTAGGTAATATTGTACTTAGCGGTAATTTTTACTATAATTATACAAACATTCTCTAGAATCTGTTGACTACATTTAAATTTAACGTTTTAATGTTTGACTGGCCCTAAACTGAAAAATAACAAAACTGCCATTCATATAGTTATTTAATTATTATCTTATCTTTCGGTTGAAATTATTAAATAACTATTTGAAAGGCAATTTGACTGATCCTTAATAGAAAAATGGTCATTTAAAGGGCCATTTGACCAAACCAAAAAATGATTCAATAACCACATTCTTGAATTAGTTAATTAACAATTAGTCCATCCGTTAATCAATAAATACTAGAAGATATTTGTATAGTTATAGTAAAAATTGTCATTGAATGTAATATTATTTAAATTTAGGAAAATTTATGTAATGTTTCCGATAATAAAAGACTGTAGAAGAAAAAGTGTGGTCGAGGTTCATTTCCTTGTTCAAAATGTACAAAGAAAAAGTACGTGACAAACTATTTTAGACACGTTTATTTGGTGGAAGGAAAATATCGAAGATTTCCTCATTGGTGTGATAGGATTGCCCATTTATTCATAGAGATAATGACATTTTACTTGACTTTTCCTCATAGCTCAAGATAAATTGTAAGCAAAATTTAAAAAAAAATAAAAAATCTAAGCACATGTAAAGCTATTTGGACCTTTACAAAAAAAAAAAAGGAACAAATCTAAAATAATAAAAGAAAAACAAATACTCTAATTCGTTGGTGGTAAGATCAATGATGGTTTTTGTAATAGCTTGATCATCAATGATCACACTGCACCAAGAAAATTTCAAGAATTTCAAGAAATAGGTTTCATGTTAGTTAAATTAGCATTATATAAAATCCATGGACAGTGATTGGAAGTTTCCATGTGAATAGGGATGGTAAAAAATCTCGATATGCTCCAAACAGGTGGGGCTCCAATCCATCTGGTACAGATTTAGAGTACTTAAAATGAGGATCGGGTCAGGACCAAGTCAAACATTTTTTATCCGGTTATGGGTCAAACTATTATGCTCCATCCCGTCCAATTTGGTCATGTATCTATATCATTAGTTTTTAAAAAAAATTAAAAATATAAAAGGAAAAATAAAACTTTTATCTCTTATCTCTTAAACTAATTTTTTATACGTAAATTTTACATTAATTAATTTAGTAACTTAAATTTTCTTTATTGCTACAAATTTGTGTTTAAAACAAACAATGCTTGAATTTTGAATATCAAAATGTTAGATGAATTTTTAAATCGAAGTTTTGATTTTTTTTTTTTAATATATTGCTAATGTTGTAAGAAGTCAATAAAATTTATGTTATTTAAGTTATTTTTATAACTAGTGTTATATTAAATCTAAGTGTATATGTATTAATATTTAGTTCTACTTTATATTTAATTTCAATTGTATGTGAAATTTATTTAATTAGAGATAAACATTTTTTTTCTAAAAAAAATACAAAATGGAACGGGTTAGTTTGGGTCGGTTTTGAATCATCTCGCCCTAAATGGGTTCGAATTTAGAGTGAAAATCAAAAAACCCGTCCGGGGCACAGGTCGGATATGGAGACCCTGCAAAAATGAGTATAGGGTATGGAGTATGTTGATCCGACACTGACTCGATCAGTTGCCATCATACATATATATGAGCAAGTATCAAGATTTTAATATTTTGATAGATACTGATAAAAATCCCAAAAAACAAATGTGGAAACTTGTATATATTGAAGCAATATAACAATTTTTTTTATCTAACCTAATTTTCTCCACCTAATTTTCAATAGAAATATATAGATCGAAGCTTTGAAATAATTTATTTTTAAATAAAATTCTTATTAGATTATTGATTAATAAATGAATGTGATAAATAAAAATTTTAAAAATAATTAAAATATAGCCAATATTATACTCACTTGAAAGATCTCAACGAAATATTTCCAATGATATAATTTTTATGGTAATTACATTTATAAATAAAAAGTTATAATAAATTAATTAAGTTTAGTTAAAAATTTAAAAAAGATATGAGATGAATGAAATTTGTTTAAAGAATGGATGGAAGGGTAGAAATGGAATATATAATGTTAAAAAAAATATAAAAATTAGAATAGTATATCTCCAAATTTGGAGATCCAATTGTCCATCTCTCTCTCTCTCTCTCTCTCTCTCTCTCTCTCTCTCTCTCTCTCTCTCTCTCTCTCTCTCTCTCTCTCTCTCTCTCTCTCTCTCTCTCTCTCTCTCTCTCTCTCTCTATATATATATATATATATATATATATATTTGGAAGCCTAATTTATTAAAAGGGTTGGAGAAGGCCTAAAAGATTTATATAGGATAATTAATTGATTAATGGATGTTGTCAAAAAGTGCTTCCCATTTTATTTTATTAAATTCTTTTATCTTTTTTTAGTGATATTAGGATTTTTTTTGGTAGGGTTATTGCTTGACAATTGGTTCTTGTAATTCCTGAGTGAATATTGATAAATAGCGATCTTATTGATTATGTAATATATATATATATATTTAATTATTGTCCAGTATTATTTGGTGATAAATAATATTTTTTTCAATATCATAATATTTCAAGTTCAAATCGCTATAACGTTAAAAAAAATAAAAAAAATCACCTCAATGTTTTTTGGTTAAAATTGAGGGGCAAATAAAGAAATTACCAGAGATTGAGGCTTTGTACTTGTTTTCAAATTACTTGACTTTATAAGTCAAGATGTTATATTGGTCTCCTTATAGACATTTTTACTCGAAAAAGAAAAACGTGTATAATTGTGATAGTCTTTATTATTGTTGACAGATGTGACAAAGATATTAACTGTCCTGCAACTAGAAGCCTAATTTCTTTTTAGGCCATGTTTGGTAGAAAAAATTAAGAGTTGATTGGACTATTTTTATTTTTTTAAAAAAAAACTATTTCTATTTCAGTCTTATATTTGGTGATAATTTTAAGAGAGGACTAACAATACTGAATAGAAATTTAGTTTCTCTCCCAACGGATTATATAAACCCAAGGTACCCCATCTTTATTTATAAATTTCTATTTAATATTATATAAACCCAAGGTAACCCAAGGTACCCCATCTTTATTTCAGTCTTATTTAATATTATAAATTTTTAGGCCATCTTTATTTAATATTATATAAATTAATTTTTTTATTTTGTTTTAAAAAATAAATTTATATTTTTTATTCAATGATTTTTATTTTGATTTAATTATAATTAATATATCTATTAAATTGACCAATAATATTTAAATTTATTAAATTTAATTATAATTTAGTAATATAATATACATTTTATTATTACTTTTAGTCCAATCCCAAATCATTCCAAACATAGAATTACATTATTTTAGTCCTATTCTATATTACACAAAACGGTGGATAGTATTATATTAATCCAATCCAATCCAGTCCATTCCAATCCTATAAAATAATCCAATCCAATCCCGCGTATCAAACGGGGCCTTAATCCTCATTATTAATTTAAATTTGTTTTCTTTGTTCTCTCTAAAATGAAAATTCTACTATTTAGTTCTTCCAAATCTCATTAAATTTGAAGTTCTAAGGGATCATTTATTTTTTAATATGAAGATTGAATATGTCTGAATATTTTTTTTATAAAACTGAATAGAGACTGAAATCTAAAAGCTAAAGATGTTAGTATTTTTCCTTCTAACGACTAAATAAAAACATTGATTGTTTATTTTATTAAGATATAAATACCCGAATGAAGATAAAATTATAAATATATTAATATCAGAAAAAACTTTAACAAACAAAGTAGAAGCTGGCTGAAATAATAAACCCATACCAGTAGTACCTTTGAGATAGCGTAGCAAATGTTTACAAGTTGTCCAATGTTGAACAGTAGGAGAAGCTAAAAACTGACTAAGCTTATTCACCGAAAGCGCAATATCGGGACGTGTATAGGTGAGATATTGAAGAGCACAAATGGTGCTTCGATATAATGTAGGATGCGGAAAAATATCACCAGTGGCAGCCAGCTTTGTGCTTGAACAAAAAGGAGTGAAACAAGGTTTGGAATTCAGCATGTTTGTCTTTGTCAAAATATCAAGGGACACAGGTCGGATATGGAGACTCTGCTAAAATGAGTTTTGGGTATAGAGTATATTGATTCGACACCGATTTGATCCGTTGCCATCCATACATGTGAGCAAGTGTCAAGATTTTAATACTTTGATAGATACGGATAAAAATCCAAAAAAAAAAAAGTGGAAACTTGTATATATTGAAGCTATATAACAATTTTAATCTAAATTTTTTAATAATTAATTTTTCCCACCTAATTTTCTACAACTAATTTTCATTACAAATATATAGATTGAAGTTTTGAAATAATTTATTTTTTAATAAAATATTTATTAGGATATTGATTAATAAATAAATATGATAAATAAAAATTTAAAAATAATTAAAATATAATCAATATTTTACTCAAATCTCAATAACATATTTTTAACAATATAATTTTTATGGTAATTTTATATATATAAACAAAGTCTTTGTACAAATATATATGGTAATCTCTATCATGTATAATTTCCAGAGACAGAGACTTTGTACTAGTTTTCAAATTTTTATATTGGTCACATGTATAACTGTTTTTACTCGAAAAAAAAAACGTGTATAATTGTGATAGTTTTTATTATTAATAAGTATTATTGTGACAGATGTGACAAAGTTATTAAGTGCCCCTGCACCTAGAAGCCAAATTTCTCTTTTAATCCTCATTATTAATTTAAATTTGTTTTCTTTGTTCTCTCTAAAATGAAAATTCTACTATTTGGTTCTTCCAAATGTCATTAAATTTGAAGTAATAAGGATCATTTATTTTTTTAATACGAAGATTGAATATGAAACCCGAAAGCTGAATATATTAACAATTTTCCTTCTAATGAATGAATAAAAATATTAATTGTTTATTTTATTAAGATATAAACATCTGAATGGAGATAAAATTAGAAATATATTAATATAAGAATAATAATTATAAAATAAAATATTTTAAATATGATTCAATAATTAAATGTTAAGTGATAAATTTAAAATTTAAAAATTTTATTTTAAGTTTTTTTTAATATTTTTCAGTTGTTTGACTACTTAAAAAAAAAAACTTAATGTGTTCAATTCAGACCCATTAAATGTTACCTTTAATTTTGCCTCACTCACAGTGACGGATTTAGGAAGGTGTTGGAAGGGGCGATGGCCTCTTATTCTCTAAAAACAATTAAGAATATTCTTTAAGATTTTTGTATTTAATATTTAATCTTGTAATATTTTTATTTTGCTCGTAAATATTATATTTTAGTACATTTACCACACTTCAATAAACTTTTCTGGCTCTGGCGTGTAGACAGTGACGTTTTCTTATAAATAAGAATGTGTTTGGAATTGAAGAAACAAATTAAATAGTCAATTGTGTACTACTTGAGTCTCATAATGGAGAAGGAAGTGAAGCAGTTAGATATTGAATATTGCAGTGATGTTGAAGAAATTAGATCAATATTTTTGGCCGTGGAGTTCTTCATACGCCTACAAGAAGTCTCCACAGACACCAAAGATCCCATGCAGGTTCTTTTCTGTTTATGTTTAGAACGTTGCAAATTGCAATTAATATTAAGAGAACTCAAGAGTAGTAGGACGATATTGCTAGTCTGTTTCTATAATATATAGCATAACCCTTATATATATATATTATTAATAATTACATTTTATTCGTACGAGATATTCCCAATCTGTATTGGTGAAAAATGAACTTCATATTCATTTTGTATTGGTACAAATTAGGATATTACACGAAAAATCGTGCAGAATTCTGTATTTAAAACCTGTTATATCTTTATGTCTTTATATAATCATCTCCTTATCTAAAAGTTGAAGCTTGATTTAAGAATATCTTGGCGAGAATGTGTGCATATTTATAAATAACCAGAACATTATGATTTTAATAAAATCCGGCACTTGAATTTCTAGCCGTTAAATTTTATTTGACAGATGAAATTTGTTTTTAACTGTGTTGTTTTGCACAAAAGAACAAATAAAAATAAGCAAATTTTATTTGTTAGCTACATCTAACAATTTAAATTCAAGATCCAAAATTTATTAAAATCAACAAGTTATATGTATTTTATTATACTTTATCATACTTTAATGTCAAAATATTTATTAATTTTAGTTTTCGCATATGTATTTGTAGAGGTCTTTTTGGACCTTTCCTTTTAATTTTTCTTTCTAATTGAAGTAGCTTAATTGAATATTTTTATTCAGGATAGTAACACAGAGGAGGTTCGGGGAAACAACTGCATGAACAAAGAGAATGAAAATGACATTAATGAGGCAAATCATCCAACAAATGACTCTCGTACAAAGGTGAAAGTGTGATAAAATTTGAATATAGTTATTTCATTATCTGAAATAAAGAGTTATTTAGTATCAAAAAATAGTTTTTAAAAAGAATAATATATATATATATATATGTATATGAGTATTTTTTGTGCGAACTATATACACCTCTTTTTTTAATATACAAATTTTAATTATGAGCCACTAGATCACATCCAATGACTAACATGGAAATATGATCAAAGTTAGATCACATTCAACAAATGACTCTCATACAAAGTAGAAATTATGATAAAATTTGAAAATAGTTATTTTGTTATATGAAAATAAGGAGTTATTTAGTATATACAAATAGTTTCAAAAAGAGTTAATATATCGGGAAAGATCAGAGACTCAATTTTTTACACAATTTTTAACTCAATTTTGTAGCTGTTAAATCTCTTAGATTTAGATGGCTAGAATTTAATAGATTTATTTCTTTTTTTTCTCTCTCTCTATCATTAATTTATTTTATTTTCTCTTTCCTGTTTTTTAGATTTTTTTTTCTATAATATAATCAATTGGCTTCTATTTTTCTTTCTTACGTTTTCTTCCTTAACTCTATTTTTTTTTCTTCCACCATTATCAAATGTTCATCTAGTAAAACACATTTCCACCATTAATATGATAGTATTTTAAACAATGTGGTAGTCTTGTTTCCTGTAATAATAATTGCTCTCTTTATCTATAAATATATATAGTTCTAAATTCATATAAATAGTCTTGAGGAAGATACATAATAATATAGAATTAAATAATATAATGTCAATATACATTAAAATAATTTGGAGTAATATATATATCCCAATTCATAACAATTTGGTTAATATGAGAGTTTACCTAACATCAAAAAAAAAAAAAATTAAAACAATTGTGTCAACATACATAATTTATTTGGAGTAATGTAATTACATTGCTAGTATGAAGAAAAGTAATGTATATTGGGAGGGATTGGGAGACTCAATTTTTAATAATGGTAGAAGAAAATACTATCACATTGTTTAAAATTCTATCATATAAATGATGGAATTTGTTTTTACTAGGTGAGCATTTGATAATGGTGGAAAAAAAATAGAGTTAAAGAAGAAACCGTAGGAAAGAGAAATAGAAGCCAATTTATTAAATTTTAGGAAAGACAATTTAAGAAAGAGGAAAAGAAAATAAAATAAATTAATGATAGAGAGAGAAAAAATAAGAAATAAATTTATTAAATCCTAACCATCCAAATTTAAGAGATCTAATAGCTACAAAATTAAGTAAAAAATTGTGTAAAAAATTGAGTCTCCCAATCCCTCTCGTTATTTTGTTATCTGAAAATAAGGAGTTATTTAGTATCTAAAAATAATTTCAAAAAGAATATAATATATATAAAAAAGAGTCTTTTTCTAGTGCCGAATACATAGGCACATCTTTTTCTAATATACAGATTTCAATTCTAAACCACTAGATCACATCCAATGACTAACATGGAAATTTGATCTAATTTAGATCACATCTAACGAATGTCTAATGAAAAGGTAAAAGTATGATAAAATTTGAAAATTATTATTTCGTTATCAAGAAATAAGGAGTTATTTAATGTGAGTTTGGTAACGTTTTTCATTTGTTATTTTTGAACAAAAATGAAAAGAATAAATAATACTGAACCTACCCGAGGTTTGTTAAATTACATTCGGAATAAATGTTTGTAAAAATTCACACTGAACTCTCTTAGTTTTAAGTTTGATTGTTAAAAAGTAGAATTGACAGTTAAAAAAAAAATTAGAAGAAGAAACGAAAGATCCATGATGGATCCATTATAGATCTACCATGGATCGCAAAATAAGGGAGGTTCGAGCGTATTTTTTAACGGTCAAACTTAACACTAAGGGAGTTCAATGTGAATTTCTGCAAACTTTGATTCCGAGTATAATTCAATAAACCTCAGGTAACTTCAGTGTCATTTACTCAAAATAAAAATGAAAATGAAAACAATATTTTCGGTTTCCGTTTTTTAAAACTGAAACGCGGCTGGTAGCAATAACTGTGAATTTTGGTAGCTATTTCTGAAAAATAATTTTTATATATATAATTTGACTTTTCTATGTCCTAAAAAATATTTTAGTAAGGTTGTATTATTTTTTGTCATTATTTTAAAGAATCAAAACGGCAAGCATCAGTCGCGATCACAAGATCGCGACTTGAGCTCACAGTCAAGACCAAGGAATAGCCGTGAGGTTGATCACGAGTGGTGATCAATCAATGATTGCGGGCGAAAAACTACGAGCTTGTGCTCGCTGTTTTTGGAAAACAAAATCAAAATATTAGAAAACAGTTATGTGATTTTTTTGTGTTTTACATTTTTAATACATGTTTTGTTTCCTTGTTTTTATTTTTTAAAAAAGGTATTTGGAAAATAGTTACTGATCTTGAATTCGTTTTTATTTTTTTAAAAACAAAAAAAAAAAAATCATCCCTTTTTTTTTTTTTCCTTTTTTTGTTGCCGGACAACCTCTTATTATCTGAAAATAGTTTTCGAAAAGAATGATAAAATTTTTGGATCCACCTGCGATTTGACAACAATTAAGAGAAAATCATGTGGTTTCTGAATAACCAACTACAATTGTTTTTTTTTTTTTTTTTAAAATACCACTTACGGTACTGGCGACTCGAATCTGGGTCATTACCAGGCTAAATGAGCGCATTTGCCACCAAATCACATTGGGTGGTGGTACCAACTCCAATTGTTAATTAGCCAAAAACTCATAATTTTTACGTAAAAATTGAGCTCAAGGGGTTTTGAAAATATCCTCATTCAATAATGGTAAAGAAAATAACAATTCATAATTCAAGTGGTGTATAGCTCTTCTACCATGGTTATAGTGGGATTCAAATGCTACTATGTGCACTTATCAATACATGTGGAGAGATATCTCCCAGTTATTAGAGTAGATATCGTAGCTGCTGATGTATGTTTCATCTCAGTAGGTCTCGGCAGACTCCTGACTCATTTGGTGTCAGATTTTGAAAGATAAAAAAGTATATATGTATACGAAAATGAAAATCCATGCAATTTAATCAACAACTTTGGTCAGAGTCTTTATATCGATCTCTTACTTTAAAATTGGGTTTTAGTGCATATTTCTTGATTTGTCAATATCATATCTCTATTTATATAAACTTATATTCAACTATACAATTATTTTTTTTCAGGTTATTTTCACAAGGATCTTAGCTATCACGAGCTTTATTTTTGAGATCTTAACGATAGTATTCGAGCAACTTTCATCTCCTCATAAGTCTCACTATGCACTAATTGCTATGATGACATCTTTCATGGCCATGCTTATTTGCATAATCGAGATTGTTTATAAGGGTCGACAAGAAAAAGTTACATGGAGAAGAAGGGGCAATATACGGTGGTTTTATCATCCATCTCCAACTGATCATAAGTTATTTTGTAGTTTCAAGGACATTTTTGGCTTGATTTCTGCCAATCTTCAATTTATATGCACAACAATTGCTTATGTTTTTTATTGCAGAAATGTTGTTAATCCTATCAACAACATATGCATTTTCTCCCTTGTCTTTGCCTTTTGTCTATTGTGCACTAAATATTTGAATTAGAATCAATAAAAGGTGGCCCTTCCTATTGAGTTTAATTAGCTTAGAATGTACATACCACTCAATGTGGTACCGTATTAAATGTGCTCATTAAGCCTCACAATGTGTCAGGTTCGAATCGCTACCACTGAATCTTTTATGTGAAGAATCTTGTTAAATAATCTAAAATAAATATATTCTGTATTTTCAAGTAAAAGTTTACATTCAAGGTAGATCATGGATTTAGTGTACATGTTTTTTTTTTCCCTGAGTTTTTGGTTTTCACGGACCTAAATAATAACCTAATGAAAATAATTGCTCTTAACGTGATGTGAAACACAAGAACAGCCAATATGTATTTGTATGCAAATAAAATGTTGCTAGAAGTATGCCAATAGGAAACCAACTTCCCATGCTTGAAAGCCAATTATCAACGTAATCCAAAGCATACGTTGAACTAACTTGCAAGTGAAATAATAATATGTCATGTTCTTAGAAACTATAAAAAAACCACGATAAACTTGCAAGTGCAAACATCATACCAAGATACCTATTCAAAATCCAGCAAATTGCTTGGAAATGGAGAAGGGAAAGAAGAGAATGGCAGTTCTAGTTGGATGCAATTACCCCAACACCAAATATGAGTTGCATGGATGCATAAACGACGTGATTGCAATGAGAGAGGTTCTGATCAAGCGGTTCGGTTTCGATCCAAGCCGAATCGAGCTCCTGACCGATGCACCAGCTGGGTCCAGCTTGGTTGTGCCCACAGGAGCAAATATAAAGGCTGCACTGAACCGGATGGTGGATGGGGCTGAAGCGGGTGATGTTCTGTTTTTCCACTATAGTGGACATGGAGCAAGGATTCCTTCTAAGAAACGTGGACGTCCTTTTAGACAAGACGAAGCTATTGTGCCTACTGATTTCAATCTCATCACTGGTAATTACTCTTATTATGTTTATCTAATTTGCTTTATTGTTTTTAAAACAAAGGACATGAAATCACACAAATTTGCAGATTTGGACTTTCGGCAACTAGTGAACCGCCTACCAAAGGGCACAAGTTTCACAATCCTATCAGATTCGTGCCACAGTGGAGGCCTTATTGACAAGGAAAAAGAGCAAATTGGACCTTATTCCATTATTCAAAATAATGGCAAAGAGTGCTGCTCCAACCCCAAAACCATTCCTTTCCAATCAGTTCTTCAACACCTATCATCCCTAACAAGAATAAGCACATCCGATATAGGCACCCACCTGTTGGAATTCTTTGGAGTCGATGCCAGTATCCGATTTCGGTTACCATTACATGAACTGGAGTCGTTTGAATCATTGAAGCCTGATGAGGGGATTCTGCTGAGTGGGTGCCAAGCCAATGAAACCTCTGCGGATATGAATCCAGTTAAGGGCGGAGGAAAGGCCTATGGGGCCTTCAGTGATGCGGTGCAACGAGTGTTGAAGGAGAATTCAGGAGCATTGAGCAATAGAGAAGTTGTTATGATGGCAAGGAAGGCTATTGGAAGAAAAAGGGTTCGATCAACACCCTTGTTTGTATTGCAGTGATGACAATGCTGAGGCTAAGTTCTTGTGGCAACCTACTGATGATCAAAGCTGCTAGCTCTTGTTTATGATATATCTTGAATGTTGTGTTTAATTACTGGTTTATCTATACCAGCAATTATTGAAATTAATAAAGATTATTTATCTTCTATTGTAATAAAAACAAAGAATTTCAAATAACGTTGTATGATTTTAAATAATTGTCTAAAATGGTCTCTAATATTTAAATAAAATGTAAATTTTATTAAGGGTATAGTAGAAAACAGTACAGCAGTTTTGACAAAAAAAACTAAGACTTACAAGATCTCTAACAAATCCTATGATCAGCAGGAGGTGACGATATCTTTTGGTGTCTCTTTTGATCTTCTCTTTATAACTATATACCAAGTCCAGCTTTCCAAAATTGCTATAACGGCGCCAAAAAATATGAGAATTGCAATGTATGTTAGTTTCCAGATCTTCACAACTTCAAGTATGTTAAGTCCCTTCAAAATGTTGATGATGCTTAATATGATCACACTGTATCCGATCCCATGGTGATATATGTTCCAATATGTTCTGTATTTGTGATTCTTATTTGGTCTCAGTCTCAGAGCAAGAACCTTTATATATATATATAAAAGAAATTAAAAACGTCAATATACACATCAATTGGACACATTATAATTAAGCTAATAATTAATAACGGTAAAGAATGAATAATGAATGAGTATATATACCTGAAGGAAGCCAAGAACGAGGAGTGTTATGCCAATATATCTGTGAGCATCAAATTGGATGCCTTGAGATTTTTCACCTAGATAAAGTCCGGTCACGGCTCCGGCAATGCCAAACGTATAGGCTGCTGATTGGCATATTATATGAGCGTAAAACCATGTTGGATCCGTAAAAACCTTCATGTACCTAGCGGTCATTACTCCTATTGGCATCAGAATGCCCCAACTTACCATGTTTAAGCCTCCATGAATCTGAAAGTTCAATTTCATCAAGTCAAAACATGCATATTAAAGACAGGCCTCAAGAAGCAAAAAGAAAAGTATGAACCTTAGATATAGTATGTAAATTAATAACGTAACATGAAAAATCAAATGCTTGAACAAAATATGCATAATTAATTAGATTTTGACTTGCTGTCTTAGCTGTCAATTTTTTTTTTTTTTTTGTTTTTTGAAAAAAAAAAAATTTGACAACTGAGACAGCATGGGGTCGAAGATATCAAAATCACTAGTCTGCGAAAAGAGAAATGTACTTATCATGCCATATATTAAGAGAACGACTAGATATTTTGCCACCCATATAATTGATTTTCAGACCCAGTTTTGTTGAAATTCTAATTAAGACAAGACAAATTAATTTAAATTACAACAGCCTGTAGATTAGATAGAAGAAGAATATAACAAGTAGTAGACACCAAAAATCAAATATAAATTCAGTAAGATATTGCTTCTTTGTTTCTATTTTCTAGTTGGCAATGAATAACAAGCAAAAATAACAACTTAAAAACCAAAGCCAAGAAAGCAAAATCCCCAAATATATAAAACATTTGAGGATGTTTTTCTTTTTATTTTTTTTGCATGGTTGATGATGAGAAAAGAGGATGTTAGAATATTAATCAGAATATTTAGATTAATATTAATCTAAATATTAATCATAAATTAGAGTATTTGATTAATTACCTTCTTGAACAAAAGAGTGGAGCCGCCATATTCTTCTTTTGTTGCCACAATCTGTCCTGAAAGAAAATCCAATGTTGCCATCGATCTAAGATTTTCACTCGTCAAAGCATGCATGCCAAGGCTATAGTCTTCATTCACCGGACCATCTTGCCAGACATGGTTCACAGTGGTCACGTTCTTTGGCAGCACAAACGTGGCATATATGATCATCTCATTGTTTGCAAACTCAGCAGAGATCTTTTGCACTTCAAAGCTCAACGAACCTTCTTCCAATCGAGTACTGTATGTTGTCACCGGAGTCGTATAAGCCCGAATGAGACCGTCCGCCTTTGAGGTTTGTTGGGCTACAAGAGCTTGAGAACCGACCATTCCTTTCCTGGTTGGGTTGACAGCCCATGCAACCCATCTTTTTGCTGATTCCATTGAAGCATGACGATAAGCGATTTCAACTGTACCGGTTGTTTGATGGTAGTTCCAATGAAGGAAGGAGTTCAAAACACCAAGATCGCTGCATGCGCGATAGGTGTTATGGTTAGAAAACAAGTAAGCGTTGCAAGATTGGGCTGAAGAGAGAATGAAGAGATAATGAGAGAGAGCAGAAGCAAGCAACATGAATTTCAAACAAGAATTCATTGTCATGAAACTGTAGTAATTAACTAGCAACTTAACAAGAATGTTTGTGTGTTTATTCTCTAAACTTAACAACTGATCATATTTATAAGTTTCCATTTACTTGCTCTTTTAGGAGAAGTATTCCTAATTAAACTGGATTACCATGAGTTTCCTAATTAAACTGGATTAGGAGAAGTATTCCTAATTGCAGTCTTTCTTTTTCTAAGAAGTTTCCTAATTGCTGTGTACTAATAAATTAACGTGTAATTTCCATTTGGTAATTAGTAATTAAATAGTTTCCTAATCGCTTTGTGCTACTTAAATAGGAAACAGGAAAGATTCTAACCAACATAACCGAAGATTCTACCAGAAAAGATTTGGTGAGGAGGAAAGTTTGGACTCTAAATGCGGTGAGGTATTATTTTTAAAATAATATTTTTAAATATTTTAAAAATAAGAATTATATTTTAAAAATATTTAAGCCTTTGTTAAAAGTAGTTTTTAAAAAATTAAAAATAATTAAATGTTAAAATGAGTAAAATAGTTGTTTGAGGGAAATGTAATGGTTTGTTTTGAAAACTGATTTTAAAAACAGTAAAAGACAATAAACTATAATATTTAACCTTTTAGTTATAAATTTTTTAAAATTTTTTTATTAAAAATATATAAATATATATAATTTTTTTAAGAGCTAATTGCATAGACCTCTCCTGAGGTTTTGCCAACTACAATTGGAGTCAAACACCTCCCCTGCTCTCAGTAAAATTTGGTCAAATGCAAACAGTTAATCAGGGGAGGTCTTTGTAAAAAAAATTGAAAAGTTAGTTGAAAGTTGACTCTGCTTGTAATTGAGCGAACTCAAAAGAAGAGAGGTCTTTGTCAATAAACTCAAAAGTTGACTCCGTCTGTAATTAAGCAAACCTCAGGGGATTGGCGTTATTTACTCTTTTTTTTAAAATATATAAATAAATATAATTTTTTAAGGACTAATTGTATGGACCTCTTCTGAGGTTTTACCAACTATAAACGGAGTCAACTTTATCGTTTATTAACAAACACCTCTCATGCCCTTAGTAAAATTTAGTCAAATGTAACAGTTGACCAGATGAGATCTTTGTCAAAAAACTGAAGAGCTGGCTAAAAGTTGACTCTGTTTGTAATTGACCAAACCCAAAAGAGGGGAGGCATTTGTCAATAAACCCAAAAGTTGACTCCGCCTATAATTGAATAAACCTCAGGTGAGATAGACGTTATTTACTCTTTTTTAAAAAAATATATAAATAAATAACTTTATATCTATTTTCTATTTTTAAATACGGATGAATATCCTCTTATTCACCTATAAGATTGCTCATTTAATAAAAATAAAATTTGTAACATCACAAGTTGAGGTAGCCCTCCTTTTCTTATAAAAAAAAAAAAAAAGAAGTTTAACAAGATTGATCAATGAATGTTCGTCAAAAGGTGCTTTCCATCTTGTTAGATTAAATTATGCATCATTTTCCTACTAGTGACATCAGGATTTTTCTTGCAGCTTTTTTAATTTGACAATTGGTTCATAATTGACGGATGAAAATTTTCGACATATAATGCATCTAAAATGATTACTAAAAATATGAAACATAATTTATATATATACTTTTTTTTTTATTTTATAATATATATCATTTCTTTTATCACATATTCTTTAGTATATCACGCACGTGAATCACTCACCCGCATAACAGTTTTTTTTATAAGTTGTGTTAAATAGAAATTAATTAGCTGATTGTGTCTGTTGTTACTTGTTAGGAGCAAGGAACTAAATATCGAAATATATATCAAAATATTTATCGATATTTCGTATTTTGAAAGGACCCATATAGATATCCAATATCCTACAAAATATTTGGATATGTTTGAAATATTCATAAAATTTTTCGATATTCTCAAAATATCTCGATATTTTTAAAATTTTATAATTTTTCCTTAAAAATTTATGAATATTTTATAAATTATTAAAATATTTTTTTAATCTTAAAACACTTAAATTATTGTTAAATTAATATAAATTAAAAATTATTTTTAAAATAATTATAAAACAATAGTCAATAGTAAAATTGGACAAAGAGTCAAACAATAAATAGGTAAACTATGTGATACATATTTCAAACAATAACAAAAACATGCACTCAATCTGCAACTATTTATTTATTTTTTACTTCTTTATAAAGCTTAGAGATATGACAGCTGAAAAATATAAAGTAAATGAAACTAATTTTATCGATCTACTTCAAGTAGCCGCTAAAGTAAAGGACAATAATGAGAATTCTATTTTTGATTGGGTTAGACTTGCCCACTTGAATGATGAGGAGGAAAATTATGATCCATATATTGTTTCTCATGCTTGAGACATGAGAATAAATGTTGAACAAGTGATTAGAAAAGAATTTGGTGTAGATCGTGAAGTTACGATTAGTAGCTCTTCTGATGACTAACATACATCTGATGAGAATAGTTGAAGAAAAGATGATGGAGATGGTGAGGATGAAAGGGAAGCTTGGAAGGTGCAGCAAGTTGAAATGTTCATGTAGGAGGTTGGGATGCTGGTGCAAGAGGTTGGGATACTAGTGCGGCAGGTTAGGATGCTGGTGCGGCAGGTTAGAATGCTAGTGCAGTAGGTTGAGATGATAGTGCAGGTAGAAAACCATATTAAAAAGATTTTGATCAAAATCTTGGTAGAAAATAAGGAGGAATGAGTTAAATTGTTGAAGATTCTTTGACTATGATTTTCTCCTCAATGTGTATAGATACAGAAAATAGTTATTTCAGTGATCAACAGGCGGGGTCAAGTTTTCCAAGTACCAAATTATGGTAGCTATAGACCTTATGGTGGCTGTTGTATATTTGATTATCCTTGCCACAAATGCCATATGCAATACCTATGTATCAGCAATAATATTCACCAAATTGGGTAAATCCAAACTACCCAATTCATCGATCCATTGGAAGAGATCAAGCCACATACACATGACATATTAATAACTACCTTCAAACTATACAAGCACATTTTAGCAAATCAATGAACATGTGAATTCCCTTTACTAATTAGTAATTAAATAGTTTCCTGATTGCTGCGTACAAATTAGGAAACATAGCTGTTTTTTTTTCTTTGAAGCTAGAAACAGAGCTTGTTATTTAAAACATTTCGTAATTGCTATGTGCAAATCAATTAACGTGTAATTTCCATTTTGTAATTAGTAATTAACTAATTTCCTAATCGCCATGTGCAAATTAGGAAACAGAGCTTGTTATTTTAAAAATTTCCTAATTGTTAAACTAATCATGACTTTATTAGGATAAACCCAATTATGCTTTTTCAAAATCTGAAAATTGTGAGGAAAATAATGTCCAAAGCCCTTATTTATACCTTAAGCCCTTAACCATTAGATTGAGGTAATGATAAGATACTGGAGACCAACGGTTGAGCTGTGATCTTGAGATCTGTGCGGTACCCAACGAAGGGAAGAAAAATCGATTTTATTGTATAAAGGCAGCATAATGGGTTTTAAAAAATTTTCTTTTATTTGAAAACACTTTTCAATTAGGAACGAGTTCTTGTATGCACGCAAATATTGATTTATAACTATAATTACCATTTATTGTGTTTTGACTCTCTGACTTCTTGATTCACCACCAAGCCTTCCGAGCTATGACCTGCAGTCTGATAATACGTGTGTGGGCACGTCACGGATAGAGAGATGGAGGTAGCAGAAAAGCGGAGAAGACTTCTTCTTCCCTTAGTCGGCCGCAACCTGCAAAGAGAAAGGGTTAGAAGAAACTTTCTTTTTTCTTTTCTCTCTTTGTTGTGGCCGCTCACTTCTAGTTGCTAGGTTAATTGTCTTAGTAATATATCATATATATACTAGTGCTCTAAGGTTTTCACTTGACCAAGTTAAAATAGGATTCTAAATCCTTTTATTTTAGTTTCCCTAAAATTTGAACCTTTGACCTTTAGAACTTATTAAATAATTATATTATTTAATTCCTTTGTTCTTTTCATGGTTTGAACCTGCAACCTTCTATATAATTAAAATAATTATTAATTATTATTTAATTATTAATTAAATATTCATATTATTTAATTAATTCTCTTTAATTAAATTATATTACTTTCGTAACACTATTAATTGGATCATTCAATTAATTTACCGTGACCCTCGTGGACCCACGGTTTTTAGCTCCAATAATACTTAGTAATATTAATTAAACTCTTTAATTAATATTCCATGATTCCATGATTATTAACCTTGGAGTTATTCCACTAAAAACCCGAGGCTGTACTCTCAGAACTGTAGACGTGTTTATACAATCTAAAGTATCAGTGTCCATTGATATAGCTATTTGTATATAGTGTGATCCTCTACAAGTAGTTCATAGATAGAGCTGAGTCATAATGTCCGTTATACCTCTTTAGTTATATCTTTTCCTTTAAGCACCGTTGATTCTATAATGAACAATTAAATCCTGTCTTCCTTACAGAAGAAGGAGAGCCCTCATAATCGTTCAAGCCCCGAATAAACCATTTAGGAAACTACTCATCTACTTCATTCAAGAAGGAGTGGATTCCACTATTGTGTTCATACCTTCCCATCCACAAGTCAAACCGCAAATCCAAGATACGGAGATATTGGTCGAAAATACTACATCGACCTCACTCATGGTAAGTCAAAAGCCACGATCCAACCTGAAGGAGTCGATAAGCCACTCAGGATTAATATCACCTATAAATAGCCATCATTTGTCGATATATACGATGTAACACCCCTTGACCCGACCCACCTGGATCGAACCAAGGAGCGCTACCCAGTTTCAAATTTTCTAAACTTAATTTGTAATTTGAAAACCTTTGTAAAAATATTTTGTATTTTAAAATCTTTTACAGTGAGCCCACCAAAACTGTTTGAAAAATTGTGACAGAGTTTTATCTGTTTTTCTGGCTTACCGAAAACCTGTTTACAAAATCACAACTTTCCAAAAAATACACACTTTAAATTTTCAACAACAGTATGCGCATCCTTCCATTTAGTGCTACTTTCCAAATATTTTCAATAAAACAATAAATAAATGATATTTCAGAAATAATAAAATCTCATAATTTGAAAACCCCATAAACTATTAAACAAATATTTACAAAACTTATACAATACAAACTTTCATATTCTTAGGAGTGATGTGACTCTGGACTCTGTCTGCAGCTACCAACTCTTCAATCTTTATGTCCGCTGGTTTCTCTATTACCTACGCATGATAATCATCAATGCGCTAAGTATATAGCTTAGTGGGTGTACACTAAAATATTTTCAATATGATATAAAACAACGGAATTAAATTTCAGAAATGCGTATTATTATACGTAAGTAAATATAACATAAAATTACAATATGGAATTAAACTGAAGCGATATCAATTAAAACATTTTCGAATATAATTGGATTTAAATCTCAAATAAAATTCCTTTGCATTCATTTCATAGTTTTTCAGTAACTCCATTATTCACTTCTTAATGGGGCCTCTAATACACATAACAGAGTTTTACAGGACTGGATTATGGGTTGTTCGGCATCGAAACTAACGGGAACTACTCGCCGAACTATTTACAGTCGGGTTTCCCATTTCAGCATCGGAACCAACGGGAACTGCCCGCTGAAATGGTATCCCTATACAAATATTATTTCCGACATCGGAACCAACTGGAACTACCCATCGGAAACAGCTTCACTCAAGGATTGGCCACAACGGTGACTGCTGATAATCCATAGAGTGATATCAATACAGAAATATTGGTGCAGTGTTGCTAAATATACCCAATTGATATGTCAATCTCCTATATCCATATTCCCATATACATATATCAAGGCTATTATTTAGGTATTCCAGATTTCACAAATCATCAAAAATTCTCAATTTTCAACTTTAAAATTTTTACAACACAATCAAATAAATTTCATAAAACATAAATCCTCTCAATTATTCCAAAATCAATATCAAGCAATATTTATAAACTAAAGTATTCAAAACACACACACACACACACACACACACACATATATATATATAAACTGAAGGTTAATTATGACAATATATTCTGGAAATTAAACTTATCAAAATCAACAAAATCCATATCTATGAAATTCCAAAATCATTTTCAAATTTTATTCACAAATCAATTCAATTAGAAACGTACAAATTATTAAAAATTCAACTAATCAGTTTGAATCTGAAAACTAATACTTAAAATAAAAGTGTACACCAACCTGGATACTGTTTTCTTCTGAAACTTTTCTTTTCTGGGATTCCTTTTTCTCCTCCTCTTTTTCCTTCTTTCTTCCTTCTTTTATGCTTCTTCTTCTTCTTATTTTCTTCTTCTTCTCTTTCTTTTCTTTTTTCTATCTCTTCTTCTTCTCCTTTCTTTCTTTCTTTTCTTCTTTCTCTTTTTTCTTCTTCTTCTCTTTTCTTTTTCTCCCCGGTCTCTCTTTCTTTTCTTTCTCTCCCCGGTCTTTCTTTCTTTTATTTCTTCTTCATGAAGCTTCCACTGCCTCTTTATTTTTTTATAACAATTTGGTTATCGCAATCGCGACCTGTGGTCGCCCCGCTGGGTCGCGGTGCTCATTGGTGAAGTTTCATCTCCTTCACCGCGATCAGCCATCGCGAGCTCTGGTCGCAGTTCTGGTCACGATACTCTCTGGCCAAAATTCTCATTTTCACCGAGAGTTGCACACCGCGATCCTTAGTCGCGGTCTTGAGTCGCAATACCCACTACCAAATTTTCTCCTTTTCTTTTTATGCGCTGTTTCTGGACCGCTCCACTTGGTCCACTTATGTAACTAAAAATTAATCCAATCAAATACATTTTCCAATATTTACATCAAATACATCATTTTCGTATAATGAACAATAATTAAGGGTGATTTTCGTAATTACAGAAAATTAAGGGCGTTACAATTCTTCCCCTCTTAAGAAATTTCATGCTCGAAATTTACCTCAGTCAAACAGTTGTGGATATTGTTGCCTCTTTGTTTCTTCGCTTTTCCAGGTAGCCTCTTCCACATTATGATTCCTTCAGATGACTTTTACCAGTGGAACTCTTTTATTTCGTAGTTCTTTAATTTCTCTATCTAGAATTTTCACTGGTTCCTTTTCGTATGTCAGGTTTGGTTGTATTTCAATAGTTTCAGTCTGAACTCTGTGAGAAGGGTCTGATTTGTATCTCCTCAGCATCGATACATGAAATACATTGTGTATCTTTTCTAATTCAGGAGGTAAAGCTAGTCTATAGGCTACTGGTGCCACACGCTCCATGATTTCGTATGTGCTAATAAACCTAGGACTCAAATTCCCTTTCTTCCCAAATCTTAGTACTTTCTTCCATGGAGATACTTTAAGGAAAACTTTTTCTCCTACTTCATACTTTATATCCTTTCTTTTCAGATCTGCATATGATTTCTGTCGATCAGATGTGGCTTTCAGTCTTTCCTTGATAATCTTCACATTCTCTTCAGTTTGTTTAATTAAATCAGGTCCTATTAACCTGTCTTCTCCCAATTCTGTCCAGCACAATGGTGTCCTGCATTTCCTTCCGTACAGTGCTTCATATGGTGCCATATCTATGCTTGCTTGGTAACTGTTGTTGTAAGCAAATTTAATCAATGGGAGGTGATCAACCCAACTCCTTTCGAAATCAATTACACAACTCTGGAGCATATCTTCTAGCATCTAAATTACTCTTTCTGATTGTCTGTCTGTCTGCGGATGGAAGGTGTACTGAAACTCAATCGAGTACCCAAAACTTCTTGAAACTTCTTCCAAAATCTGGATGTAAACTTCGGGTCTCTCTCTGATATTATTGATGCAGGCACTCCATGTAATCTGACTATTTCTTTTATATACAGTTCTGCTAGTCTATCCAATGAATAGTCAATTCTGACAAGTAGGAAATGTGTTGATTTAGTCAGTCAGTCCACTATCACCCATATTGCATCATGTTTACTCCGGGTAGTGGTAACCCTATAACAAAGTCCATCGTGACACGATCTCATTTCCATTCAGGTATAGATATTGGCTGTAACAAACCTGATGTTCAGCTTTCACCTGTTGGCATGTCATGCATTTATTCACGAAGTCTACCACATCTTTCTTCATTCCAGACCACCACTACTGAGTTTTCAAATCTCTATACATCTTTGTACTACCTGTGTGCATCGAATACGAACTACTATGTGCTTTTGTTAAGATTGTCTTTTTCAGTTCATTATCATCTGAAATACATATCCTGTCCCTGAAACAAAAAATACCGTTACCCCTGATTGCATAGTCATTTTTCTTCCCCTCTTGGATTTGTCTACAGATGTTCAAAAGCTTCTCATCTCGTTGTTGCTTTTCTTGTATCTGCGGAATCTGTTTGGCTTGAGTTTCAATTCAGCTACTATTACATTAGCTGGAGTCAATTCCAAGTGGGCATTCATAGTTTTCTGTGTACACAAGGATTTTCTGCTCAAAGCATCCGCTACCACATTTTTGTTTCCTGGATGGTAATCAATGATATAGTCATAATCTTTGATTAACTCCATCCATCTTCTCTGTCTCAAATTGAGTTCCTTCTGAGTGGGCAGGTATTTGAGACTCTTGTGATCTGTGTACATGTAACATTTCTCACTATACAAGTAATGCCTCCATATCTTTAATGTAAATACTATGGCTGCAAGCTCCAAATCATGTGTCGGATAATTCCGTTCATGAGGTTTCAACTGTCTGGAAGCATAACCAACCACTTTTTCGTCCTGCATCAGTACACAACCTAAACCATTATGTGAGGTATCACTGTATATCACGAAGTCTTTACCTGAAACTGGCTGCACAAGGACTGGAGCCTCCACTAACATTGTCTTCAATCTATCAAAAGCTGTTTGACACTTTTCACTCGATTCGAATTTAACATTTTTGTGGAGTAGTTTAGTCAACAGACTTACTATGGATGATAATCCCTTCACAAACCGTCTATAATAACCTGCCAAGCCTAAAAAACTTCTGACTTCTGCAATATTCTTAGGAGGCTTCCATTCAACAATAGCTTCAATCTTCTTGGGATCTGGCTTTATGCCTTCAGCTGATACTATTTGTCCCAGAAAAATAATTTCGTTTAGCCAAAATTCACATTTACTCAACTTCGCATACAATTTCTTTTCTCTCAGAATCTGTAATACCATCCGAAGATGTCTGATTACGCCCAAACTTGTCGAAACAAAGCGATCGATGTAGAGTAGATTGGGCGGTCGTATCCACAAGGAGATGACAAAAACAAGCACGGGAAGTTAGTAGACAAATAACTCTAGAGATAAATAAAATGAACAAAAGAGAAATAAAAAATGATTTTATGATTGAAAGTGAATTAAATGTGTAATGAAATGAAGCAAGAGAATTTGATGTAAAGAGAATTCGGTAATTAAAATCGGTGAGGTGTCGAGAATCCCTTATATGCTTTGTTCACCTATTTGGATTTGACTCATAAAATAACTCAATTGAAAGTTTCACATCCCAAACAATCAATTGGAAAATAAAGAATTGAAGAACATATAAATCAAAATGTATTTAAGTAAATCAATTTCTTACATTTGGCACTTGTAGAAATTCATCTTATGAGAAATCCAAAAATGACAATATACCATAGGCAATATTGTAATAAAAGACTACTCATAAAATAATTGCATTCTATCAATATAATTATATCATGCAAATTTTCACATAAAAAGAGCTTGACTAGATTTATATAAAAATTGATAACACAATTTTATTAATAGAAGAATTGAAAAGAAGAGATAGAAGAAGAATAATTTACTCAAATTTATAAACCTTGCATAACATTAGAGACTTAAAATCCAAATAAGATCACTACACATATAAGATCATCTCTAACCTCACCATAGAACTCTAGTCTAACTTGCTCATGTTTCCACAAGTTCTATAGAGAAAATGTGAAAAATAATTACAAGAAAGAAAGCTCTCTTAAAATTGAAGTATATTTCTCTCCATTGACTCCCTTAATCAAGCTTCCAAGGCACCTATATATAGTGGAGGTGAGGCTTGACTTTTCTTCAAAGTTTGGCAACTCCTTTCCCAAATCCGACACTTCACACGCAATTTTCACCATCATGCCGACAGATTTTAGGACAATTGTCAACATAAGAGTTGTAGCCCTGCATCTTATCGTTCCTCAGCCGCAAGAATCACCGAATTTAGACTTTTGTATAGAAAATTATGCCCAAATGAAGAGAGTATATTCAGCTCCACCGCAAAAGTTGAAAACATATTGTTTTATTTTATGGTTGGCCGAATTTGTTTACTTCTCTTGGTTAGTTAGGTAAGAAACCATCTTTTCTTCAAATGGAAAGTTGATTCATGCATGGGCTAGAGTTTCTTGGACTCTTCTTGATTTATTGATGGATTCTACAAGTACAAAAATAATATAATTAATAAAAACCAACATTTATAAAATTACTATGGAATAATATCAATTTTAAGCTCTTCATTTTACAAGTATCAATTAATATTCATACTTTAAATATACTTTTTGTACTTGCATTACAACCCCCAACCAGCTTTTTGCTAGTCTCTAGCAATTCAAGCGTAAATAAGAAATGTGGCATAGTGAATAGACTGATTTGAAAACAAGATAAACCATTTAAGCATTTCAAACAAAAGTAGTTAAAGATCACAGTTGCTATCAAGATTTATTCGATCATAACTTCCAAAAAGTGTGTGTGTGCACTAAGCCAAAACCTTCATACCACAAACCACAATACATATAGCTTTCGAAAGATTAACCAAAAAAAAGGCCTCAACTCCATTTCCTTACGGGTAAAGTTTTTCAATTTTAGAGATATGGATTTCACTCATGGAGTTGGAAAATCGATAATCACTCAAAGGAATAAGCAATATTTACGAACAGACAAATGAACAAACATTGATCCAAAGATAGGAAAACTTAACTCTTTAGAGATCACATTCTTTTCAAAAATTAGCTTTTAGATTTCAATTGGTCATTACAAAAAATAGAGCCATATAAAAACCTAAAAAGAAATAAAGACTTGTCTTCTATAATGACGGATGAATTTATTGAACAAAGGATACATTTTTTTTTCTCTTTTTTTTTTTGAATACAAATAAATTGACACAAAGTTACATAAAAATGACTAATGGCTCAACAAAACAAACTTCTAATTTTGACCAATATCATCCTTTATTTTTAGTTTAAAGAATGTTATTCTAATTAGAAATTAACCATTTCAAAAGATCAATGTAAGTTCATAAGCTGTTTTCTCAATCTCTTCACTCACTCACAAAAGATGTGTGAGTATAGAAAATATGCACTTAATCTTGGAAATCTTCTAAGCTATATACATTGAACATCCATCTTACCACAAGGCTTAGTAACGTGCACAAAACTTAATTTTAGAAGCTACTCTCTAGTAATCAAGATAGAAAAGGTGACTAAAACCAATAATTTTGAAATCATACATAAATAGAAAATCTAAAATTTCAAATTAATCCTTTCACACATACATTATAACCTATTTACTTATGAATTACCAAGATAAAAGCTACAAGCATGTGAATGTGCAAATAATGAGCATGCCACCACCCCCAACCTAAAGCTGACAGTGTCCTCACTGTTATGAAAAGATAAAATGCGAAGAAAACAAAAGACAGAGGACAACTGAAATGATGCAAGCAAGGCTAGAGATGATTTTATTAACTAACGAAAAAGAAAAAGCACACAAGAAAAATAAAACATCCCAAAAAAATAATAAAAAAAAATAAAATGCATAAAGGAAAGATAAAACCTGATCAATCAAGGTAGATAGGAGCTACAAGTGGAATCTCCTTAGGTTGGTCTACCCTCTCCACAAAATGTTTTAATCGTTGTCCATTTACTCGAAAGATTCTCCCATCTTTTGAATCTTCAACTTCAATAGAACCATTGGGAAAGACTTGTCTCACCATAAAAGGACTGGTCCATCTTGATCTTAGCTTCTTAGGATGAATATGTAAATGAGAATCATAAAGATACACCCGTTGGTTCGGCTCAAAATTCTTTCGTAGGATTTGCTTGTCATGAGCTGCTTTCAATTTAGCTTTGTAAATCCTAGAGTTGTCATAAGCATCGTTCCTTAATTCTTCTATTTCTGACAATTGTAATTTCCTTTGAAGACCTGCAGCATTCAAATCAGAGTTAAGTGCTTTAACAGCCCAATAAGCTTTATGCTCTAATTCTACAGGTAAATGACAAGCTTTTCCAAAAATAATTCGATAAGGAGACATCCCCAGAATAGTTTTATAAGCAGTGCGGTATGCCCAAAGTGCATCAGAAAGTCTTAAAGACCAATCTTTACGCGTTGTGTTAACTCTCTTCTCCAAAATTTGCTTAACTTCTCTCTTGGCTAGCTCAGCTTGTCCATTGGTTTGCGGATGGTATGCATTGGAAACTTTATGAATAACACCATATCTACGCAGTAAAGCCTCAAAAGAACGATTACAAAAATGTGTCCCTTGATCACTAATAATAGCTCGAGAAGTACCATACCTAGATAATACATTTTCTTTTAAGAACTTTACAACAGTTGCATTATCATTATAACGACAAGGCACAGCTTCTACCCACTTTGACACATAATCAACAGCAAGAAGAATGTATAAATAACCAAAAGAGGATGGAAAAGGTCCCATGAAATCGATACCCCAACAATCAAATATTTCAATAACAAGTATCGGGTTAAGTGGCATCATATGTCGACGGGACAAAGCACCTAACTTTTGGCAACTGTCACAGGAACGACAAAAAACATTACTGTCTTTAAACAAAGTAAGCCAGTAAAGACCACATTGTAAAATCTTTGCAGCAGTTTTTTTTTATAGAAAAATGGCCACCATAGGCTTCAGAATGACAAAAGATTAAGACACTAGTTATCTCAGTTTTAGAAATGCATCTTTGCATGATTTGGTATGGGCAGTACTTATACAAGTATGGATCATTCCAATAGAAATTTCTTACCTCAACCAAAAACTTATGTTTATCTTGTGCACTCCAGTGTGATGGAATTTCACCGGAAACCAAATAATTGACAATGTGTGCATGCCAGGGAAATTGGCTAACGGCGAAAAGATGCTCGTCGGGGAAGTCATCTTTAATAGGTGGACCATCAGCAGAATCATTGAACTCCAAGCGGGACAAATGATCGGCTACAACATTTTCAACACCCTTCTTATCTTTTATGGTTATATCAAATTCCTGCAACAAAAGAATCCACTAAATTAAACGAGCCTTAGCATTCTTTTTGGATAACAGATACTTAAGAGCTGCATGATCAGTATAAACAGTTATGGGTGAACCAATTAAATAAGAACGAAATTTATCTAACGTAAAAACAACAGCTAGTAGTTCTTTTTCAGTTGTTGAGTAATTCATTTGAGCGTTATTTAAAATTCTACTAGCATAATAAACAACAAAAGGCTTTTCCTCCCTTCGTTGTCCAAGAACAGCTCCAACAGCAAAATTGCTGGCGTCACACATAATTTCAAAAGGCAAAGTCCAATCCGGTGACTGCATTATAGGGGCTGTGGTGAGTTTGGCAATGAGTGTTTGAAACTCTTTCTCACACTCAGGAGTCCAGTTGAATTCAACATCTTTGACTAGGAGGTTACATAGGGTCGAGAAATAGCAGAAAAATTTTGTATAAACCTCCTATAAAAACCAGCATGTCCCAGAAAAGATCGGACATCTTTTATTGTCTTGGGAGTGGGAAGTTTAGCGATCAACTCAATTTTTGCTTTATCTACCTCTATCCCTTTTTCAGACACAATGTGACCCAAGACAATTCCAGAAGACACCATGAAATGACATTTCTCCCAGTTGAGCACAAGTCCTTTTTCTTCACACCTACTCAAAACAGATTTTAAGTTAAGCAGACATGAATCAAAAGAATCACCAAAAACAGTCAAGTCATCCATAAAAACTTCCATGCAATTTTCAACCATGTCAGAGAAAATACTAATCATGCAACGCTGGAAAGTAGCTGGTGCATTACACAATCCAAATGGCATCCTACGAAAAGCATAAGTACCAAAAGGACACGTAAATGTAGTTTTTTCTTGATCCTCCAAAGCTATTTCTATCTGATAATATCCTGAATACCCATCTAGAAAGCAATAAAAAGGATGACCAGCTACGCGTTCTAGGATTTGGTCGATAAAAGGCAATGGAAAATGGTCTTTACGAGTGGCCGCATTTAATTTTCTATAGTCAATGCACATGCGCCACCCTGTCACTACCCTAGTTGGAAAAGGAACCCCTTTTCCATTTTCAACTACAGTTACCCCAGATTTCTTAGGGACTACTTGAGTTGGACTTACCCATTTACTATCAGATATTGGATAAATTATACCTGCATCTAATAGTTTTAAGACTTCTTTCTTAACAACTTCTTTCATTGTGGGATTAAGTCTTCTTTGAGGGTCACGACGAGGGTGAGTTCCTTCCTCTAAATGGATCCTATGGGAGCAAACTAAGGGAGAAATACCTTTAATGTCAGCTATGGTCCAACCTAGTGCAGACTTATGTTATCTTAACAAATTTAGCAATTTTTCATCTTGTTTAGCACTAAGTTCAGAAGAAATAATAACAGGAAAGGTATCACCTGGACCAAGAAATGCGTGTTTCAAACCCTTGGGTAGCGGAGATAGATCGACCTTTGGTGTCTCCATGATAGATGGTTTCGAATTTTCTCTTTCCAATGGCAACTCCTCAAAGCGTGGTTACCAGAACTTCATTGACTTATTCTGACTGTCATTTGAAATAGAAGAAGTGTTAAATGCATCAACAGGAAAAGACAAATTTTCAAAATCATCTTCAAGAAGAAGATACTCTAAGGGTTCAAGTTTATCTTTCAAGTGTAGTTCTTCTGGCATAAGTGAATCTATCATGTAAGTGTGATAACACTCATCTTCTTAATGTGGTTGTCTCCCAATGTGGAAAATGTTGACCTCCAATGTCATGTTCCCAAATATAAGCTTCATCAAACCATTCCTACAATTGATTAAGGCATTTGCAGTAGCAAGAAATGGTCTTCCTAAGATCAATGGGATTTTTGACTCCATATCAACCATAGACTGTGTATCCAAGACTATGAAATCAACAGGATAATAAAACTTGTCAATTTGCAGTAGAACGTCTTCTACCACCCCTCTTGGTTTTCTCACTGAACGATCAGCTAGCTATAATACCACTGATGTTGGCTTAATCTCTCCAAGACCTAGGCGCAAGTAAACTGAATAAGGCATGAGATTAACACTTGCGCCTAAATCTAATAAAGCCTGACCAAATTCATGTGTCCCAATGTGACAGGCGATTGTAGGATAGCCTGGATATTTGTACTTGGGCGATGTCTTCTGCTCAATTACTTGCACTAACTTGCTCAGTCAAGAAAGCAGTCTTCTTCACATTATGCTTCCTCTTCACGGTGCACAAATCCTTGATCACTTTGGCATATGCCGGTACCTGCTTAATCACATGTAACAAAGGCATATTAACTTTAACTTGTTGAAGATGTTCAAGGATCTCACCATGATTTCCTGGTAATTTTCCCGTTTGTAGAGCTTGGGGAAATGGTACTTGTACTGGTGGCTTCTTTTTCTTTTCTTTAAGAAGAGCATCATCAGGATCCTTTAGAAGAAAATCACCATTACACATCATTTCTATAAATTGGCGCTCCCTAGGTATGAGTCCCTCATAAAAGTAGCTAACAATGCGCCAATTTTTGTACCCATGATGTGGGCACATATTCAACAACTCTTTGAACCTCTCCCAGGCTTAGGTATAAAGTCTCGCTATCTTTTTGGGAAAAGGTGGAGATCTGTCTCTTAAGGTTGTTAGTCTTATGATGAGGGAAATATTTGTTGAAAAAGGCTTCAGGTCATTTCTGCCCATGTACCTATGGATCTAGGTCTCAAAGAGTATAGCCAACTCTTTGCTTTGTCTTTTAGGGAGAAAGGGAAAAAATTTAGCCTTATTGAATCGAAGACATTGGGTTGGCTATGAAAAGTAGCTACTACCTCCTCAACTTCTCTAATGTGCAAGTAAGGGTTTTTCACTATCTAAACCATGAAAAGTGGGTAGGAGTTGGATCATTACCCGGCTTGAAATCTAGCTGTGGAATGTTTACAGGAAACATGATACATGAGGGAGTGGCTGCGCGGGTTAGGGTGTAGGTAGTCCTTCAAGGATCGTACAGGGTTGTTTTCTAGTGGATTCATGGTGGCAATTGTATTAGACAATGCAATACTTGACCAAGATTCAGACGAAGCTTTACTAGCTGTAGGACTTAATGGCTCAGATTCAACTCTTTTTACAAGCCTACCAAACTCGTTTCTCTGCCAATTCATACACCCAAACAACAAATTTTTTTTTTCAAATGTTAAAAGGATAATTATGTAACTATGCAAAAGGTTTACACCAGAAATGTTCCCAGGTTGATTGGAAAGGTTGCCAAGGTCCCACTTCAGGCCCACCTTTCCTAGATAGAACTCCCCGAGGTTCCCAGGGAAAGTATGGAGGGGAAACGTTATCACAAACCTTATTTTTGTAACCAATCTTCCTTAAGCATATGCTTTTTTGACAGAACAATCTTGGTTTCTACCAATTACAAAATCACACAACTATTCTCAACACAATTTTTTTTTTTAAGAACAAAACAAATGATAAAAGAAACAAGAATAAAACAATCCTGACAAATAGACAAAATTAAATAGGAGAAAAACTACAAAAATAAAAACTAGTAACAATAGAAAATGAAAAGACAAACCAAAATAAACCCTTTTTTTTTTTTTAACCAATTGTTAAATGAAAGCTAACTAGCATAAGACAAATTAGAATTCTCACAATCCTAAGACAACACAAAGAACAAAAGTAAATATAATTACTTACCTCTTTGGCTAGAATATCTACTTATCAAGCTTACTTGTTGCATCTCCCCGGCAACTGGCGCCAAAATTTGATTACGCCCAAACTTGTCGAAACAAAGCGATCAATGTAGAGTAGATTGGGCGGTCGTATCCACAAGGAGATGACAAAAACAAGCACGGGAAGTTAGTAGACAAATAACTCTAGAGATAAATAAAATGAACAAAAGAGAAATAAAAAATGATTTTATGATTGAAAGTGAATTAAATGTGTAATGAAATGAAGCAAGAGAATTTGATGTAAAGAGAATTCGGTAATTAAAATCGGTGAGGTGTCGAGAATCCCTTATATGCTTTGTTCACCTATTTGGATTTGACTCATAAAATAACTCAATTGAAAGTTTCACATCCCAAACAATCAATTGGAAAATAAAGAATTGAAGAACATATAAATCAAAATGTATTTAAGTAAATCAATTTCTTACATTTGGCACTTGTAGAAATTCATCTTATGAGAAATCCAAAAATGACAATAGACCATAGGCAATATTGTAATAAAAGACTACTCATAAAATAATTGCATTCTATCAATATAATTATATCATGCAAATTTTCACATAAAAAGAGCTTGACTAGATTTATATAAAAATTGACAACACAATTTTATTAATAGAAGAATTGAAAAGAAGAGATAGAAGAAGAATAATTTACTCAAATTTATAAACCTTGCATAACATTAAAGACTCAAAATCCAAATAAGATCACTACACATATAAGATCATTTCTAACCTCACCATAGAACTCTAGCCTAACTTGCTCATGTTTCCACAAGTTCTATAGAGAAAATGTGAAATATAATTACAAGAAAGAAAGCTCTCTTAAAATTGAAGTATATTTCTCTCCATTGGCTCCCTTAATCAAACTTCCAAGGCACTTATATATAGTGGAGATGAGGCTTGACTTTTCTTCAAAGTTTGGCAGCTCCTTTCCCGAATCCGAAACTTCACACGCAATTTGCGCCATCATGCCGACAGATTTTAGGACAATTGTCAACATAAGAGTTGTAGCCCTGCATCTTATCGTTCCTCAGCCGCAAGAATCACCGAATTTAGACTTTTGTATAGAAAATTATACCCAAATGAAGAGAGTATATTCAGCTCCACCGCAAAAGTTGAAAACATATTGTTTTATTTTATGGTTGGCCGAATTTGTTTACTTCTCTTGGTTAGTTAGGTAAGAAACCATCCCTTCATCAAATGGAAAGTTGATTCATGTATGGGCTAGAGTTTCTTGGACTCTTCTTGATTTATTGATGGATTCTACAAGTACAAAAATAATATAATTAATAAAAACCAACACTTATAAAATTACTATGGAATAATATCAATTTTAAGCTCTTCATTTTACAAGTATCAATTAATATTCATACTTTAAATATACTTTTTGTACTTGCATCAATGTCAATCATGCTCATCTGCTGACTGAGAATACAGCCAGGATATCATCAATAAATACTACCACAAACTGATCCAAATACGGACGGAAGATACGGTTCATTAAATCCATAAAGGCTGCGGGTGCATTCGTCAGTTCAAATGGCATCACCACAAATTCATAATATCCATACCGTGTTCGGAAAGCTGTCTTCGGAATATCAGAATCTTTCACTCTCAGTTGATGATACCCCGATCTGAGATCTATCTTTGAGAAGACACTAGCTCCTCTCAACTAGTCAAGCAAATCATCAACTCTAGGCAGTATATATTTATTCTTAATTGTGAGTTTATTCAGTTACCTACAATCGATACATAGTCTCAATAACTCATCTTTCTTCTTTACAAACAATACTGGTGCTCCCTACGGGGAAACACTGGGTCGAATAAATCCCTTGTCTAACAATTCTTGCAACTGTACCTTCAATTGTTTCAGTTCTGCAAGTGCCATTCTATAAGGAGCTATTGATACTGGAGAAGTACCTGGTATTATATCAATCACGAATTCGACTTCTCTCTCTGGTGGTAAACCAGGAAGTTCTTCCAGAAACACATCTAAAAAGTCACATACGGTGGATATATTCTGAATACTAGATTCAACCTTCCGAGAATTAACCACTTGTGCCAAATAAGCTTCATACCCTTTTCTGATTAGTTTTCTAGCAATAGTGGCAGAAATAACATTGGAGAGATAATTCCTCCTTTCACCCACCATCGACCTCTGTACCATTAGCTGTTCTGAGTGTTGCTCGTTTCAAATTACAGTTGATCACAACCAGATGTCTAGATAACCAATCCATACCCAAAGATTACATCAAATTCATGGAACGGTAATTCCATTAGATCACCTGAAAATTCATATCCCTGAATCTTGATAGGACAGTCTCTATGCACTCTATTCACAACCACACTGTGGCCTATCGGATTGCTGACTAGTACTTCATACTCAGTAGGTTCATTTTCAAATTTCATTGTTTCAACACAGCATCACATATATATGAATGAGTGGATCCTGGATCTATCAATGCAATAGCGGTAGTATCAAAAATAAAAATTTTACCAGCAATCACATCTGGCGCATCCTTATCTTCCTGAGCCCTAATAGTATAGGCTCGTGCAGGAGTACGAGTATCCTGTCTTGCTGTTGATTTCGGTACCCCTTTGTGGCTACTACCTTTAGTCCCAGCTTGATTGCACCTCTTACCTCTGGAAGTAGTAGGAGCAGATCTCTCTGGTTGCTGAACAGTAGTCTGATTTTTCGGGCAATCTCTGTAAAAGTGGTCACGAGATCCACACCTAGTACAGGCTCCTATAACTCTCAAGCACTCATCCCAGATGTCTCTTTCCACAATGCTCATATAGTACTGGGGCTGGTCCCCTAGCTGTACTCTCAGAGGTACTGGCTGTTGATGTTGCGGACTGACCCGGTCTAGCTGTTGGTATGGGCCTCTGTGACTGCATCGGACCACTAGACTGCGGTCCCTTTAAACTTTTTACTCTGTGGCTGATATGAGCTAGATTGCCCTGATCCTCTTCTCTGTTGACTTCTGTCTCTTCTGACCTGTTCGTCTTTCTTGACCCTTTCAACATTCAGGGCTGCTGAGACAAGTCTAGTAAAATCTTTAAACTCAAGTACTGGCGACTTGTAGGCGAATGTAATCATTCAGTCCGTCTTCAAATCTCCGACATCTATTTGACTCTGTGGCCACCATATCTCTAGCATATTTACTCAACCTGACAAATTCTCTTTCATATTCAGTCATTATCATCTGTCTCTGCTTTAGGTTGGTAAATTCTCTCTTCATATTATCTAGGTAGATACTGTAGTAGCCAAAATCTGTCAGGCCCAAAATATAAGCGAGGATCCAGCTCAGAAGCCCAAAGTATACCCCAAAGATCAGGCCCAGAGTCAAAGAGTGGTATGACATCCATGTAACACGACATACACTCGATGTGAGACATCCATGTAGTACGACATACATTCGATGTAAGACATCCATGCAGTACGACATGCACTCGAAGCCCCATACATCCAAGTAGCACCGAGGGAATAAACGCAGTGCCCACGCTTGGGAGAACTCCTACGTCGCACCACATGTTCATCTCAGGTCGACATCCAAACGACATGTAGCACGACATATAATAATGATTGTCTGTTCCAAATCGTCAAACCTATATGTCGTACGACATAGAATCCCTTTGGTTCTGTGGGAGATCAAATTATGATCTACTTTAAAGACAGACCTACAAAACCATAATTACAATCTATAATGGCCAGGTCAAAAGAAGCGTCCACATACCTCCTTAGTGAGAGACAGCAAGGAGAGGTAATGATGAAACCCCTCAACTGACAGAAGGACATCCCCCAATAAAAGAGGGATGATTCTCCAAAGAGAGGGGACCGTAAAACTTAGATCCTAGCGCAATCTACATTCAGACAACACCCTCCGGCCATTGTTTATCTTCTCCAATAACCTTCCAATTGTACCTTGATCAGCCGATCTTACATCTCCTTCGACCAAGATAACAGGAAGTATTACTCACTCATCTCCATTTACGAGTATTACATACTCATTAGCACTCACTAACTTGACCATCGGAGTGATTTTAGGCCGGTACCACCCTGGTGTCCCAGACGTCCTGCGGGTCATGTGCAGTTCTATCTTTGCAGGTTGTAGTGCCCCGTGTCCCCGAGCGATTTTCGAGGACTACAATTTGGCACCCACCGTGGGGCACGACATTTTCTGAACGAGCGTAGGTAAAACGCAACAAATCCGACCATATCATCTGACGATTTTCATCACGACGCAATGGAGGTTAGGGTACAACTCCTCATATCCCAGATGCAAGGAAACACCCAAAGGCTCCAAGCGGTCGAACAAGAGAACCAGTGAGTGTTGGTAGAGAACCAAGAGTTGTAAAATAGGATTAATTCCCTCACCGTCGTACGACCGTTTGGAGACACTTCAACGTCTCAGCCCGTGCCATTCAATCAAGCTACCCTACACTACTTACTACGCGCCAGTCCGCCAAGACGAATAAGGTACTAAGGCAAGAGACCTCGATCCAATCCTCGTAGGCTCGAAGCCTAACTTTCGAGCTACGGATGGACTGCACATTGTCGCACGACATATGGCGGACAACCCATCGAGCTGGACAGGAAGGCTTCGATCAGATGACATGGCAAGAACTATATAAGAGGTGCTACCTATCTCTACCCCCAATGGCAATGTCGGTTCAACCCAACCAACCATCCCGCTACATGGAATGCCATCTGGTCCTTCTCATTCGGCGCCGTCGAACCCAAACCTAGTAAATGTTGAACCAACATTGGCTAACCGTGACTTAGTGCGAAGGTTCGCAGAGATGGAAGCACTCATCCAACGCATTCCGGGAATGCCCGCTCCTATAAAGAAACGTGCGGCCAATAGCTTTGTCGACTCTCCTTTCGTTAACGCAATAGCGTTAGTGGAGATGCCAAGAAAGTTTAACTTCCCCGGTATGAAGCAATACGACGGAACGATAGACCCCGATGACCACATTACGCAGTATCGACAACGAATCTTCACTGCCACCATCTCACGAGACCTAAGGGAAGCATGCATGTGCAAAGGTTTCGACTCAAGCCTTGTAGGACCTGCCCTACAATGGTACACCAACCTTCCCAATGTTTCCATCAACTTTTTCGCCGAACTCACGGACACCTTCGTAGAGCAGTTCGCTAGTAGCCGGAAGTTAGAGAAATAATCCGACGACCTCTACACAATCAGCCAAAGAAGGGGTGAATGCCTACATGACTTTGTAGGTCGTTTCAACAATAAAAAGGTTTTCATCCCTCATTGCAACCAAGCGACAGCCATATCAGCCTTCCGCAAGGGTCTACTCTATAATTCCGACCTATAGAAGGAGCTCACTAAGTACCCTTGTAAAACCATGGAAGACGTCCTAACCAAGGCATGGGCACAGATAAAGTGGGAAGAAGTTGAAGTGAACTATAAACCTAATAGAGCAAACAGCAAGGATGACAGGTCGAGTAGGAGGGTCGAACAACGAATTAACGATAGACGTATCGAGCCATACCCAACGATACCCTGAAGGGACGGCCGAATATAATTTGAACATCAGACCAACAGAGGTAGTGATTGGTCATTTATTTTCATATACTTACGACCCTTAAACCGTATCTTTTAATTGTATTCTTAAGTATTTTTGGTGCTTTTGACGTGTTTTCCTTGAGTGTGCAGGTTTAGGGACCTAAGTGATGATTTTATATATTTTTAGGAAAAAAATATAATTTCAGTAACTTTGTGGAAGGGCATCGATGAAAGCATGTTAAAGTGCTGGGGTCAAACTGTAAATTCAGAAAGTTGACCCCAGCCATTAGTGAAACGGTGCGTTTTGCACCTAAGGCTTTGGGTTTTAAATGGAATGGCGCCGTTTTGGCACCAAAGCGTTGGTCCAAAACGACGCCGTTTTGGTTAAAGAAGAAAAGAAAAAAAATAAAAACCAGCAGCCACGCACAGCGCGACCACAGCTCCCTCGCGCCTCATCTCGCGATGAAGATGAGCAACCCAGGCAGTGAACTGCGCGAGGATGACCGCGACCAGCCCCAGTTTACGGTGCAGAAGAAGATTGGCATCCAATGAGCAGCGCGAGGAACCGAGCGCGACCTGTGCTCGATGGGGAGAGCTCACAGTCCAGAAACCATGCAATCCAGTGAGCATGGCGAGCTCGAGCACGGCCATCCCTCCTTGTGGTACAGCATCTCCTTGCGGACCAGTGGGCATCACGACCAAGCCAGCGCGACCACAGGTCGCGGCGAAGGATTTCAGCAGCCCTATCTCGCTGCTATAAGAAGAAAATGGCGCAGCAGCTAGAAAAGAAGGGAGAGAGCTCGCCCAAGAACAATTCCAGCAGCTCCCAAGCTGCTCCAAGGGTGATTATCCATCCTTCATGCTCCTCCCAAACATAATCTAAAATCACAAATCACCAAAACAATCTCTAGTTCGTGAGTGTTCATCAGAGAAGACGAAGATCGAAAGCGGAGAAGTTAAGCCGGACCAAAGCGGGATTTTGACTCTTGAGAACTTCGATGGGTTGTATTTCATCTCATTAATCTTCCTTTGATTGTTCATTTATGATTATGAGTTGTTAGCACTATTGTTAGGTGATTTTCGGAACAATGAACGGATTTGGATTTTATTGTTTGTGAATATATTTTATGTGATTTATTTCATGATATTATGTGCTTAATAGTAATCAATATATTTTCCATTTCCATGATTGGAACCGTGTGACCACCTCGCAATATCCTCCATATAATCCGTCTCGCTGTACTTTAATTGTTTTAGTTTAATTATTATAAACCATGATTATGAACTAAACTTGTAAGTTGGGGTTTTGATGGATCTTATTCTATGATGATTGAATGAATTGATTGTTTAATTTGTTGTGGTTGATTATTATGTTGTTGAGTGGTATTATTGTGCTTAATGCTTTTGGATGTGAAGACCTACATTTAGATGATAAATTGGTCGTGTGTTATGTATCGAGAGGAGACGCCCACAACGTGCTCGATGTAATGTCCACCACAAGTAGAATTAGATAAAGATATACTAATTTGCTTGTGTGATCACATAGGGTGTTTTTAGTGACTAATGCATTTTCATGTACTTGGATATACCATCGAGAGATAGGATATTAGTGTATGTGGAATAGGTCCGATTTACCTCGAGATGGGACTTTGGATAATTTTGATGAACACGGTCATGAACATGGATAGTTAAACTACAACAATGTGCTTTCATGAAATTCAATTGGATGGAATAGGTGAATTCAAATACCCTAACTAATCTCTCATATTGGTTGCGTGCTTTACTTTTATGTCTTTATATTTTTATCTTTCATTTTCTTCTCTTAAACCGTTCGATTATCCAAATAGCAATAGGCTTGGTTAATTTTAGTACTCAATGCCTAAATATCCCTATGGAGACGATAATTTACTCATCATTTTATTACTTGTGCCGACCTCGTATACTTGCGGGTACAAAAAGGACTATCAAGTTTTTGGCGCCGTTGCCGGGGATATTTTAGTTGTGTTGATATTAATACCGATTAAATCTATAACTAATTTGGATTTGTATATATTTTATTTTTATTCTTATTAATTTTGATTTTTTTTTGTTTTCCATGGAGGACATGTGTCCTTGGTATGAGGCGCAGGAGCTTACCGAGGAAATGACGACTAGTGACTATGGAGCACATTCGAAGTGTTACCTTTGTGGGGGGGCCACATTGGAGTACCAATTGTCCACTTGGCAATCCGTTCGATGCAGGCAGTTCTGACCAAATGCAGCGTGACGAATATGTAGACTATGATCAGAATAACCCCTACCTGAGCTCATATAATCCAGAGTGGAGCTATCATTCCGAATCTCATTGGAGCAACCAGCAGGAACATCAGGAAATTGATCCAGTATTGGAAGACATGATTTTAAAATTCATGTTTAAGATGGATGAAAGACTGGATTTCCAAGATAATGCCTTGAAGAAGCTGGAAGCTAAACTTGATCAAGTTGTGGAATATACTCAAGTTGCTACCCAAAGCTTGGAAATTCAAATCAGCCAATTAGCCACAGAGATCCAATGGCAAGAGCGCGAACCATATCCTATGGTGCAATGCAATGAAACGGCCATGGAAATCGAAGAGCAAATTGAGCACCAGATTTGGGTTGATCAAGTTGAGACGGAAGGGAGCAAGAACTTATTTTATGGAGATGAGGCATCTACCCTTCCAGATCCACTTGAGTTATATCTAGTCCACAGCGCCACTGCGAAAGAAGAAAGCTACCAAGATACATACGTTTCTGTAGACCTCGGAGAAGGGAAGCCCAAACCGCCTCCGCCTTTTGAGCAGAACCCGCACTTGGGCCATAAAAAGATACCTTCGCATTTAAGGTATGCAATGCTGGGAGAGTCATTTGGTTAGGATGGTGCGGTAAGCTAATGAGGAGATACCAATCATGGGGCAGGTGGGCAAAAGCTCAAGCGATGATGTAAAACTTGTACATTATTTTTTTCTTTTATTTTATTTTGATTTTTTTTAGTTTAAATTTTCTTGTGTTTCGTAACTCTTTCCCATGAACGTTTTGAAATGTTGTGCCTTGTGTTGAAAATTTTGAAGTTCGGGGGAAGTTTGGTTGGATGTACATATTATTGAAGTGTTTGATTCCTTTGATTTTGTTTTTGTTTGTATTTGTGTGTCTATTTAGATTGTTAGTTGTGGATAGTTAGGATTGTTAGTTGTGGATACTAGGACTGTTGTTCTGTGTTATTGTTTTATGCATTTTTTGTTTTTGTGCTTAGTTTGATTGTTTTTAGTTTTTATTTCTTTATAAGCCCCTTTTCCTCGTACGTAAGGTGTTAAAACATTGAGGACAGTATTTATCTTAAGTTTTTATATAGGCTGGAAACCTAGAATTTCCTCATACGCACTGCATTTGGAAGACTTAAGCATAACAATGCCACGCACACCAGTTTTCGAGTCTTTTATTGTATTTTCGTATTTTGTTGTGTTTGTGTTAGGATAGCGAAATCATATGCATGCTTTACAGATAATTGAGTAATAATATGTAAATACTTAGGGCATTTGAGTGTACAAAGTTGTTATTTGGAATAATGCCAGTAGTGTTTTTGCATCTAAACGTATAGGACTGACGTCTTTGCATTGTAATATGTGACAACTTTCAATTAATAGCTCTGATTAATAGAGGAGACTACCCTTAGTGAGATTTTGATATTATTGCGTATTTATTCTGAGGGAATTTTTGTTTCTACTCTTATACACTTTCTTGAGCTTTATTGTCATTAGATTGATCTCTATAGGTTTGCATTGGATGTTAATGAACTGCATTATGAAAATCTTGTATATATGTTTTGAATGTTCAATTGAGTAGATTTTGGAGATATGATTCAGGCATTGTGTGTGAATTCCTAAATAGCTTGATTTCCTATCCATAATTGCGTGCTCCCTATCCCATTCGCGGCCAAACACTCGCATATTAGCCTTTTATTGTATGACCTAGATGTCCAAAAATCCTAGCCGAAATTGTAAGACGTTACCTTTGACGCTTGGAAACTAGAGACAATGAAAAGAAAAATGTGTAAGTGTTGAGTGAGAAAGAGGAGTGGAATTAAAAATATGAAAAGGATGTGGGAAATGTGTAGAAAAAGAGAATAGTCAATAAAATAATAAATAAAATAAAAGAGTTGGCTAAAATGAGAAAAAGGAGTGAAATGCACAAAGCAAAAATTGAGAAAAGGTTGAAAAAGAGGTTGAGCAAATTTGGTAGTCGTGAGAGAAGTTGCATGAATTGAAAAGTTTATGAAGTCTCTCAATAGGTTTCCAAGTGAGTTGAACCCGATTTTCGTTCTTTTTGAGCCAATCACCGTAAGCCCCATTACAATCATATAATGACCTGTTGATCTCCTTAGGAAACTTAATTGTAATATTTGACATATATGTGCATTGATTTTGCTGTTCTTAGCATTTGATATCTTTCATGAGATCCTTTGTTAAATTTATGCGTTCTTTCTAATTATTGATGCATATGACACATTTTGAAATTATTTGCTCATAAATTCCAGTCGTATACAGTTGAAAGTGTGATTGCCTAGGTTCTGAGTGTTATTGAGTGAAAACTAGTGAGACTAGAGTTGAGACGAATTACATCAGTGGTTTATTAGCAGAGAAGATGTCACGATTATAAATGCGTTGCATGTCAGTGTCCTGTATGATATAAGGTGTATTAGACTTATTGACAGCATTTTGGATTTCTGATTTGATGCTATTCTTATGCCTTTACATTTGTGTATATACTTAATTTGATGTTAAGATATGTATGTGTTTAGCTTAGGACGTTTGTGGGTATCGTAGCTGGTAAACCCTCACGAGACCATAACTCGTCCACTAGGGCCATCGTTGCATCCTACGAAAATGGATATAGCTTAGTTCGTTTCTGTTGTTAGTTTTAGTTATTTTTGTCTCTGTTTTTAGTCGTAGTGTGTTCCGATTTGCTTAAAGACAAGCAAAAGATACGTTTGGGGGTATTTGATCGGTCATTTATTTTCATATAATTACGACCCTTAAACCGTATCATTTAATTGTATTCTTGAGTAGTTTTGGTGCTTTTGACGTGTTTTCCTTAAGTGTGCAGGTTTAGGGACCTAAGTGATGATTTTATATATTTTTAGGAAAAAAGTATAATTTCAGTAACTTTGTGGAAGGGCATCGATGAAAGTATGTTAAAGTGCTGGGGTCAAACTGTAAATTCAAAAAGTTAACCCCAGCCATTAGTGAAATGGTGCGTTTTGCACCTAAGGCTTTGGGTTTTAAATGGAACGGCACCGTTTTGGCCCCAAAGAGTTAGTCCAAAACGATGCCGTTTTGGTTAAAGAAGAAAAAATAAAAATAAAAACCAGCAGCCATGCATAGCGCGACCACAACTCCCTCGTGCCTCTTCTTGCGATGAAGGCAACCAACCCAGGCAGTGAGCAGCGCGAGGACAATTGCGACCAGCCCCAGCTCGCTGTCCAGGTCGCGGTGCAGAAGAAGATTGGCATCCAGTGAGCAGCGCGAGGAACCGAGGGTGACCTATGCTCGCGTGGGGAGCTCGCGGTCTAGAAACCATGCAATTCAGTGAGCATGGCGAGCTCGAGCGCGGCCATCCCTCCTCACGGTGCAACATCTCTTTGCGGTGGTGGTCGCGGCGAAGGATTTCAGCATCCCTATCTCGCTGCTATAAGAAGAAAATGGCGCAGCAGCTGGAAAAGAAGGGAGAGAGCTCACCCAAGAACAATTCCAGCAGCTCCGAAGCTGCTCCAAGGGTGATTTTCCATCCTTCATGCTCCTCCCAAACACAACCCAACATCACAAATCACCAAAACAATCTCTAGTTCGTGAGTGTTCATCGGAGACGACGAAGATCGAAAGCGGAGAAGTCAAGCCGGACCAAAGCGGGATTTTGACTCTTGAGAACTTCAATGGGTTGTATTTCATCTCATTAATCTACCTTTGATTGTTCATTTATGATTATGAGTTGTTAGAACTATTGTTAGGTGATTTTCGGAACCATGAACGGATTTGGATTTTATTGTTTGTGAATATATTTTATGTGATTTATTTCATGATATTATGTGCTTAATAATAATAAATATATTTTCCATTTCAGTGATTGGAACCGTGTGACTACCTCGCAATATCCTCCATATAATCCGTCTTGCTTTACTTTAATTGTTTTAGTTTAATTATTATAAACCATGATTATGAACTAAACTTGTAAGTTGGGGTTTTGATGGATCTTATTCTATGATGATTGAATGAATTGATTGTTTAATTTGTTGTGGCTGATTATTATGTTGTTGAGTGGTATTATTGTGCTTAATGCTTTTGGATGTGAAGGCCTACATTTAGATGATAAATTGGTCGTGTGTTATGTATCGAGAGGAGATGCCCACAACATGCTCGATGTAATGTCCACCACAAGTAGAATTAGATAGAGATATACTAATTTGCTTGTGTGATCACATAGGGTGTTTATAGTGACTAATGCATTTTCATGCACTTGGATATACCATCGAGAGATAGGATATTAGTGTATGTGGAATAGGTCCGATTTACCTCGAGAGGGGACTTTGGATAATTTTGATGAACACGGTCATGAACATGGATAGTTAAACTACAACAATGTGCTTTCATGAAATTCAATTGGATGGAATAGGTGAATTCAAATACCCTAACTAATCTCTCATATTAGTTGCTTGCTTTATTTTTATGTCTTTATATTTTTATCTTTCATTTTCTTCTCTTAAACCGTTCGATTATCCAAATAGAAATAGGCTTGGTTAATTATAGTACTCAACGCCTAAATATCCCTGTAGAGACGATAATTTACTCATCATTTTATTACTTGTGCCGACCCCGTATACTTGCGGGTACAAAAAGGACTATCAGGTAGTCGCCGTTCTCAAAGGAATAGGTAGATCAGTTAGGTGGCCAGACAAGATGATGAGCCCGCCGGATCAGAGAGACAACTCCAAGTGGTACGAATTTCATGGCGACCACGGCCATCGAATAGAACATTGCATCGGACTACGACTAGAAGTGGCAGAACTACTCAAGAAGGGCCACCTTAAGGAATTCCTGACTGACAAAGGTAAGCAAACCTTTTTGAATAAGGATAAGTCGCACGACATTGCTTCAATTCCACCACTAGAACCTTCCAAACACGAGAGAACTGTGAATGTCATCTCTGGCGGATCCGAAGTAAATAGAGTCACTTACTCAGAAGCAAAGCGCTACTTACGGCAAGCCGGTCGTACGGAAGTCCGACAAACCCATACAGCGGATCCGACTTACAATTATTCAATCCGTTTTAGCAGCGATGAGCATACGGACCTACTCAACCCCCACCACGACGCGCTAGTCATCTCACTAATAGTAGCCAATTGTTTGATCAAGCGGATCCTAAGAGAAATGCATATTGACGAGTGTAACATCGTACGTCGCTCGACCATCGTGGTAGGATTTAGTGGAGAACATAAGAATACCATAGGGGAAATCATCCTTCCCGTCTACGCGAAAGGTATCAACTTGAACACACGCTTCCTCATCCTGGACTGCCTGTCGTCCTACAACATAATCATGGGACGCCCATGGATTTATGAGATGAGAGATGTCCCCTCGACATATCATCAAGTCATCCGTTTTCCTACCAGATGGGGAGTCCACGAGATCCGAAAGCAGTAGAAGACCTCGCGTGACTGCTACTAGAACACTCTAAAAACTAGGTCGTCCATCTTATAGCAATTACAGAACGCGAGCACCACTACCAACAAAGATGGACCAGAAATGGAGGAGCTCGACGAAGTGTCCATACATCCGAGCTTCCCAGACCACAAAGTTAGTATCGGATCCTGCCTCCCACAAAATATTAGAACAAAGTTAGTCAGCTTCGCATGGTCGCATGCCGACATGACCGGCATTAACCCAGAAGTCCTAGTGCATAGGTTGCAAGTTGACCCAGATTACCCGCTCGTCAAGCAAAAGCGAAGGAAGTTTGCGCCCGAGCGCAATAAAGTTATCAACGAGGAGATCCAAAAACTAATCGACATTGGCTCGGTAAGAGAGGTGAATTACCCAGACTAGCTCGCAAACGTGGTAGTAGTAAAGAACTTCTTTCATCACGGAGCGCGGCATTTTTTGCTACAAAGTGATGCCCTTTGGCCTCAAGAACGTCAGGGCAACCTACCAAAGGTTAGTCAACAAGATGTTCGCCAATATGCTCGGACAGACCATAGAGGTTTATGAAGGGAGTTTTAGAAAAAATTTTGATTATCGTATAATATGCAGAACTGGGTTTCAAAAATTTTTCTTATATTGAAAACCTTTTTCAATCAGGAACGAGTTCCTGTATATACGCAGAAAAAGATTTTAGAAACTACATACCTTTTTCTTGATTTTCTTTTTCTGATTCTTCGATCTACCACCAGATCTTCCGAGATATGACCCGTGGTCTGACAACGTGTGTGTGGGCACGTCACGGCAAGAGATGGAGGTCACGTGAAAAGAACGCCGACCGAATCCTGCTAAAGAGGGGAGAGTCAGAAAAAACTTTTTTTTCTTTTTTTTTCTCTTTGGTGGCCGAACTCTCTTTCTTTTTCACTTGTGTGCTAGGTTAGGTTTTTTCTAACTATATAACACTTATATAGTAGTCCTTTAGGGTTTTAATTTGACCAAGTCAAAATAGGATTCTAAATCCTATTTATTTTTAGTCTCCCTTAAGACTTGAACCTGTGACCTTTTGGACTATTAAAATAATCTAATTATTTTAATTCTTTTGTCCTAGTCATTATTTAATCACATGACCTCATATTTAATAAATAGAATTAATAATTCATAATTATTAATTTCTATTATTTTATTAAATATTTAATTAATTAAATAATCACATTATTTTATTATTCTCTTTTATTTAAATCGCATTACTTTTGTAACACTATTAATTGAACCATCCAATTAATCTACCGTGATCCTCGTTACCAACAACCATAAGGGCTAGCAAGGGGACCTAATGGACCCACAGTTTTGAGCTCCAATAATACTTAGTAATATTAATTAAAACTCTTTAATTAATATTTCATAATTATTAACCTCGGAGTTATTCCACTAAAAACCCGAGGTTGCACTCTCAGAACTGTAGACATGTTTATACAATTTGAAGTCTCAGCGTCCATTGATATAGCTAATTGCATATAGTGTGATCCTCCACAAATAGGTCATAAAGTCCGTTATACCCCTCTAGAAATATCTTTTCCTTTAAGTACCATTGATTCTTTAATGAACAATTAAATCATGTCTTCCTCACGGAAGAAGGAGAGCGCTCATAATCGTTCAAGCCTCGAATCAACCCTTAAGGGAACTACTCATGTACTTCAATCAAGAAGAAGTGGATTCCACTATTGTGTTCAAACCTTCCCAGCCACAAGCCAAACCGCAGCTCCAAGATACGGAGGTATTGGTCGAGATTCTCATCAACCTCACTCATGGTAAATCAAAAGCCACGATCTAACCTGAAGGAGTCGATAAGACACTTAGGATTAAGATCACCTATAAATAGCCATCGTTTATCCATTATATATGAATCTCATCTACTAACGGATCTTGGTGAGAGATTCATATAAATCGTGACCCAGTCCTATATGATCTCATCATATAAGGTGCCTCCATTCTCATGTCAACTACATGAGCGGTCCAGGATAAGACCACCGTACTTTACAGAATGGACCGCAACAGTAAATCAATCACAAACAAAGTACCCAGCTTTGTTCGCTCTCTACGAACTCTTTAGATTGCACGTCTCAAAATGAATCCTCTCTGTATATGACCATCATATACTCATTATGAGATTACATTTTGTAATTTATGATGTTCTTGCACAATACGAATGTATTACTGAATATAAAAAATATTTTGTGAACTTGAATGATAATCTGAATAGTTCTTATTATTGTCCTTAACCATTTACAATTACAAACTTTAGAGCATAAATCCCAACAGTCTCTATCGACGACATGCTGGTAAAGTCAGTAATAGCGGATCAGCATCTCGACCACCTCCAACAGTCGTTCGATATCATTGACAAGCACGGGATGAAACTTAATCCAACCAAGTGTTCCTTTGGAGTCTTATCAGGAAAGTTCCTCGGATATTTGGTAACGAAGAGGGGCGTCGAAGCAAACCCAGATCAAATCCAATCCATCACGGATCTAAGATCCCCCAAAAGCATCAAAGACGTACAAAAACTGACTAGGCGACTTGCGGCCCTCAACCATTTCATCTCAAAATCGTCCGAAAAATGCAAGCCTTTCTTCAACGCTCTAAGGAAGAGTAAATCATTTGATTGGAATCAAACAAGCGAAGATGCATTCCAAAACATTAAGCGATACTTAGCAGACCCTCCTCTCCTATCCAAGCCTAAGGAAGGGGAAACACTTCTACTTTACCTCGCTGTGTCCGAAACAGCCATTAGCACGGTACTAGTGAGGGAAGAAGATGGCAAACAACTCTCTGTATACTACATCAGCAAGACCCTACTCGACGCAGAAACAAGGTACACTCAATTTGAGAAATTGGCCCTTGCGCTAGTTACAGCCGCACGAAAATTGAGGCCATACTTCCAATGCCACACCATCAGCGTACTCACTACCTTTCCCTTGAAGAACATCCTACATAAACCCGAACTGTCCGACTGACTAGTGAAGTGGGCCGTGGAGCTAAGCGAGTACGACGTCAACTACCAACCTCGCATGGCGATCAAATCACAAGTGTTGGCAGACTTCATAGCAGACTTCACACCTGGGATTCTACAACGAGCGGAGGAAGAGCTTTGCACCATGTCGTATGACACACCAAAAGAGGAATGGACTTTGGCAGTCAACGGATCAAGTAACGCTAGGGGCAGCGGACTAGGGGTAGTACTAACTTCACCCGAGGGACACGTCATTTAGAGATCCATCCGATGCGGATTCAGAACCACTAACAATGAAACCGAGTACGAAACCCTCACAGCCGGGCTCACCTTGGCAAAAGACTTACGCGTCGAACGGATAAAGGTACGTAGTGACTCCCAATTAATTGTGAGACAATTGCAAGGATCCTACCAAGCTCGAGACTTGAAAATGTCGGCTTACTTAACCCTGGTAAAAGAACTACAAGCTTCGTTTGAGTCGTTCGACATCGAACAAATACCAAGATAAGAAAACACGCATGCTGACGCGCTCACCAACCTCGGTTCCGCAGTAGATACCACAGTTGAGCGGACCATCCCCATAGTTTTTACCTAATGGCCAGCTATGAGGAAGTCAACGAGGCTCGAAGTCGAAGCAATTTCGGACGAGCCAACTTGAATCACCCCGATCTACGACTACCTGATGAACAACACCCTCCCGTCTGACAAGGTAGAAGCACAAAAAATCAAGATCAAGGCCGCCAGATTTTCCATAATAGAAGGTCAACTTTACAAGCGGTCCTACTCCGGGCCCTACCTTAAATGCGTCGACCCTATTGAGGCTCAGCAAGTACTCAAGGACTTGCACGAAGGGCAATGCGGAAACCACTCAGCAGGGAGAAGCCTAGCCAACAGAACGATCACGGCAGGATACTATTGGCCCACAATACGATCAGACTTGCACGACCTCGTCAGGCGATGTGACCCATGCCAACGCTTTGCCCACATTTCGCATTAGCACCCGGAGCGACTTCACCCCATCTCAGCACCATGGCCCTTAATGAAGTGGGGGATGAACATAGTAGGAAAAATGCCAGTTGCTACCGGAGGTAAGGTCTACATGCTAGCCGTGACAGATTACTTCAAAAAATGGGTAGAAGCCGACTCGTATGCGAGAATCAAAGATTCCGAAGTAAAAAGCTTCATTTGGAAGAATGTCATATGCCGCTACAGAGTCCCAAAAGATATAGTCACTGACAATGGCTCACAATTTATATCATACGACTTCCAAGACTTTTGCAATAAATGGAAGATCAAACTAAGCTATTCGAGCCCAAGATAACCTCAAGCCAACGGACAAGCAGAATCCACCAACAAAATGATCATATCCACCCTCAAGAAACGGCTCAACCAATACAAAGGAAAATGGGCCGATGAGCTACAAGGCGTGCTGTAGTCTTACCATACGACGGTCATAACGTCAACAGGGGAGACGTCATTCTCCCTAACCTACGGCTCGAAGGCCGTAATAGCAACTGAGGTTGATAACCCTTCTTACAGAATACGACACGCAACCGAAGAGACAAACAGAGAGTTACTAAACGAACTCGACATAATCGACGAGCGTCGCAATAAAGCCGCAATCAGATTGGTCGTATACCAACAAAGAGTCATTCAATATTGGAGATTGGGTCCTTTATCGCGTCTTCCAAAACACAAAGGAAAAAGGAGCAGGTAAACTCGGTCTTACGTGGGAGGGACCATACCAAATCACCAAAGTAGTTGGACATGGAGCCTACAAACTACGATGTACAGATGGCATGGAGATCGGCAACAGTTGGAACACATGCCATCTGAAACAGTATCATTTCTAAGCTCCTACTTTTTCTTTCTTCAATTTTGTTATCTCACGACATGGGACTCACTTAGGCATCGGAGGGTCGTTGGTAAAGCCAACGGCCAACCCTAACTTTTTTATACAGGTCGCCATCACTGGACAATCCCACACTTACCTACTTTCAAGGTATTATGCCACACAAGAAAAAATAAGAGTATAAGAGTTGGAGCACACACTCCAACTGGGGCAAATCAATATCACAAGAATCAGAACCAATTGCTCGTACGACCCGCATTCAAGGTCATGGACCACGACCTGCACTCAAGGTCGCTATCTATAATGGTCGCACGACCCGCATTTAAGGTCATGGACCACGACCTGCACTCAAGGTCGCTATCAACAATGGTCGCACGACCCGCATTCAAGGTCATGGACCACGACCTGCACTCAAAGTCGCTATCAACAATGGTCGCACGACCCACATTCAAGGTTATGGGCCACAAATTACAAGATCACCAAAATAACACAACATTCAATAAATTCGCTTGTATATGTAGGATAAGTTATCCCTACTTTGGTCGTATTATAACACACTATTTAACAAATCATTCATTTTATTAAAAACAAAATTATAGTTCCAAAAGTACCATGGGAAAAAGTATTTAAACACTTAGAAAAAATTCCAAATTTTACAAACCCCTATGGGGCAACATCTTCATGCTTTCGCTCAACTTCAGCTGACGGACCGTCGCTCGACTCAGCAGGTAAAGCTATAATGGCCGCACCCTCAAAGGCCGGTTCGACACGACTTTTTTCATTGACCTTCATCTCAACCAGCTGGCTCTTCTCTTTAGCCTCATCTTCATCATCATCCTCCTCGTCATCTGGGCAGGTTAGCTCATCATGATCGGCGATCCATTTATCTACCTCCCATTCGGCCGCACAACCTTCCTTGTATTGTCGCATCAGATCAGCCCGCGTCTTGACTACAGCGTTGAGCACGTTATCCTCAACTCGTTCATACATGGCGTCGTACTCTGACTCCTTGACCTTAAGCTGAACGCCCAGCTGGTCGACCTTATGCTGCAAGGGTATGAGTTTGTCTACTTCTAATTTCAGACGTTTAAGCTCAATGGTCGCCTTCGTCGCACGACGACAAGTTTCCTCAGTTGTTTTCTTGGCCTCTATGTTCGAAGTCCTCAACTTCTCCACTTCAACCCTGAGGCCTTAGTTACTCGACTTAAGCTCTCTCGCCTTCCTCAAGGCTGAAACAAGCTCCTGCTTGGCATATATCTAAAATTTGAGAGCCTACAGAAAGGAAACTCGTCTTCAGGCCCCAATATTAAAGTATTAAATTATTAAAATATTACAGACGTACGGCTTACTTGAAATTGATTGCTGAGGCCCCAATCAAACCCCTACGACAAGCCCATCTCCTTAAACCTGCTCTCGTCTTCAGGGAGCAGCAGTTGCTCGACTTGGGGCATAATAGACCCAAAGTCAGAGTAGGTAGAGGCATCTTATGAGAACACAAGGTCGACCGGCGCCTCACTGCTTGCGGCCGAATCATCCCTTCTCTGCTTCCTTCCAACATAGCTGATCAGTCATTTATTGTTATATATTTACGACCATTAGATCGTTTCTTTTGATTGTATTTTTGAGTATTCTTGGTACGTTTAATGTGTTTTGTGAGTATGTGCAGCTATTAGATGAGCCTTGTGAATTAGTAAGAATACACGATGAGTTGAGACAAAATCGGGCAATTCGGGACATGTATTCTTGGTATCAGGTGCAGGAGCTTACCAAGGAAGCCTTGGTGGACTAAATTGAAGATTTGGCCCCGCCTGTGAATAGTACCGTACACGTGCATAGTGTATACATGAACAGTACAATCTCGTAAACAGTGACGCCATAGTACCGTATACGTAAGCAGTGATGTCAACAGTACCGTACGTAAGCAGTGATATATATGTGAACAGTATAATGTCGGCGTCAACAGTGCCGTATACGTCAGCAGTGACGTATACGTGAACAGTGCATAATGAATAGTCCCCGAAGATTTTCTTATAAATACCTCATTTCCTTCATTTAAAAAGAATCTAAAAAAAATCTTCCATCCTTGCTTGTTCTTCGGTTTCTTCATAATAGGTTGTATCAATCTCTTATCTCTTTTTGTTGTTTTATTAATTAGTATATTGAACTAATTTCCTAGTTAGGTGGTCAATGGACCAAACTTGAGATTTAATGGTGTAATTGACTAAACATTTTTGTATATATATTTCAAGATATCTTGTTAGACAATTTAATGCTATTAATTGATAATTCTTATTGTTTGCATTGCGAAAGTGTTTGCATGAATTTTGAATTATTATTAATAAGGAAATTATAATCTTTATGAGAAATCAATAGGTTGAAATTGAGTTTAGTAAAAGTTTAGCAATAAAAGTTAGGTTAATTAAGACATGAAAGTGCTAATTGACCTAAGAATTATCACTACATTGGGTGTTTGATTGCTTCACTCTAGGACCAATAGGTGAAGTTGATTGAATTCAAATCATCAATGCATGAACTATAATTTGATGAGCCAATGTTAGGAAATATTTCAATCTTGAATATATATTGTACTTCAATTAGTTGATTACACTACCAAAGTCTCATGAGTGGTTCCATTTGACCGCCTAACGCTTTCTCACATTTGGATACATTTTTCAATAGATCATAGCTTTAATTAAGTTTAATTTCACCAACATCATTATCAAAATCATTAATTTAAATTTATGTCTTTATAGTATAATCTCTAGTTTTAGAATTAGTTCCACCACTTCCTTGTGGATTCGACTCCGTACTCACGGAAATTTTATTACTTCGACACATCCTACACTTGGGATTTATTCCCACGCGTTTGAGCGTGTCAGCCCATGTCAAGTGACTCTTTTCCTCTACTGGGCTGGGGAGGAGGTGGTAGTGGAGTAGCCATCAGCTCGACAGAGTCACTCGACTTGACTTTCTTCTTTCCTTTCCATTTCTCTTTAAGTCTCTTCATAACTTCATCAGCGTCAGAAGCAGCAAAACCTCCAGCCATCAAGTCAACTGCAAAGCGTCGCTCGACGTAGGATATAGGTGTCAGAAACCTTGTGTCGTATAGTCGCTCGACACAATGCCTTACTCTGACAAACTCCACTAATTTTTGAAAGCTGGGTAAGGTGTACCTGGCTCGTTGATTATTGAGAACTTTCACAAGTGGCTCGGTCTCAGGTTCTCTTCAGCCAAGATCCTCTTCCAACTCTTCTCATTCACGTCGTACGACAGAATCTTTGTTGTACGCGTCGCACACGTCAAACCAACTACAGGTTGAGGAGCTCATGTGTTCACTGCAATACAAGAAGACAAAAATGTTAGTACAGTACGACAAAAAGAATAATGTCGAACGACACGACACGACAAAATTAATGACCCACCAGCCTTAGACCAGGTCGTACGAACAACCGTATCACCTACAAGCCACTCGACAAGAAGGCCCCTCGCGAAGAAATACCTATCCTTCCACGACCTGTCATTCGTCGTCAGCTATTGGCTCGAAGGTTCAAGTTGTAACGACCCTTCTCGGTGTCGTTCTCCCTCATCGCGTACGTGTAACACCCCCTGACTCGACCCGACTGGATCGACCCAGGGAGCGCTACTGGTTTTCAAAACTTTTTAAATTCACTGTATATATATTTCAAACCATTGAAAATCGTATCAATTTGTAATTTAAAATATGTTTCTAGTGAGCCCATCAAATCTTATTGTTTAAAAATTTCGGCAGAGTTTCCTCTATTTTCGGATTTCCCAAAAACCCGTTTTCAATAAAACAAATATAATACAATATACTTTCAACACTTCTATATCCACATTTTCAAATCACTGCGCATTCTGCCGATTAGTGCGACTTCCAATCATTTTCAAACAAAACATATATAATCAGTATTTACAAACATTTGTAAAGAATATAAATCATAACATACATATTACAAAACATATAAATACATGTCAAATTACAGATTTCTGTATATGCATGCTTCACTAAATACAATATACAAATAATATTCAAGTGTAACTACTCAAAAGAAACTGTGACTCTGGACCTTCAATCTGCTGTTACTTCTTCTCTATCCTTTATTTCTCCCGGTGTCTCTGATACCTGCGCGTGATTAAATCCAACGCGCTAAGCAATAATGCCTAGTGGCTGTACACTTAACTCAAGTATCAAAATAAATAATCATTTCATAATAAAAACATTTCAATCTTTAACTTCCTTACTGAAAGAAATCATATATAAACAGTTTAATAAAAGCATCTAAATTCACTCAATAAAACATACAATCATTTTATTTATTCTGTAACATTTTATGTATACAAACAATTTATTCACTTTCATTCTTTATTTTTGCCCGTACACTCAGCATACATTTCAATATCTGTACATCAGTGTGACGTTCACCTCCGGGATTCGTCTAAACTGGACCAAGCCAGGTTTGCCCAGCGAGATATAACTATCAGGGATGTCAGTACAATATCCATCTCCGGGATTTGCCTAAACTGGATTATACCAGGTTTGCCCCGCGAGATATAACAGTCAGGGATACAATGCACTAGCTGTCTCTGGGATTCGCCTAAACTGGACTCAGCCAAGTTTGCCCCGCGAGATGCAGCAATCATCACTATCAGTACAATGGCTATCTCCGGGATTCGCCTAAACTGGACTTGCCAGGTTTGCCCCGCGAGATGCAACAATCATAGATACAGTGAAATGGCTATCTCCGGGATTCGCCTAAACTGGATTTGCCAGATTTGCCCCGCGAGATGCAACAGTCATCAATATCATCAGTACAGTATCTATCTCCGGGATTCGCCTAAACTGGACTATGCCAGGTTTGCCCCGCGAGATGCAACAGTCATAGATACAGTGAAATGGCTATCTTCGGGATTCGCCTAAACTGGACTTGCCAGGTTTGCCCCCCGAGATGCAACAGTCATCAATATCATCAGTGCAATATCTATCTCCGGGATTCGCCTAAACTGGATTATACCAGGTTTGCCCCGCGAGATATAACAGTCATCCATTCGTTATATTCTTTTTCCAATTAAGCAACAGTTTCAAACAATATTCATAACACATCATTCATAAATTTCATATCAAAACTTTCCAAACAATATTCATAATTTATACGATATTCTCAAATACTTTCCTTTCATATAATCATTCGAAATCGAAAATCGAATCACGAGTAAAACATAATAGTCAATTTAATAAATAATACACATATTTGTATATATCAAAATATTCAAAAATTGGAAAGTTCATATGGAAATGCATACTGAAACCGTAAAATTTTCAGAATAAGTGTACACCAACCTGGTTTCCGTTTTTTGTACAGTTTCTCTTCTGGATTTCCTTTTCCCTTTCTCTTTCTTTTTTTCTCTTTTCTTTTTCTTTTCTTTCTCCTTCCTTTCTTCTTCCTTTCTTCTTCTTTCTTTTCTCTTCTCTCTCTTCTTCTTCTTCTCTTCTTCTTCTTCTTCTTTTTCTTTTCTTTCTTTCTCGGTCTCTCTCTCGGTCTCTTTTCTCTCTGTTTTTCTTCTCTTCTCTTTTCTAGAGACTTCACGTCTCTTATTTTTTTTATAAAATTTTGGTCGTCGCAACCTGTGGTCACGGTGACCAGGTCGCGGTACTCACTGGACTAATTCCACCGCCTTCATCGCGATCACCCATCGCGATACCCTGGTCGCGATGCTCACTGCTTGAATTTCATCTTTTCATCGCGAGCAGTTCATCGCGATCTGTGGTCGCGATGACTGGTCGCGATGCTCACTGCCAAGAATCACCATTTTTCATCGCGATCACAGATCGCGATGGCCAGGTCGCGATACTCACTGTCCTAGTTTTTCACTCTTCTCTTCGTGCATCGTTTTCGGCCGTTCAATTTGGTCCACTTGGAAACCATAAAAATAAACATACTTTTAATTACGTTTTGCACCCCTCAACTCACAAAATTTATATCCACATATTGAAAATTAAGTATCCGAAATTCGGGATGTTACAGTACGTGTAGAAAAGGTCAAGCAACTTGAAAACTATGCCTTCCCTCGTGCACAGCAATTCTAGCCCCAACAGGATCCTCCAACTGTTGGGCATGAGTTGCCCTGGGGCAAGCTCGAAGTGGTCCAGTACCTTATTCGAGAGTCCGACCACTGGTAATCTGAAACCAACCTTCTGAAACGGGAGTTTGTAGAAGCAAGTCCATCCGGGGATATCCCAATCCGGTCGCTCCCCCTTGAAGGGCACCCTCAATGCGACGCCATCAGGTATGCCATAGCTATACCTTATACGTGTAAGATCTTTTTCCTTCAGCACGCTAGCAGAGTTAACCAAAAGTAAACCCAACAGTCTACTTGGTCCCACAGGACAAGGACCAGCCGCCTTCCCAGGTAGCTCGACGAGAGGGATCCCCTCACGTATATCCTCCATAACACTCGACGTACCCTCATGTCTGGAGACAGTCACAGGGTTGTACGACGCCAACGTTACCTCACCACTGTTGGCCCTTGACTCACCCCACGAGTCGGACGACAGGTAGACAGGATCGTCATATTCTCGCCCCGACGTACTAGGAGTGTTCTTGTCTCCTCTACTTGATATCTCACCTACAAGTCGAGCGACAGTAAGGAGGGTTAGTAGTCAAATCTAACTAAGTATCCTACATGCCC